>JALIZF010001819.1:0-600000 GCA_029948255.1 Telmatactis stephensoni
TCCACAGGGATTACATACAAATGTAATACAAAAATGTATAAGTGTTTCACTCTGTAGTTTCATGTATTTGGTTAAAAAAAAAATTTCTGGGGGGGTATTGCCAATGAAAACCAATGGTACCATTGGTACCATTGGTGACCATAGAGGCTACAAAAAAATGGACATTTCAAATGGTGAAATAAGTCATATTGGGTATCCTGTGATAAGTGTGGGGCTTGAAGGTTGCTGAATGACTTTGTCTATAATGGTGAAATTAGACCATTTGGGTATCCTGTGTGAATGACATTCAGATTGAGAGATGCAGGGGCTTGACGGTGTTCACCAATGGTACCAATGGTACCATTGGTAAACTGAAATCACCATTGGTAAATGACTTTGTCTAATGGTGAAATTAAGGCATTGGTTATCCTGTGTTGAATGACATTCAGATTGAGAGATGCAGGGGCTTGCGGTGTTCACCAATGGTACCAATGGTACCATTGGTAAACTGAAATCACCATTGGTAAATGACTTTGTCTAATGGTGAAATTAGGCCATTGGGTATCCTGTGTTGAAAGGCATCTAGATAAGAGATGCAGGGGCTTGAAGGTGTTCACCAATGGTACCAATGGTACCATTGGTAAACTGAAATCACCATTGGTAAATGACTTTGTCTAATGGTGAAATTAGGCCATTGGGTATCCTGTTTGAATGGCATCAGACTGAGATGCAGGGGCTTGAAGGTGTTCACCAATGGTACCAATGGTACCATTGGTAAACTGAAATCACCATTGGTAAATGACTTTGTCTAATGGTGAAATTAGCCATTGGGTATCCTGTGTTGAAGGCATTAGATAAGAGATGCAGGGGCTTGAAGGTGTTCACCAATGGTACCAATGGTACCATTGGTAAACTGAAATCACCATTGGTAAATGACTTTGTCTAATGGTGAAATTAGGCCATTGGGTATCCTGTGTTGAAGGCATTAGACTAAGAGATGCAGGGGCTTGAAGGTGTTCACCAATGGTACCAATGGTACCATTGGTAAACTGAAATCACCATTGGTAAATGACTTTGTCTAATGGTGAAATTAGACCATTGGGTATCCTGTGTTGAATGACATTCAGATTGAGAGATGCAGGGGCTTGACGGTGTTCACCAATGGTACCAATGGTACCATTGGTAAACTGAAATCACCATTGGTAAATGACTTTGTCTAATGGTGAAATTAGGCCATTGGGTATCCTGTGTCGAATGGCATGTAGACTAAGAGATGCAGGGGCTTGAAGGTGTTCACCAATGGTACCAATGGTACCATTGGTAAACTGAAATCACCATTGGTAAATGACTTTGTCTAATGGTGAAATTAGACCATTGGGTATCCTGTGTTGAATGACATTCAGATTGAGAGATGCAGGGGCTTGAAGGTGTTCACCAATGGTACCAATGGTACCATTGGTAAACTGAAATCACCATTGGTAAAAGACTTTGTCTAACGGTGAAATTAGGCATTGGGTATCCTGTGTTAAGTGTTTGGGATTCCTGTGGTATCAATTGCTCCGGCTTGGCTTACCAATGGTACCAATGGTACCATTGGTAAACTGAAATCACCATTGGTAAATGACTTTGTCTAATGGTGAAATTAAGGCATTGGGTATCCTGTTTTGAATGGCATTTAGACTAAGAGATGCAGGGGCTTGAAGGTGTTCACGAATGGTACCAATGGTACCATCACTTTTTGGATACAAGTTCTATGTGGTATCTTAATAATGAATGGGCAATTGATCGTAATGTACGGTGACAATGTGACTCGTACTTCAAAAGAATAACGTTTGAAATTCCTGCCGTAACCGTACTGTGCATTGCATTTGATGTCGTCTGAATAATTAAGCATGGGCTTACATAGACTTTAATGGGCTACGAACTTTATTTACAAAACGTAAACGGAGTGGCTATCCGTTACCCGTACGCGAACTTCTGTTTTCTATTCGTACGGTAGTCAAAATCATTTAAGCTTAGATTACTCGGTGATTCTGTATTATTTCAGAAACAAAATTATGATGGCTTTGTTAAGATGGAGTAAGTGATTCTTGTTAAGTTAAACTGATTCAGGGTATTAATTATACGAGTCTAAGCTACACATTTGGCGAACGTCTCACGTCGCGACACTTTTCAACTCAACTCAAATGTCAAGCTCTCAAAATTAGGACTTCGATCATGTAACAACTTTAATAGTCTTGTATATCAGAAGAAAAGGTTAAAAAAGAGACACTTTTTGTTTCAGACTGAGTTTGAAGAACTATTTTTGCACTCATTTCGGCGAACGGTAGCGGATTTCAATTCGCTATTCGTACGGGATTCTAGCTAAATTATGATTGATTTTCACCGTAATTTGGTATTATTTCATTGGACGAAGATAGGATTTCTTCGTTAATTTCTCTGTTTTAACGTTTTCGTCTGGTATGCAATACTATCAAAGTTGTAATAAATTTGATCGAAGTCCTAGTATTGATGTGCGTGAAATGCGGTCGAGTTGGCAGTCTAAGTTAATTCAGAATCACCTTGAAAATCTAAATAATTTTGACTTCCGTACGAACAGTAATCGGGTGTGATTTACATGGATTTTTTTCCTAAAAAAAGCAACTGAAATTTGGATACAAAGGTCCTTGCGGTTTTCCTGTGAATGAGTAATTTAGGATTTGTTACGTTGTATATAAGCTAGCTTACTTCGTCTGTTCAGTTGCCTTCAGTAAAACTTCTTAAAAATTCCTCTCAAGTTGGAATTCAACAATGAACTGGTAACTATCAGATCAATGTTTGGAATTATTTGGAATATAGCTATAGATTACTTTGAAAAAACTTGTTTGTACGTAGCTATTATTCATTATCAATATAAACTTGAAGACAGTATTACTAGTATTGTTGTTTGTTGTGCATAAAAACAATCAACTTCACATTATGATACCGGATTTTGTTTCAGAGAATATTTTATGTAGCACTACTGTACAAAGTCAATTACAACAACTTAAAATAAATATTTCAGATCAGCGTTATAAAAAAAACTTATACCAATCTGGAAAATTATAAAGCTAAAAATGTATGTACATATTATTTAATATAAACTGAAAACATTACATTTAAAATCAATATTGTTTCAATTGAAATTGGAACACCGCCATTCATGCGTGAGCAGACGTAAGCAATGTTTTATGAAGTTTTTTCTTTCTAATTTTAAGCAAGACGCTCCATCTTTACGTTAGTAATATTAGTAATATAAGATAAATTAGGTAAACAACAATAAAGATTACTCAACCGCTTGTGAATGTGATCGATTCAATGGGCGATTGACTGATAATTAAAGCGAACAGTCGTATATTATTATTTGAACACAGTGCAATTAACCAAAATTAAAGATGGCTTTATCAAAAACCTCGACTTTTGAAAACGACAATAACACACATTATGTAGCCGATTCCTGGTTGTGATTCATCGAAATATTCTCCATGGGTAAATCACCAAAATACCTTGTATTTTACAAGCCACTTTCTCCAACATAAAAACTTTAGCTTTCGAAAACGACGGTATACAAAAACTAGATGGCCGGTTAACTACACTGAATTTATCGGTTGCGTGGTTGCGATCAACAATCAAGGACCTTTGCCTTGTATATTACAAGCCGCTTTATCGCTTAGTCCAAAAACTTCAGCTTTTCAAAACGACGATGACACATATTATATTATATGGCCGCTTGTCGATCGATTGCTAAGCAAATAGTCGAATTATTCAATAAATCAAAGGACTTTTGTATCCAAGAACTTCAGCTTTTAGAAACGACGATAACACACATTATAACAATATGGCCGCTTGTGATCGATTGCTAAATTAAGCAAACAGTCGAATTATTCAATAAATCAAAGGACTTTTGTATCCAAGAACTTCAGCTTTTAGAAACGACGATAACACACATTATAACAATATGGCCGCTTGTGATCGATTGCTAAATTAAGCAAACAGTCGAATTATTCAATAAATCAAAGGACTTTTGTATCCAAGAACTTCAGCTTTTGAAAACGACGATAACACACATTATATTATATGGCCGCTTGTCGATCGATTGCTAAGCCAACAGTCGAATTATTCAATAAATCAAAGGACTTTTATAAAGAACTTCAGCTTTTGAAAACGACAATATTACATTATTATGTGGCCGGTTGCGACCGATTCACACAGGGTATCAATTTACCAAAAAGACCATGCTTCACCAATGGTTCACCAATGGTGAATTCGATTTACCAATGGTACCATTGGTACCATTGGTAAAGCCGGCCGTAGAAGTTGATACCACAGGAATCCCAAAGACAAGCAATTGATACCACAGGAATCCCAAACACGAGCGTACATATTGTGATAAGGTTTTTAGAGGGAACCCTGTGTAAATTCACCAATAGACACCATTGGTAAAACACATTTTACCAATGGTATCTAATGGTGATTCTGGACATACTTGGAGGGCTGATATCTGGCCAATATCCGTTTTTTGATGAATTCCATATATGGAGCATATCTGGGCCATACATGGCCACATATTGGCCATATTATGGCAAATATATGGCAAATGTATGGCCATCAGTATAGCCAAGCTCAGTGAAGTTAATGTCCTCAGTAAATTATACAGCAAAATAATATTTGGGCCAGATTTATGAGCAAAATATTTGGGAGAATATATGGCCCAATTTTTACCACTTCAGTACATACCATATGAAAAGATTATGAAACACATTTGAATTCGAGGGTTGTCCAGAATCACCATTAGATACCATTGGTGAAATATGTTTTACCAATGGTGTCTTTTGGTAAATTTCCACAGGAAGCCCATGCAAATGTAATACAAAAATATATAACTCATTAGCTGATAATTTCCACAGGAGGTCCGAACAAATGCAATACAAAATGTGCATCCCATTCTGCTTGTGGTATAATTACATAACTACCTTACATCACATTTATCAAATACGTGTCTCACTCTGTATTTTGATGTTGTGTTAAAAAAAAAATTTTTTTTTGGGGGGGGGGGATCAACAATGGCGTCTATTGGTAAAAATCCACAGGGAGTACATACAAATGTAATACAAAAATGTATAAGTGTTTCACTCTGTAGTTTCATGTATTTGGTTAAAAAAAAAATTTCTGGGGGGGTATTGCCAATGAAACCAATGGTACCATTGGTACCATTGGTGACCATAGAGGCTACAAAAAATGACATTTCAAATGGTGAAATAAGTCATATTGGGTATCCTGTGATAAGTGTGGGGCTTGAAGGTTGCTGAATGACTTTGTCTATAATGGTGAAATTAGACCATTGGGTATCCTGTGTTGAATGACATTCAGATTGAGAGATGCAGGGGCTTGACGGTGTTCACCAATGGTACCAATGGTACCATTGGTAAACTGAAATCACCATTGGTAAATGACTTTGTCTAATGGTGAAATTAAGGCATTGGTTATCCTGTGTTGAATGACATTCAGATTGAGAGATGCAGGGGCTTGACGGTGTTCACCAATGGTACCAATGGTACCATTGGTAAACTGAAATCACCATTGGTAAATGACTTTGTCTAATGGTGAAATTAGACCATTGGGTATCCTGTGTTGAATGACATCCAGATTGAGAGATGCAGGGGCTTGAAGGTGTTCACCAATGGTACCAATGGTACCATTGGTAAACTGAAATCACCATTGGTAAATGACTTTGTCTAATGGTGAAATTAGGCCATTGGGTATCCTGTGTCGAATGGCATGTAGACTAAGAGATGCAGGGGCTTGAAGGTGTTCACCAATGGTACCAATGGTACCATTGGTAAACTGAAATCACCATTGGTAAATGACTTTGTCTAATGGTGAAATTAGACCATTGGGTATCCTGTGTTGAATGACATTCAGATTGAGAGATGCAGGGGCTTGAAGGTGTTCACCAATGGTACCAATGGTACCATTGGTAAACTGAAATCACCATTGGTAAAAGACTTTGTCTAACGGTGAAATTAGGCATTGGGTATCCTGTGTTAAGTGTTTGGGATTCCTGTGGTATCAATTGCTCCGGCTTGGCTTACCAATGGTACCAATGGTACCATTGGTAAACTGAAATCACCATTGGTAAATGACTTTGTCTAATGGTGAAATTAAGGCATTGGGTATCCTGTTTTGAATGGCATTTAGACTAAGAGATGCAGGGGCTTGAAGGTGTTCACGAATGGTACCAATGGTACCATCACTTTTTGGATACAAGTTCTATGTGGTATCTTAATAATGAATGGGCAATTGATCGTAATGTACGGTGACAATGTGACTCGTACTTCAAAAGAATAACGTTTGAAATTCCTGCCGTAACCGTACTGTGCATTGCATTTGATGTCGTCTGAATAATTAAGCATGGGCTTACATAGACTTTAATGGGCTACGAACTTTATTTACAAAACGTAAACGGAGTGGCTATCCGTTACCCGTACGCGAACTTCTGTTTTCTATTCGTACGGTAGTCAAAATCATTTAAGCTTAGATTACTCGGTGATTCTGTATTATTTCAGAAACAAAATTATGATGGCTTTGTTAAGATGGAGTAAGTGATTCTTGTTAAGTTAAACTGATTCAGGGTATTAATTATACGAGTCTAAGCTACACATTTGGCGAACGTCTCACGTCGCGACACTTTTCAACTCAACTCAAATGTCAAGCTCTCAAAATTAGGACTTCGATCATGTAACAACTTTAATAGTCTTGTATATCAGAAGAAAAGGTTAAAAAAGAGACACTTTTTGTTTCAGACTGAGTTTGAAGAACTATTTTTGCACTCATTTCGGCGAACGGTAGCGGATTTCAATTCGCTATTCGTACGGGATTCTAGCTAAATTATGATTGATTTTCACCGTAATTTGGTATTATTTCATTGGACGAAGATAGGATTTCTTCGTTAATTTCTCTGTTTTAACGTTTTCGTCTGGTATGCAATACTATCAAAGTTGTAATAAATTTGATCGAAGTCCTAGTATTGATGTGCGTGAAATGCGGTCGAGTTGGCAGTCTAAGTTAATTCAGAATCACCTTGAAAATCTAAATAATTTTGACTTCCGTACGAACAGTAATCGGGTGTGATTTACATGGATTTTTTTCCTAAAAAAAGCAACTGAAATTTGGATACAAAGGTCCTTGCGGTTTTCCTGTGAATGAGTAATTTAGGATTTGTTACGTTGTATATAAGCTAGCTTACTTCGTCTGTTCAGTTGCCTTCAGTAAAACTTCTTAAAAATTCCTCTCAAGTTGGAATTCAACAATGAACTGGTAACTATCAGATCAATGTTTGGAATTATTTGGAATATAGCTATAGATTACTTTGAAAAAACTTGTTTGTACGTAGCTATTATTCATTATCAATATAAACTTGAAGACAGTATTACTAGTATTGTTGTTTGTTGTGCATAAAAACAATCAACTTCACATTATGATACCGGATTTTGTTTCAGAGAATATTTTATGTAGCACTACTGTACAAAGTCAATTACAACAACTTAAAATAAATATTTCAGATCAGCGTTATAAAAAAAACTTATACCAATCTGGAAAATTATAAAGCTAAAAATGTATGTACATATTATTTAATATAAACTGAAAACATTACATTTAAAATCAATATTGTTTCAATTGAAATTGGAACACCGCCATTCATGCGTGAGCAGACGTAAGCAATGTTTTATGAAGTTTTTTCTTTCTAATTTTAAGCAAGACGCTCCATCTTTACGTTAGTAATATTAGTAATATAAGATAAATTAGGTAAACAACAATAAAGATTACTCAACCGCTTGTGAATGTGATCGATTCAATGGGCGATTGACTGATAATTAAAGCGAACAGTCGTATATTATTATTTGAACACAGTGCAATTAACCAAAATTAAAGATGGCTTTATCAAAAACCTCGACTTTTGAAAACGACAATAACACACATTATGTAGCCGATTCCTGGTTGTGATTCATCGAAATATTCTCCATGGGTAAATCACCAAAATACCTTGTATTTTACAAGCCACTTTCTCCAACATAAAAACTTTAGCTTTCGAAAACGACGGTATACAAAAACTAGATGGCCGGTTAACTACACTGAATTTATCGGTTGCGTGGTTGCGATCAACAATCAAGGACCTTTGCCTTGTATATTACAAGCCGCTTTATCGCTTAGTCCAAAAACTTCAGCTTTTCAAAACGACGATGACACATATTATATTATATGGCCGCTTGTCGATCGATTGCTAAGCAAATAGTCGAATTATTCAATAAATCAAAGGACTTTTGTATCCAAGAACTTCAGCTTTTAGAAACGACGATAACACACATTATAACAATATGGCCGCTTGTGATCGATTGCTAAATTAAGCAAACAGTCGAATTATTCAATAAATCAAAGGACTTTTGTATCCAAGAACTTCAGCTTTTAGAAACGACGATAACACACATTATAACAATATGGCCGCTTGTGATCGATTGCTAAATTAAGCAAACAGTCGAATTATTCAATAAATCAAAGGACTTTTGTATCCAAGAACTTCAGCTTTTGAAAACGACGATAACACACATTATATTATATGGCCGCTTGTCGATCGATTGCTAAGCCAACAGTCGAATTATTCAATAAATCAAAGGACTTTTATAAAGAACTTCAGCTTTTGAAAACGACAATATTACATTATTATGTGGCCGGTTGCGACCGATTCACACAGGGTATCAATTTACCAAAAAGACCATGCTTCACCAATGGTTCACCAATGGTGAATTCGATTTACCAATGGTACCATTGGTACCATTGGTAAAGCCGGCCGTAGAAGTTGATACCACAGGAATCCCAAAGACAAGCAATTGATACCACAGGAATCCCAAACACGAGCGTACATATTGTGATAAGGTTTTTAGAGGGAACCCTGTGTAAATTCACCAATAGACACCATTGGTAAAACACATTTTACCAATGGTATCTAATGGTGATTCTGGACATACTTGTTGAATTCATGGGTATTTAATAATTTGTTTGTTTTTTCTTGTTCATAGTTATGGGAGACTCATACAGTTTTCATTTTCATAATGTTTGTTTTTCACATTACTCTTACCAATGCAAATTTATCACTCTGACATCAATTAAAAAGTACAGAATAAATGCTAATTAACTGCTCTATTATCAATGAAAACTAAAAAAATCTAACTTTGAACTATAGTCACTTGGAATAGAAGAATGCCAAAAAAAACTCATGGTTTGCAATACTTTTACCTGTAACCTTTAATACTTAAGTTATAGATATTTTGCCAGGGATCAGCTGTTCTTTGAGCTCATGCAGCGGTTACCTTGTTTTCACTAGAAAATTAATTAAAATGTGAAGCAATGAAAACAAATTTTCAGTTGGTGGATGTAATTATATATACATCATCATAATTTAATATATATAGCTTAATTACTTTACACAAAAGTTTCCCTGACTATAGCATAGTCAAGCCTTATGAAAGCTAGTGCCTAATTTCATTTTGGTTCAACAAGAAACAGACCTGATTGATTTGTTTCCCAAAATTTCAGTATGAAACTTACAATAACCATACTGCTTAAAAAAGACTAAATTCATATAAATTATCTCTTCATTAATTATAAGGTAGTACTATTAAGCTTAAGTAACTTTTTTTCTTGGTTTGAAAAAGAAAGCTAGGGAAAAGTGGAGTGACAGCTTTGTTCAAGCAAGCCTCACAGAATCGAAATAGATCACAATATCACTTCTAAAAAAACAAAATCATTTTGGATATTTTCCATTGCTAGCTTACCTTAGTCTTCAAGTGATTTCCAGACATTTTTCTCTTGTGAAGTAAGGATAAAGTGATGATTTAGCAGTTTATTTGCTCTGTAAGTACAACCAACACAACTCAACTTTTCCCGCTTAAAATATGAGCATGCATTTACACATGTAACTGCTGACCAAAGCGAACGCTGGAGTGGGACCACAGGAAGCCCAAAGAAAGTCTTATGAACTTGAAAACAAGGCAATTTTCTGCTATTTTCGGCAAAGTAAAGTTTCCAAAGAGAAAGTTCAGGAGCAAAGCTTACAAAAACATCTTTCTTAAGCTCTAATACAAACTTCAACACAAAACTAAAGGATTCCACTCCCAAGCTTTATTAACTTTTGCATACTGAAGCCAATTTAAGAATTGAAAGAGCTTTATTGGTAGACTGCATGTGTGCTACAAAAATAAACAGCTTTCTTTGCAAGGTAATTCAGTGTTTTTTCTCACATCTAGAAGTCAAAAACAATATATTATTTTGGTTTTAAACTTTGGTGAGTTGTTTTTATGAAATGTTTTGTAGTTATATAAACTCTTGTATATAACACTAAACTACAAGAGCTGTAAGTTTTTTGTTTTTGTTTTTTGTTTTGTCAGATAAACCATGCTTTAGCCATATTTCAGTTATCTGATTTCAACAATACCCATGTTTTGGCCATATATACCCACATAAGTCAATACATGGCCTATATACGGGAGTTAGAAACCAATTTCAGCAATACAATATGTAACAGAGTGACACGGGCAGTCACGCGAGAACGAAAGTGATTCAAGGAAAGTTTAAAAACAATTTTATTATTGACTTCCAACGCTTATTTACAGTCTAACAAACGGGAACGACTAACATATGGGCTTCTATAATGAAATGAAAAATATAAAAATAAGCTAAGTTTATAATACAATCATGTTATATACAACATTATAAATTGAGAGTCTTTGAACTATGTACAATAAACATGCTAAAATACTTAAAATTATGTAACTAACTAGAGTTTGTATAATACAGGAAATGACATCATAGCTCTATGTAAAATGAGAACTTAATGGATAACTGACTAATTGACTTAATGCATGGCATGGAACAATCATGCAAATAATGCTTGTGATTATGTATAAGAATTACTCTTTAGTTATGGATGATAATGGTTAGAAAGGTTGTTAAATGATATTACTGCCTTAAAGGTAAGAAATGAATTAAATATGTTGAAGTTAAAGGTGAATGAGTTGTGAAATATGACCTTATTTGTAACCTTAGGATGTCTAGAGTTAAACCTTCTTAGTAAGCTAAACTAAGGTTAATTTCTAGTATCATAGGTTAATGTGGCACTAAAATATACTTACTAGAACATTAGTGTTTTAAGAAATGATTTGAAGTTTAGTAGTTAATGGCTTAAAACAAATTGGAACAATTGTTTACATGCAGTTGTTATCAAGTTATGATTAAAAGGATTAAATGTCTAAACTTAGTGAACTAGCTTGTTAGAGATCGATTGTTATTCTAAAGGTGAAAAGAATTATTCTAACAACTTAGATTACTTAGTTAAAAAGGCTTTTGTTATAGTGGGTTAAATTGTCTATGCAGACTGCATGAACAAGGTGGATTTGTTATCCTGAATGTTAGTTGTGTTACAAATCAATCAACATGTCTCTGATGCATTGATTAGACAAATTCTGAGGCTAAACTCTAAAATATTATTCTAGCTAAGTTGTAATGCTTGTTTAACTAGATTGAAACTGAAAGCTATTATTCTACTACAACTGGTTGTGAATAACTTGCAAAAACATACAGAAACTGAGTGTAACTATTTGTCGAGGGTCGAGGGTCGAGGGTTTTACGTCGAGTGTCGACCGCCTTAAGCTGCCCTTAGCCGCGGCAGCTTAAGGCGTCTTTTGGGCCTGGAGTAGGCCTTGTCGAGGGGTACTAAGTCGAGGGGTAAGTCGAGGGTATCTAAATTTCCCTTAGCAAAACATTCTTCAAAGTACAAAGTAGCAAATCAGATCATTTTTTACCTCACGCTGATGAGAAACTTTTGTGCTCATGTAACGCAAGGTGATGTAATCCTAAGGTATCTCAAGTCACAATTACTTGGTGGTCCACATTTTAGAACATGGCCTGGCGGAGACTGATAGACATCAACCTCAAGCACGCCACATATTTAAATCTATCACGCAACGTACAGCAAACACATTTGGCAGAAGTAATGAAAGATTTCATAGCCATTTAATTGGCACTGTTTGATTAGTGCTATTTCGTGCTATTTAGTTGTTTCGCTCTTTCATTGCTTACATTCTTGCTCGAAGTTTGGTTCTATGCATTGATAAATATCAGATCAGTTGAGCAGTCACTTGCTGCACTCTAGTAAACATTTCGTCCTAACGTCGCACATCTGCAAAGATCACGAACAAACCTTAGAGACTGCATTCATGCCATTTGTTTTTCAATAATCAAAAAAATAAAAAGACTGAAATAAACCTACCTTGGAATGAGATTTCCCGGCCGTTTTTGCTACAAAGATCAGTGGAAAAATGCTTTTTAGCAATGAATTGTAGTTGTCCCAGCCGATACAAGGATAACCAAAACGAGAAAAGGTCGCGTCAAACGCGTTGAGAAAACATCGCAGTCACATGTCTGCGCATGAGCAAGATTTATCAAGTCACGCCCGTGTCTTGACGACGTGCCCCCAACCTAATGCTTCTTCATACGAAAACGTCTTTTCTTTTTAATTCAAATTTTTGAACATAATTGAAAAACCAGCGATGTACCACACATAAGGCATTCACTTTAACTTTGCGTTACGCCGGACATCTGTCATTATTCGTGAAACAGCAACTCCAAAGCGTGATAGCTATAAGTGATGAGTGATAGCTTACAGCTACATTCTTGCAAACGGTCATGATCTTTGATATTTTCTGGAGATAACGATGGTAGAGTTTTGATTTTTCACTATTTGTTTACATATTTGGAAAGAGGATTTGAAAATAACGTATGCATGCTCATTGAGTCTTTCTTCATTGGCTAGAGATTTTCTTTCCATTTTCGTTCCTAATTATGGCGTGTGGTATACTTTCATTTGCATAGTCACGCATCCGCATAGCCGGCACCCGTTGTAACATCACGTGTGACTAGCGTATCACAGCATTCTTTTCTGTTCTGTTGTTATTATTATCTATATTTTTAGTTCTTACTTTGTATCTTACTTATTGAAATTTGTACATACAACTGCGAATTGAGCGTTATTATGATATATTATTATACCCTCGACTTACCCCTCGACTTAGTACCCCTCGACCCTCGACGTAAAACCCTCGACCCTCGACCCTCGACAAATAGCTACACTCACAGAAACTCTGTAAAAGTGCTTTAATCTGTCAACATAGCAGTAAGTGCTAGTAATAGGTGTTGACCTAACATTTAGCAATAGCTTTACCTTAGTAATAGTAGAAACGTTCTTTTGTCTTCTTCCTTGTAGCACTTGTTTGTCCCAACTTATTCAACTAAAATGCTAGGACTAGTAGTCCTATATTTATACTTAAAGGAACTAAGGTGTGACTGGAAAAAGTATTTTTAAAAAACTCCTACTCAGTCATACGTATGCAAGGAGTGCCTGGCTTAATCAGATTATAGCACTCAATAATAACAAGGAAAATCACAAATAAGGAGAATTACTCATGAGAACACGAAAACAGGATGTAAATACCTAAACACACCTAAGGATGGTTACATTCCCTAACAATTAAACATGAAAACCTAAATTCCTTAACATAAAATATAGTAAAATATAGAAACTAAAAATGATATAATTTGAGGTCCTAGTGACCCTGTCACATTCTCCCCTCCTTTTGCTCGTCCTAACCTATAGCGAGCTAAACACTTAATCATATTAACTTTAAAGGTCATTCATTGTTCATTCATTTTATCTCCTAACTAATGACATAGGGAGATTGAACCTGTTCCTGTGCTGTCCAGCTGTGGACCTTGTGGAGCGTCTCAGAGGTACAGGTGCATCCATATCTGAATCTTCATCTGACTCGTCGTCACTCTCAAATTCACTGTTTCCTTCAGCAAACTCCATGTCAGGTTCCTGATGTGGGGCAATCTCTATGGCAATGTTAGGGTAGTCCTCATCGTCGGATGGCTCCTCTGCTGGTGCAGCCCTGATTGGTTGCTGTCTTCTGGATCTGCCTTGTGTTTGGTGTTGTAGCACTGGTTGTGGGCATGGCTGTAATTCTGCTCTGTTTACAACTCTTAGGTTACCATGGCCATCAGCAGGTTCAATCATGTAGGTGTCATTGTCTAGGCACTCCACTATCTTGTGGACCTGGCTGCTCCATCGATCTTGGATTTTGTTGCGCCCACGTACAGCCCTGTTCCTCACCAACACTCTGCTTCCAACGTTGATTTCAGCTGCTTTGGTTCTGGCATTCTTGTCGTGAGCCCTCTTCCTCATGACAGCTTCTTGTTTAAGTCGGTCTGATGCCATCTGATGAGCTTCTTGTAGCTTCCCCTGATGATTGGCCACCCAGCTTCTGTTGCCAGCTCCAAATGTAACAGAGTGACACGGGCAGTCACGCGAGAACGAAAGTGATTCAAGGAAAGTTTAAAAACAATTTTATTATTGACTTCCAACGCTTATTTACAGTCTAACAAACGGGAACGACTAACATATGGGCTTCTATAATGAAATGAAAAATATAAAAATAAGCTAAGTTTATAATACAATCATGTTATATACAACATTATAAATTGAGAGTCTTTGAACTATGTACAATAAACATGCTAAAATACTTAAAATTATGTAACTAACTAGAGTTTGTATAATACAGGAAATGACATCATAGCTCTATGTAAAATGAGAACTTAATGGATAACTGACTAATTGACTTAATGCATGGCATGGAACAATCATGCAAATAATGCTTGTGATTATGTATAAGAATTACTCTTTAGTTTATATGGATGATAATGGTTAGAAAGGTTGTTAAATGATATTACTGCCTTAAAGGTAAGAAATGAATTAAATATGTTGAAGTTAAAGGTGAATGAGTTGTGAAATATGACCTTATTTGTAACCTTAGGATGTCTAGAGTTAAACCTTCTTAGTAAGCTAAACTAAGGTTAATTTCTAGTATCATAGGTTAATGTGGCACTAAAATATACTTACTAGAACATTAGTGTTTTAAGAAATGATTTGAAGTTTAGTAGTTAATGGCTTAAAACAAATTGGAACAATTGTTTACATGCAGTTGTTATCAAGTTATGATTAAAAGGATTAAATGTCTAAACTTAGTGAACTAGCTTGTTAGAGATCGATTGTTATTCTAAAGGTGAAAAGAATTATTCTAACAACTTAGATTACTTAGTTAAAAAGGCTTTTGTTATAGTGGGTTAAATTGTCTATGACTGCATGAACAAGGTGGATTTGTTATCCTGAATGTTAGTTGTGTTACAAATCAATCAACATGTCTCTGATGCATTGATTAGACAAATTCTGAGGCTAAACTCTAAAATATTATTCTATAGCTAAGTTGTAATGCTTGTTTAACTAGATTGAAACTGAAAGCTATTATTCTACTACAACTGGTTGTGAATAACTTGCAAAAACATACAGAAACTCTGTAAAAGTGCTTTAATCTGTCAACATAGCAGTAAGTGCTAGTAATAGGTGTTGACCTAACATTTAGCAATAGCTTTACCTTAGTAATAGTAGAAACGTTCTTTTGTCTTCTTCCTTGTAGCACTTGTTTGTCCCAACTTATTCAACTAAAATGCTAGGACTAGTAGTCCTATATTTATACTTAAAGGAACTAAGGTGTGACTGGAAAAAGTATTTAAAACTCCTACTCAGTCATACGTATGCAAGGAGTGCCTGGCTTAATCAGATTATAGCACTCAATAATAACAAGGAAAATCACAAATAAGGAGAATTACTCATGAGAACACGAAAACAGGATGTAAATACCTAAACACACCTAAGGATGGTTACATTCCCTAACAATTAAACATGAAAACCTAAATTCCTTAACATAAAATATAGTAAAATATAGAAACTAAAAATGATATAATTTGAGGTCCTAGTGACCCTGTCACAAATACCCATGTTTTAGCCATGTATACCCATATTTTACCCATATAAGCAAATATATGGTCTATATATGGGTGTTATGAACCATGCTTTACCCATATATCAGCTTAGCTTGAAAATTTGGTGCCAGGTATGGCCCATATATGGCAAAAATGAACCATATAATTTCCAGACATTAGCCATATTTCCACCATATATTCCCATATTAAGGCCATACTACAATGTTTGGTATGGGCAGTTGTTGCACACCTGGCATGCCTATACTGGAAGGACTTAGTGCCTGGGGCCAGGTAGAACATGTCTCCACTGGAAGGTGTTAGGATAGGAATGTCAGTTATTGCACACCTGGGACCAGGGTGGCATGCCTATACTGGAAGGACTTAGTGCCTGGGGCCAGATAGAACATGTCGCTACTGGAAGGTGTTAGGATATGCACCAATCAAGACAAAACGTGTAAAAGCAAATCAGTCACCATGGATTACTCCTAAACTTCTCGAGGCTCGACGTGATCGTGATTATCATCGGAAAAAGGCCCAAAGTTCTTCATCACAATACCACTGGCAGATGTATCGTAAACTTAGAAATCATGCTAATTAATTTATCATGAAGAAAAAAGGCTCAAGTCAGCTTACTATTGTAAGCTTATCGAAGATGCCAAGAACAATAGTTCCAAGATGTGGAAAGCAATAAAAGAAACATTGCCTAGTAATCAAGTTGATGTTAACTGTATTTCAGTTGATGGTAAAAGTGTGTCCGATCCCAAGGGAATTGCAGAAAGCTTTAATAATCATTTCTCAAACATTGGTAAAAAGCTGGCAAAATTGTTCTCTCCACATAAATTTGTACAGCATTCCATCACAAGCTGTATCTTCAACCTTCAACCAGTTTCAATCGAATTTGTTGAGAAGCAGTTAAGACAAATGAAAACTAACAAGGCTGTAGGCTTAGATAACATAAGTGCTCACTTACTACGTATTTCAGCAAATACTATTGCTCCGTCTATTCAATACCTCGTGAACTTTTCATTTAGGTCTGGTCAATTTCCTCGATCATGGAAATCAGCCAAAGTCAAAGCTCTCTTCAAGCAAGGTGACAAGATGGATATGGACAATTACCGTCCCATTTCGATTCTTCCAACAGTCAGCAAAGTAATAGAAAGGGCCGTTCATTCTCAACTATATGATTATTTATCCAGAAATGACTTACTAGCCTCCAGCCAGTTTGGATTTAGACGCGGAAGATCTACAGCTTTAGCTATCTCTCAATTTACTGATGTTATTCTTGGCAATATGGACTCTGGTCTTATTACTGGAGTGGTCTACATTGATTTACGAAAAGCGTTTGACACTGTAGACCATGCCATTATGCTTCAGAAGTTAAAGGGCTTTGGAATAGCTGGAACACATCTTGCTTGGTTTGCCTCGTACCTTTCATCACGCAAGCAATGTACAGTGATTGGCAAGTCATCATCTACTGAGCGTAAAGTTACAACTGGAGTTCCTCAGGGGTCCATTCTGGGACCCCTACTTTTCACCATCTATATTAATGAGTTGCCGTGTTGTTTGAAAAATACTAACGTGTGTTTATTTGCAGATGATACAGCTATATACTGCTCTTCCAAGACGGCAACGGAACTACAAGGATTGCTGAATGATGATCTGTATCGACTGGCACAGTGGCTGTCAGACCACAAGTTAACATTAAATATAAGCAAGACAAAGTTCATGGTTATTGGAGGATCGAAGAGACTGAACTCATTCCATCACGTTGAGCTAAAGATTAATGAAGAACCATTGGACAGAGTGGATTCATTTAAATACTTGGGCGTGTTTATCAACGAGAACTTGAAGTGGCTTGACCATGTTGATTATATTTGCAAGAAAGCTAATAAACGCTTAGGAATATTACGCAGAATAAAACACTTATTGCCTCGTGCTACGAGAGAACTGTATGTAAAAACGATGATAATCCCAATTTTGGACTATGGAGATATCATCTGGGGTGATAAGGGCAACGAAGTCTTGATGAGTAGAATTCAGTCCATCCAAAATGCTGCAGCAAAGATTATTCTAGATATTAAACCAAAATATTCCTCCGCAACAGAAGCTCTTAACGAATTGGGTTGGAAGAAATTGTCAGTGCGTCGTCGATTGCATCGTTTCACTTTCGTTTATAAAGGAGTGAATGGTCTCTTGGACTGGGACTTTGGGCTTTCCTCATTTGCTGATACTCATAGTTATAATACACGTTTTAAGGATAATTTACAAATACCACGTTCTTATAGCAATTGGGGTCAATATCGTTTTTCTAGTTATTGTATAAATGAGTGGAATAGTATTCCTTTTAATATAAGAAAATTATCTTTCCCCCGTTTTAAAGTTGCTATTAATAGTTTAACATAATGCTTTTTACAGTTTGTAATTATATTTTATAATATTTTAAATTTTTATATTTTATACATATGTAATTTTATTTAATCTTTGTTTATTTTAGTTGTTATTGTTTAATTTAGGTCCCCACTGAAAATCACGTTTGTGAGTGGGCAACCTCATTAAAGATTATTATTATTATTATTATTATTATTATTATATTGTCATTTGTTGCACACCTGGGACCAGGGTGGCATGCCTATACTGGAAGGACTTATAGTGTCTGGGGCCAGATAGAACATGTCGCCACTGGAAGGTGTTAGGATAGGATTTTTGTAGATCCAGACAATATCCATATTCCCACCAGGAAGAGAATTTTACATCCCCTCCCCTCCATATTTTCAAAATCCCTCCTTGGTGGGAGGTATGGATATTTTCTGGAACTGCACATAATTTTTGTCAGTTGTTGCACACCTGGGGCCAGGGTGGCATGCCTATACTGGAAGGACTTAGTGCCTGGGGCCAGGTAGAACATGTCGCCACTGGAAGGTGTTAGGATAGGATCGAATGTCAGTTATTGCACACCTGGGACCAGGGTGGCATGCCTATACTGGAAAGACTTAGTGCCTGGGGCCAGATAGAACATGTTGCCACTGGAAGGTGTTAGGATAGGATTTTTGTAGATCCAGACAATATCCATATTCCGACCAGGAAATATTTTCAAAATCCCTCCTTGGTGGGAGGTATGGATATTTTCTGGAACTACACATAATTTTTGTCATTTGTTGCACACCTGGGGCCAGGGTGGCATGCCTATACTGGAAGGACTTAGTGCCTGGGGCCAGGTAGAACATGTCGCTACTGTAAGGTGTTAGGATAGGAATGTCAGTTGTTGCACACCTGGGACCAGGGTGGCATGCCTATACTGGAAGGACTTAGTGCCTGGGGCCAGATAGAACATGTCGCCACTGGAAGGTGTTAGGATAGGATTTTTGTAGATCCAGACAATATCCATATTCCCACCAGGAAGAGAATTTTACATCCCCTCCCCTCCATATTTTCAAAATCCCTCCTTGGTGGGAGGTATGGATATTTTCTGGAACTGCACATAATTTTTGTCAGTTGTTGCACACCTGGGGCCAGGGTGGCATGCCTATACTGGAAGGACTTAGTGCCTGGGGCCAGGTAGAACATGTCGCTACTGTAAGGTGTTAGGATAGGAATGTCAGTTATTGCACACCTGGGACCAGGGTGGCATGCCTATACTGGAAGGACTTAGTGCCTGGGGCCAGATAGAACATGTCGCTACTGGAAGGTGTTAGGACAGGATATTCAGTTATTGCACACCTGGGACATGGATGACACGCCTATACTGGAAGGACTTAGTACTTAATGGTTATAGCATATATGTACTCAGCCATTTCAGTATTTGAGATCATTAGGTCTTGGGTTGAAAAAGTTATGCTATAGAGTGGCAGCCACTTTGCTGCATGTGTGCTTAGTGGCCTACGTGCTTCTGTCCTCCAATGTGCATGTAGCAGTGTTTAGTTTTGTGATGTAATGCTAATACTATTTGGTATTGCATTACTAGGCTAAACACCGCTGCTTTGGAGGCTTTTGTGCTTCCCATGCTTTTCTTGTTTTATTTAAGGTTTTCTTGTTGTGCAAAACATGGTTGATATCTCAAAATAAAAAGAAAGTTAGAACAGTGGTTCCAAAGACGAGTACTTTATTGAAGGTAATTAATTTTCCTACTAAGCTTTCAAACTTGATTTTTTAAATGATTCATGCTATTAATATAATGTCTCTCTTAGAACTTCAAGATCATTGCCATGCACAAGGAAGGGCTACAGAATTCAGGAAAGGAAAGGAAAATTAAAGTTTAAATGGTCTTATTGATTGGAGAGAAAGTTAAGAATGAAAGAGAAAGAAAGAAAAAAAGAATAGAAAAAGTCAACAAAGAATTTTCAAATTTTATATGTCATTATATGTATTCAATTCAATCAAAATTTAAATGAATTTCCTAAACAAAACAAACAAAAACGAAATAAACAGAAAAAACAACAAACATATATACACTGTGTTGAAGTTATATTCTTTACCTTCAATCTAAATATATTTATAGCTTTAGAGGTTAAAAAGAATTTATAACATTTATGGAAGTTGTACAGTGGGTACTGCAGTAGTTGAAATTATGTATTTTTATATACACTGAATCGTGTGTTAAGTTGGTGTGCAATATTATTCAATATATATGTAGCAAAATTAAAACAAACATTTTGAAATAGGTAAAATCATGCAGTATTTTTCTCTGGAATGGTAAAGTGAAGTCAGTCATATAAAAAGACTCAGTAGAAAAACGGTATTTTGTGAGAACAAAAATGATAAAAGTACCACCCACACGCCCGTATTGGAAACCGGCTATTGTTGAATATGTTAGCGTGTTGAAATAAAGTTTTGCTAACTTACTTATATACTTATAGCACAAAATACTAAAAACGTATTAAACAAGTTGGTGCTATTTTGTTATTAAGTGTGCATGACTGCATGGGAAAAATAATGAGATGAATTACGCGAATATTGAATCAGTAAAGAAGTACTGACCCTGTGAATAGAGTTTGAAAACCTTTAGTTCTGGGAAAGAGGACAAGTAACCATGTGGTCCAACGATATTTCCATATATATTAATTTATGCCATCCCTCATGGTTATATCAAAGTATTACATAAATCCTGACATGATTGCTGACCGAGCTAGCTCTGTTTGATGGGAAAAATTGCCAGACACTATACTCAAATGTGTTGGATAAAATTTGGCTATGTGCCAAGGGCACAATAATAACCGCTTTTATTATAAATAACATTCCTTAATGAAATGGTCAAATTGACCTTAACATAACAAATCCGATATGTGCCCCATCAAAGGTGAGGGCTACAAACCGCCAAACAATATAACAACTAGATGACTGGATGGAATGGGGAGGAGGAGGGAAAAAATTTGCAAATGAAAACCAAGAGCTGAAAAATGAAGCTACCTACTTTTCAAATTTTTCATGGCAAAGCTCCCCTAGAGGGGGGTAACCAGATGATCAATTCCAACATCTCGGCCCCAGGCCTCCCACTGTTTTACATCAGTCATTCAAAATGAGGGATAACATAAAAACCATTATTGCTAACAATAATACCCTTTATGCCATCCCTCATGGTTATATCAAAGTATTACATAAATCCTGACATGATTGCTGACCGAGCTAGCTCTGTTTGATGGGTTTGAAAACCTTTAGTTCTGGGAAAGAGGACAAGTAACCATGTGGTCCAACGATATTTCCATATATATATATTCACTGTTTTGAATGAAAAAACTATTGTATCTATTAGTCAATAACCTAGCTTTTTTAAAATAAATCTGAAAACGATTTCGTGAAAGAGGTTTTTCCCATCCAACAGAAACGGGGTTTGTGGTTTTGAATCCCTGGTTTTATACCTTTCCAAATATAACAGCTCATTCAGTGAAAAACTTAGCTTGGCTGTGAAGTTGAAATTAAAATTTCAAATGCAGAAGATACATAATAAAATATACAAAATTGACAGCGATTAATGACATATGAGCGTAATATATGATCAGCATAATGTATCAAGATTAATTAAATCATGTGTTATAATTTCCTATTTCAATTATTTTATTACTACAGATATCCTTTGCAGCACCACAAGTAGCAGCACCTACAGCACACAACCAATTCGTAAGTGATATGTGCCATTACTTGTGCTGAAGTGATTCAGATGAAATGATGAGGATGCATCAAGATTAAACAAAATTAACCACATGCTTTAATTTCATATTCCTCTCTATTTTGTGCAGATACTACTAGCAGCAGCTGCAGCACCAGTGCATTACCAAGTTGTAAGTGATATGTGCCATACTGTTGACATTGTTCAAATCGCTTTGGGAACTCATCAATAAAATGACTGGGCTTTATAATTTACTAGTAGTTAACTGGATTTTAGTAATTTAATCTATTAATCATGCTTTAATTTCATGCATATTCCTCTCTATTTTCTGCAGATACTACTAGCACCTACAGCACACAACCAATTCGTAAGTGATATGTGCCATTACTTGTGCTGAATTGATTCAGATGAAATGATGAGGATGCATCAAGATTAAACAAACTTAACCACATGCTTTAATTAATTTCATATTCCTCTCTATTTTGTGCAGATACTACCAGCAGCAGCTGCAGCGCCAGTGCATTACCAAGTTGTAAGTGATATGTGCCATACTGTTGACATTGTTCAAATCGCTTTGGGAACTCATCAATAAAATGACTGGACTTTATAATTTATTAGTAGTTAACTGGATTTTAGTAATTAAAATTATTAATCATGCTTTACTTTCATATTTCATATTCTATTTTCTGCAGATACCACTAGCACCTACAGCACTCGACCAATCCGTAAGTGATATGTGCCATTACTTGTGCTGAAGTGATTCAGATGAAATGATGAGGATGCATCAAGATTAAACAAAATTAACCACATGCTTTAATTTCATATTCCTCTCTATTTTGTGCAGATACTACTAGCAGCAGCTGCAGCACCAGTGCATTACCAAGTTGTAAGTGATATGTGCCATACTGTTGACATTGTTCAAATCGCTTTGGGAACTCATCAATAAAATGACTGGGCTTTATAATTTACTAGTAGTTAACTGGATTTTAGTAATTTAATCTATTAATCATGCTTTAATTTCATATTCCTCTCTATTTTCTGCAGATACTACTAGCACCTACAGCACACAACCAATTCGTAAGTGATATGTGCCATTACTTGTGCTGAATTGATTCAGATGAAATGATGAGGATGCATCAAGATTAAACAAACTTAACCACATGCTTTAATTTCATATTCCTCTCTATTTTGTGCAGATACTACCAGCAGCAGCTGCAGCGCCAGTGCATTACCAATTCAAGTTGTAAGTGATATGTGCCATACTGTTGACATTGTTCAAATCGCTTTGGGAACTCATCAATAAAATGACTGGACTTTATAATTTATTAGTAGTTAACTGGATTTTAGTAATTAAAATTATTAATCATGCTTTACTTTCATATTTCATATTCTATTTTCTGCAGATACCACTAGCACCTACAGCACTCGACCAATCCGTAAGTGATATGTGCCATTACTTGTGCTGAAGTGATTCAGATGAAATGATCAGGATGCATCAACTGATTAAACAAAATTAACCACATGCTTTAATTTCATATTCCTCTCTATTTTGTGCAGATACTACTAGCAGCAGCTGCAGCGCCAGTGCATTACCAAGTTGTAAGTGATATGTGCCATACTGTGGACATTGTTCAAATCGCTTTGGGAACTCATCAATAAAATGACTGGGCTTTATAATTTACTAGTAGTTAACTGGATTTTAGTAATTTAATCGACTATTAATCATGCTTTAATTTCATATTCCTCTCTATTTTCTGCAGATACTACTAGCACCTACAGCACACAACCAATTCGTAAGTGATATGTGCCGGCCATTACTTGTGCTGAATTGATTCAGATGAAATGATGAGGATGCATCAAGATTAAACAAAATTAACCACATGCTTTAATTTCATATTCCTCTCTATTTTGTGCAGATACTACTAGCAGCAGCTGCAGCGCCAGTGCATTACCAAGTTGTAAGTGATATGTGCCATACTGTGGACATTGTTCAAATCGCTTTGGGAACTCATCAATAAAATGACTGGGCTTTATAATTTACTAGTATAGTTAACTGGATTTTAGTAATTTAATCGACTATTATATAATCATGCTTTAATTTCATATTTCATATTCTATTTTCTGCAGATACTACTAGCACCTACAGCACTCGACCAATTCGTAAGTGATATGTGCCATACTGTTCAATTATGCTAAAACAATTGAGATAAAATGATTTTAATTTTAAGTAAAATTAATTATGCTTTAATTTCATATTCATTTCTATTTTGTGCAGATGCCTACCCTGGGCTCCAGGAGTTTTTCTACAATTTATTTGGTAAGTGATTATTTTGTGAATCAGGTGGCCAGGGGTTTCTTGTCGTGTAACTTTTCAACATGTATCAAACAAATGAAGATCATAACAAGATGATAAACCCCTGGAACCCATGGTAGCACCACCAACAAAAGCACCTACAGCAGACAACCAATTCGTAAGTGATATTACTTGTGCTGAAGTGATTCAGATGAAATGATGAGGATGCATCAAGATTAAACAAAATTAATCACATGCTTTAATTTCATATTCCTCTCTATTTTGTGCAGATACCACTAGCAGGACATTACCAATTCGTAAGTGATATGTGCCATAATACTGTTAACTTGTGCTGAAGTGATTCAGATGAAATGATGAGGATTCATCAAGATTATACACAACTTATTGATCATGCTTTAATTTCATATTCCTCTCTATTTTCTGCAGATACCACTATAGCAGTACCAGTGTGATAGCAAATGGTAAGTGATATATTGTGCCATACTGTTAACTTGTGATTGAGATTAAATGATCAGCATGCATGAAGACTAAATATTACTGTCTTGTCAGGGGAGGGGAGAAGGCTCTGGGGGAGGGAGAGAACTTGGGGGAAGCTGTAAGCATCATAACAGGAAATCAATCCTGATACCAGAATTTTTCAATCAGAGCAGACTCTGATTGGTCAATATTTGATTGATAAATCGTTTTGGGAAATTTCCCAAGGTTTCTTAATTGCCACTTGAACAAGAAGTGTGTATAAAAGCAAGAGTAAGCAATCTTTGCCAATTAAAGCAATGGTTTGAGGCAAACATAGTGATGCACGGTCTTTATCCATTGCCATTTGTTATTGCTATTTGTTGTTTTAGTGGATGCTGATGGAAAGTAGGAATGTTCACCTCTTGTTGGTGGTGTTCTGCAGTCTCAGAGTACTCTGATATGAACTGCTGTTTTTATATTACATGTAACTTATTGACTTTTTGGGACTAACACATCTATTTCTTTAAGATGAAAAGGAGAGCAAGAAAAAGGAAGAAAGGAAGAAGAGAAGAAGGAGGGGCAAAACGGGGGGGGGGGGGGGTAGAGAAAGCGAGTTAGAATTGTCTAAATTTTGTAAATATTGTACATACTTTTTAGTCCATTAATTATTTTTCACTTATCTTTATATTTTGTAAATAATTTATTTTCTAGGTTTTTTAAATGTTGATATATATTCTGTAAATAGTATTCAAATTTTTATGACAGTTTTTCAAAAAATCTTATATTATATTCTGTAAATATATTGGAGTTACAGTTCTAGTTTTTTATTTTTTTTATTTTGATAAATTATATCAATTCTGTAAATAATTTGAAATTTAAAATGAATGATAAATACATGTATATTGATGATTTTTCACTGACACTGTTATTGGTCCTCATATTTTTTCATTAGAGTCATTTCAATAAACCTGGACAGTTAATTGTATTTAAGTGGTGCCCAGGTTTATTGAAAAGACTATTATAGTGGATGATACATATATCAAAATGATGCACAAAGTGAACTGATTGTTACTAATACAGTTTTTGTTGGTCGACGTTGGGAGGGACTGCATTACTCTGCAACTATTACATGGGTTAAGAGCGAAACATGTACAGCTTTGATAATTATGAACTAAAAATCAATCGATTAGAAGGTATGGAATAAGTGAAAAAAGAAATAAGGACACAGAAGGGGATTTGGGATGGAATTAACCGGAAAAAGGAACTAACCTAATAACAATGAAAATGGAACGGGATTATTTTTTAATTTTATTTCCTTTTTCCTTCCCTATTTCCCTATTTTGTCAATTTCTTAAACCACCCTCGATTTCAAATTACCCTGGATTTTAAAATACCCTCGATTTAAACACAGGGTCCCCTAATTATTCATAAACTTTAGAATAAATGTAGTGGTAAAAGTAAAAGAATTTAAATCGTTTTGGTGTTTTTTATTTGCGCGCGCGCATACACGGAATTCTTTTTGGGCTTCCTGTGATGCTACACCGTGCGCAGGCTTCGTGGGTATCCTGTGTAAACTTCCTGAGAGATCCTTGATCTTTCCTAGTCCAGAACTGGACCCACTTTATCTTCGCGCGCGCGGCCAAAATTTAAAATTGGAGCGAGCGATGTAACGCTAACGGACTCGATAAAGTAAGATAAAGTGGGTCCAGGGAAATTTGCCTGCGCATGCGTCAGTTCACACCCCGTTTTCGGGATGTGAGTATTGAGCAATGATTGACACACCCTCTTGGTTTACTTTTCGCGCCAAATAAAAATGGCAGCTGTCTGCGATTCGTGGCGTGAAGAAATGTTCGGAAAATTTCGTAATGATTACTCAGATTCTTTTATCGAAGCGGCTTGTCAATCGCAGGAGAAGTGTCACCTAAACTTTGTTCTGAAGCCAGAGCAAATGCAAGTTTTGCATCAGTACTTTTCTCAAAGATAAGCTTAAAGTGGTGTATCACAAAAACCTACTGAAAATCAATTCAAAATTGAGTAGCAAATATAATACAGCTTTTCAGATAATATCCGTGATAAAATGACCGAAAAGAAAGACATACTTTGATAAAAAATAGCCGCTAAGTTGAATTACAGCTACACACGACTATTGCGAAAAGTAAACTGAACTGGAATCTGTTGGTCTAAACTACCAGCAGATAAAATAACTACACAATAATCACAAAAAGTAAAAAGTAAAAAGAAATCATCCTAAGTAAAAAAAAATCATGTCTGATGAGTATAATCGGTAATTTCGTTTTCGTTTTTGGCTTCAATGAGTTCAAAGTCACAGCAAAAGTGAATTTTCAGCAAAGCAAACAAATTGTCCTTTATGAAGACAAAAACGGTATTGTTTAAACAAAGATGAAACAAATAACTTTTTAAATAAAATAAACAGGGAATACACAAGTGTGGACAACGTTTTTAATATACCTTTCAATAACTTTTCAGCATCATTCCTTTGGGTTGAAGCAATATTTTGACAAACTTTCACTCTTTCACATGTCGGTCAGCTCGATCGTTTTTCGCCAGTTTTGAAAAAACAGCAAAAAGAAATCTTCAAAAGCATCAAATGACCCGTACTTCTTTCATTTTGTGAGCTTTTGGACTTGATTCTATAATTAAATCACCTCTTTTAAGCGTGAGAAAGCTTCCCGCGTCTGGCCGCCATTTCCTTTTTGGCTTTCTTCTTGCAAAGAAAGAAAGAAGTTGCCATGGAAACTGTAATTCCTACAACTTTGCAGATAAAGAGAATCTCGCGTTCAATCAATCAAAAACGATAACTTTTCTCTTTTTTCTTCGCAAAAAATAGTTAGAATCGCGATACAAAACTAAACGCGATTTTGAGACGGCATTATCGGTTTATAATGACGGCTAGTTGGGAGAAAATATATTCGGTATTGGCGGATTTGACAAACGCGCCATTTTTCGTAGTTCGGCCGCTATAAATGATGAGTGTGGGCTCATGGTGACTTGTGATTGGATGTAGAGACGCATGCGCAGGCAAATTTCCCTGGACCCACTTTTCTCAATTTTCTTTCGAATGCGCGCGCGCTTCTTTTATTTATTCGTTCACTATAGGGCTTGTAAGTGATGACGTATTTCCGTCGATTTTCGAACGATTTTTCACTTCCGGGTCCAAATGAGAAATGAGCGAAGACCAGCTTGAAACCGACTACAGTTCAACAAACTGCAAATGTTTGAACAAATTACGCTTTATTTACAGAATTAAGATTATGGCATACAAAACTAATGGTCAATTTAAGATTGTAAAGCGTTTCTGAAGAAAATTACAAGCATTAACTGAAAATACATTACTATAACATCCAACCGTCGTTTTAGCGTTTTTTCTTTATTCAACAAAGAAATCATTTTTTCTTACAATGAAACAAATCTTAGTGCATTTTGTACTTGATTTGAGGGTTGTCCAGAATCACCATTAGATACCATTGGTGAAATATGTTTTACCAATGGTGTCTTTTGGTAAATTTCCACAGGAAGCCCATGCAAATGTAATACAAAAATATATAACTCATTAGCTGATAATTTCCACAGGAGGTCCGAACAAATGCAATACAAAATGTGCATCCCATTCTGCTTGTGGTATAATTACATAACTACCTTACATCACATTTATCAAATACGTGTCTCACTCTGTATTTTGATGTTGTGTTAAAAAAAAAAATTTTTTTTTGGGGGGGGGGGATCAACAATGGCGTCTATTGGTAAAAATCCACAGGGAGTACATACAAATGTAATACAAAAATGTATAAGTGTTTCACTCTGTAGTTTCATGTATTTGGTTAAAAAAAAAATTTCTGGGGGGGTATTGCCAATGAAACCAATGGTACCATTGGTACCATTGGTGACCATAGAGGCTACAAAAAATGACATTTCAAATGGTGAAATAAGTCATATTGGGTATCCTGTGATAAGTGTGGGGCTTGAAGGTTGCTGAATGACTTTGTCTATAATGGTGAAATTAGACCATTGGGTATCCTGTGTTGAATGACATTCAGATTGAGAGATGCAGGGGCTTGACGGTGTTCACCAATGGTACCAATGGTACCATTGGTAAACTGAAATCACCATTGGTAAATGACTTTGTCTAATGGTGAAATTAAGGCATTGGTTATCCTGTGTTGAATGACATTCAGATTGAGAGATGCAGGGGCTTGACGGTGTTCACCAATGGTACCAATGGTACCATTGGTAAACTGAAATCACCATTGGTAAATGACTTTGTCTAATGGTGAAATTAGACCATTGGGTATCCTGTGTTGAATGACATCCAGATTGAGAGATGCAGGGGCTTGAAGGTGTTCACCAATGGTACCAATGGTACCATTGGTAAACTGAAATCACCATTGGTAAATGACTTTGTCTAATGGTGAAATTAGGCCATTGGGTATCCTGTGTCGAATGGCATGTAGACTAAGAGATGCAGGGGCTTGAAGGTGTTCACCAATGGTACCAATGGTACCATTGGTAAACTGAAATCACCATTGGTAAATGACTTTGTCTAATGGTGAAATTAGACCATTGGGTATCCTGTGTTGAATGACATTCAGATTGAGAGATGCAGGGGCTTGAAGGTGTTCACCAATGGTACCAATGGTACCATTGGTAAACTGAAATCACCATTGGTAAAAGACTTTGTCTAACGGTGAAATTAGGCATTGGGTATCCTGTGTTAAGTGTTTGGGATTCCTGTGGTATCAATTGCTCCGGCTTGGCTTACCAATGGTACCAATGGTACCATTGGTAAACTGAAATCACCATTGGTAAATGACTTTGTCTAATGGTGAAATTAAGGCATTGGGTATCCTGTTTTGAATGGCATTTAGACTAAGAGATGCAGGGGCTTGAAGGTGTTCACGAATGGTACCAATGGTACCATCACTTTTTGGATACAAGTTCTATGTGGTATCTTAATAATGAATGGGCAATTGATCGTAATGTACGGTGACAATGTGACTCGTACTTCAAAAGAATAACGTTTGAAATTCCTGCCGTAACCGTACTGTGCATTGCATTTGATGTCGTCTGAATAATTAAGCATGGGCTTACATAGACTTTAATGGGCTACGAACTTTATTTACAAAACGTAAACGGAGTGGCTATCCGTTACCCGTACGCGAACTTCTGTTTTCTATTCGTACGGTAGTCAAAATCATTTAAGCTTAGATTACTCGGTGATTCTGTATTATTTCAGAAACAAAATTATGATGGCTTTGTTAAGATGGAGTAAGTGATTCTTGTTAAGTTAAACTGATTCAGGGTATTAATTATACGAGTCTAAGCTACACATTTGGCGAACGTCTCACGTCGCGACACTTTTCAACTCAACTCAAATGTCAAGCTCTCAAAATTAGGACTTCGATCATGTAACAACTTTAATAGTCTTGTATATCAGAAGAAAAGGTTAAAAAAGAGACACTTTTTGTTTCAGACTGAGTTTGAAGAACTATTTTTGCACTCATTTCGGCGAACGGTAGCGGATTTCAATTCGCTATTCGTACGGGATTCTAGCTAAATTATGATTGATTTTCACCGTAATTTGGTATTATTTCATTGGACGAAGATAGGATTTCTTCGTTAATTTCTCTGTTTTAACGTTTTCGTCTGGTATGCAATACTATCAAAGTTGTAATAAATTTGATCGAAGTCCTAGTATTGATGTGCGTGAAATGCGGTCGAGTTGGCAGTCTAAGTTAATTCAGAATCACCTTGAAAATCTAAATAATTTTGACTTCCGTACGAACAGTAATCGGGTGTGATTTACATGGATTTTTTTCCTAAAAAAAGCAACTGAAATTTGGATACAAAGGTCCTTGCGGTTTTCCTGTGAATGAGTAATTTAGGATTTGTTACGTTGTATATAAGCTAGCTTACTTCGTCTGTTCAGTTGCCTTCAGTAAAACTTCTTAAAAATTCCTCTCAAGTTGGAATTCAACAATGAACTGGTAACTATCAGATCAATGTTTGGAATTATTTGGAATATAGCTATAGATTACTTTGAAAAAACTTGTTTGTACGTAGCTATTATTCATTATCAATATAAACTTGAAGACAGTATTACTAGTATTGTTGTTTGTTGTGCATAAAAACAATCAACTTCACATTATGATACCGGATTTTGTTTCAGAGAATATTTTATGTAGCACTACTGTACAAAGTCAATTACAACAACTTAAAATAAATATTTCAGATCAGCGTTATAAAAAAACTTATACCAATCTGGAAAATTATAAAGCTAAAAATGTATGTACATATTATTTAATATAAACTGAAAACATTACATTTAAAATCAATATTGTTTCAATTGAAATTGGAACACCGCCATTCATGCGTGAGCAGACGTAAGCAATGTTTTATGAAGTTTTTTCTTTCTAATTTTAAGCAAGACGCTCCATCTTTACGTTAGTAATATTAGTAATATAAGATAAATTAGGTAAACAACAATAAAGATTACTCAACCGCTTGTGAATGTGATCGATTCAATGGGCGATTGACTGATAATTAAAGCGAACAGTCGTATATTATTATTTGAACACAGTGCAATTAACCAAAATTAAAGATGGCTTTATCAAAAACCTCGACTTTTGAAAACGACAATAACACACATTATGTAGCCGATTCCTGGTTGTGATTCATCGAAATATTCTCCATGGGTAAATCACCAAAATACCTTGTATTTTACAAGCCACTTTCTCCAACATAAAAACTTTAGCTTTCGAAAACGACGGTATACAAAAACTAGATGGCCGGTTAACTACACTGAATTTATCGGTTGCGTGGTTGCGATCAACAATCAAGGACCTTTGCCTTGTATATTACAAGCCGCTTTATCGCTTAGTCCAAAAACTTCAGCTTTTCAAAACGACGATGACACATATTATATTATATGGCCGCTTGTCGATCGATTGCTAAGCAAATAGTCGAATTATTCAATAAATCAAAGGACTTTTGTATCCAAGAACTTCAGCTTTTAGAAACGACGATAACACACATTATAACAATATGGCCGCTTGTGATCGATTGCTAAATTAAGCAAACAGTCGAATTATTCAATAAATCAAAGGACTTTTGTATCCAAGAACTTCAGCTTTTAGAAACGACGATAACACACATTATAACAATATGGCCGCTTGTGATCGATTGCTAAATTAAGCAAACAGTCGAATTATTCAATAAATCAAAGGACTTTTGTATCCAAGAACTTCAGCTTTTGAAAACGACGATAACACACATTATATTATATGGCCGCTTGTCGATCGATTGCTAAGCCAACAGTCGAATTATTCAATAAATCAAAGGACTTTTATAAAGAACTTCAGCTTTTGAAAACGACAATATTACATTATTATGTGGCCGGTTGCGACCGATTCACACAGGGTATCAATTTACCAAAAAGACCATGCTTCACCAATGGTTCACCAATGGTGAATTCGATTTACCAATGGTACCATTGGTACCATTGGTAAAGCCGGCCGTAGAAGTTGATACCACAGGAATCCCAAAGACAAGCAATTGATACCACAGGAATCCCAAACACGAGCGTACATATTGTGATAAGGTTTTTAGAGGGAACCCTGTGTAAATTCACCAATAGACACCATTGGTAAAACACATTTTACCAATGGTATCTAATGGTGATTCTGGACATACTTGGATAAACAACAATAAAAACTTCACAAAGTTTACGCGCCTTTGCACCTCCATTGAACAAAAATTTTGATTTGGACCCGGAAATGACGTGCGGGGGAATGTGACGTCACACTTACAAGCCCTATTTATTGTATATAATTGTTATTAAGAAAAGTGGGTCCAGTTCTGGACTATGATCTTTCCCTAAACCTTGGGAGTCTTTTTCTTCACGGGACGCCACTTATCTCTAGGCACTCACGTCTAATATATTGTTCGAGATCATCAAGGTCTTGTTTGATTTGATCGAGCTCATTAGTGGCGTTGTTGAGGTAGCTCAGAATTCTAGCGTTTTCATTCAGGATATTTGTGTTCATTTGCTCAATTGACATCAATCACAGGCTTACCAATCTCTGCATGAGTGGAGAGAGTAGTGTGGGCTTCCTGTGTTATCTGAATGACCGTTAATTTGCTTATTGAACTACGATCGAATTTCTCCTCTAGATTCTCTCTTTCCTTTGACTTTTTGTGTATTTTTTTTCAATAATAATAAAGATCATGAGTTAAAGATGGGTTTGTGTTGTGTATTTTGCCCTAAAAGCATCAATAATAGCGGTTTTAGGCCTTCTACTTTCGGGAGGTCATTTCATGTCACGGGCCTAGTGAAGAAAGGAGTAAAGGCAGGCAGCTTCGAGCTCAAAATCCTACACCACCTCTCATTCGGACCCAAAATTTTCGCCCTTTTCGCTTCAGCTTTGCCATAAAAATCACAACCCTCGAAAGACTGGTAATCTGCCTACGATTTGGTGGAGGTCTTGAGTCATGTTGGTGAACGATTTACGAGAAAATGGACAGCGAATTCGTGATTTTGAAGTCTTCCTATGATCCGGACATCACCCCTACTCAAAGGCATTCCAAATATGAGCTTCGGTTTCAAATTTCCGACGCATCCACTCCACCCCGGGCGTAATCCACCAATGAGACTCGCGGAAATTAAATGAATCCTTGCGTGACGACACTAGGAGCGGCTGCGAGGCAGACTAGTGCATCAATGTTCTGAAATCATCTTACGAGCTGCTCAGGAATGTGACAGCTGTCTCGTTCTCGTCAAATTTCTTTAATTTGGCGAGAATCGGCTGCAATTTCCTATCGATAAGTTTGGAAACACTTTCTTGGTCCATTTGGGTAAGTAATAGTAGCAAAATACAGTCGGAAAATAAATGAAAATTTAAGATTTAGAGCAGGAGCTCAAACTGGCGCTCCTAGCCTTACTCCATGACCCTGACCGTGACATTTTTGCTTAACCGCGACAAGTTGCTTATAACCGCTTCTGCTTCCGCCGTGAAAACCAAGCGCTTAAATGTACACTTGCTAAAGACGTTTGGCTGAGTGAGGTGCAGAATCATGAAGTTATATATATTGTTTACTCTGCTGTTTTTTGTTGACCTTGTACTCGTAGCTACGGCTCTTTTGGGGCAACCAAAAAACGATGAGTCGATCCATACTGAGATTGAACAACTTCAAGATAAATCCATTGCAGGTATTAATGACAAGACAACATTCTTCTTTGCTAGACGTAAGCCTAGACGTTTCACAATTTCAAAGAAATAGCTTTTGAAATTGCTTAATATCATCATCTTGAGAAATTCTAAGCATTTCCAAGGATGTAAGTGACGACTTTTCTATTTAACAATTAGACTACGAGTTCGAGTTTTCTATGTCAACTAAGCCGATAGAAAACGAGAACGAGTAGTCTAATTGTTTTAGTAAAAATCTACTAGTATTCTAATGCAAAATTTATAAAACGAAATTTGGTGATAATTTTTAACCTAAAAAACTGAGAAATTTCGCAAAGCTACGCATAAAAAATTATAGTTTCCATGGCAACTGTCTAGTCCAGCAATTTGGTGCAATAATTGTTAAGACGAAAATTAAACTGCATCCGGTTACTAAAAATAGCACAGATGGGAATCATCACGGCGCGCTTCCCTCTTATTTATTCTCTCTTAATAAAGCTCTGGTGAGCTTCACACTGACAAGGCCTCTGCTTTGAAGCTAGATAGTAATTTTTCAAGATTTTTCTAAAACAATCTTTCTCCGTCTTTTTTGCTTGATATTTGTAAAGAATTATTACCAGAGCCTCGTTCTCCATGGCGAGTATGATGTCACATTAAGAAAGCGATGTAGCTATGGCAGACAAGATTTTGACGATTTTTAGACAAAATGTAGATGCAAAAGTTTATTCTTTGAAACCAATGTTTGATAGTGAACTTTATAGCCTATTGAGCGTATAACATGCTCACAGCAAACACGTTAGGATTTTCATAAGACTAGCATTTTAATAATGCAATACTCTTGGGTAAGCTCAGTGCAGGTGATATGGTGGCACTTGATACGCTGTACCATTTCAGTCTGTTATCAAAACTATGTAACCATACTGCTCGAATGAAAGCTCATTCTTAAACTGTAGGCTTCCTGTAAGATTAACTCAGCTAACGAAACTATAGATGTTAAACAAGGTCCTTCACATTTTTCTACCTATATATTTATCAATTAGACTACAGAAAGGCACACGCCCGCGGCGTGATAGATGCACGAGAGAAAATCTAAAGAACCCTTAACAAACGTAAGAGCGGCATGAGGCATAGCCGAGTGCAACTCTAATTTGTCTGCATTTTAGGTTGTTTTAGGTAAATCTGACTTACCCTACCCCCCATAAGCTAGTGTGATACCCCTCCCCCCCTGGTAGACTGTTGGGTGGAACCATGACTAGAACTAACAAACAGATCTAATAGCAAAATTCTGGTATGTTTCGTACTGTCCAACGAAAAAAGAAAATAAAACTTCAATTGTATTTTATAAAAGAAATAGAAAACTCGGCAGCAGTGCTATGTTGAGTTATAGAAGCACTTGGGAATTGTAAGAAGACTCGAGAAGTGTTGAGAAGCACTCGGCTACGCCTCGTGCTTCTCCTAACACTTCTCTCGTCTTCTTACAATTCCCGCATGCTTCTATAACTCAACATAGCACGTTGCCTCGTTTTCTATTTCTACAGGAGAATCCAATAACAAAGGCACTTTATTCAATAAAAAGAACACATTGTGCTAACTTAATAGGACAATATTTGTCATACAGTAATAATTGTCATCCAGTATTAAATTATTATCATACATCCTTGACTGTAGTTTTCTTTGTTGTATAACCCAGATGGTGGTTTTTCAACATTTGGAAGTGGATCATCCTGTGCTCGAGTGTCTGAACCAGTAGATTCTAGAAGCATGTACAAAATGGACAAAAGTCCACATGGCCTGGCAATCATAATTAACAACAAAGACTTCCTTCCTGCATCTGGTATGCACAAATATCCACGGAATGGCACAAATGTTGATCGAGATGCCTTGGTCAAGGTTTTAACTAGGCTTAATTTTAGAACTGAGGTGTACAACAACCAAAGTGTCTATGACACCAACAGGATTTTCAAGAATCTTGCTACCAGGGATTTCAGCAATGACAATGCCTTGATAGTTTGTATTTTAACCCATGGTGAAGAAGGAATACTGTATGCCACTGATGGTATCATTCAGATTAGAGATATGATGAGATGGTTTAAGGGTTCAAATCTTGCTGGCAAACCAAAGATATTTATCTTCCAAGCATGCCAAGGTAAGGAATTGAATGAGTGCCTGTGAAAATGGCATACTGGCCATTCATGTTGGCCTAATTAAGACAATAATACTAACTTTATTACTCATGCCCAAGCCTTTAGGCTGGCACCAGTCTAAGTTTACCTTTGTCGATTAATCTATCGTCAATGCCGCAAATCAGTAAATTTCCCAAAAGCCATGAAAATGAGGTTACACACAAGGTCAGAACATTCTTACAAAATTCAGCTAAAATGTTAAGGTTTATTCTGTTTGGTTTTCTCCTCAGGGTGGTGAAGAGGTATTTCGTGACAAGTGATTCAGCCTATATTAGGCTTGTGATTCGTGAAAAGCTAAAAATTCTAGCCGTGATCCGTGAAATCATCTTTGTCCGTGACTGGGATTTGCAGTTTTTCATTGCCGAGATTCGTGATTATAAAAATGCCGATTCGTGAAATATGCGACGCGCAGAAAAGAGATAACGAAAAACAGTGTGATCCTTCGATTGTACGTACTTTCGGACCATTTGTAAGGACAAAATTCGTGCAAAAAATCTTAGGAATAAAAAAACAGTATATTTATTTTTGAATGAAAAGTAAAAATCTTCTATGATTTGTGAAATAGCTTATCATTATTCCGTGATCCGTGAAATTGCGAAAAAATGGTTCGTGATTCGTGATGGGTACCCCCCTCTTCACCACCCTGTCTCCTTGGAACGCTGAATAATAATAGCAATGACCTACACTGTTAAGTAATGTGATAGAGGTTCCACTAAGAGAAGTTAGTAAAATTCTCAATCAAGGTAAAATCTAAGCCTCTTTGTTTGAAATTCAATCGGATGATACTTTTATGAGTTCAAATGTTCAATTGTTGGCACCGATGAGATTGAAACGGTATTCAGTGTGCATGACTCCGGGGAGGTACTCCCATATATTCGCTATATGGGTATGTGCCGCTGGATAGGGTATGGTTTTTGGCCCTGCTGTCTTGAACAGGGTATACATTTTACCCAAAATTGTCTTAAACAGGATCTATAATTTTGATGAGATCCCAAGCCATATCATCTTTTTTGTGTCTTAGATAGGGTATCATATTCAAAATAAACAAAAAAGCGCCTCCTCAGCCGTTTTTTGTATAGGCTAGAGTCGATTTTCTTCTCATTTGTCTTGAACAGGGTATGATTTTTTCACTTTCAAGTGTCTTAAACAGGGTCAGGTTTCTAGAACTCCGGCGGCACACCGGAGTTCTAGAAATGGGGTTGAGTACCCCCCCCCCCCTCCTTTGACTCTTATTTCTGTGAGCTTTCACTATTTAATTTTAAGCTTGATGAGGAGCTGATCATTTTGATTTTTATATTCATTTAAAATGATTGCAGAAGGAGAACAATATTTGTATTCAGCTATTTGAAATAAAGATACTTAATGAAAGAGTAAGGGCCCGTTCACATGAAAGAGCCTTTGGTGCGAGAGGTCCCTAGTTTGATCCCCAGTCCTGACCTTGAATCCTTGTTTCAACTTCGCACTGGTGGAGAGTAGGGGGTTAAATAAGCACACCATTGGCTTCCTGGAAGCTTCGCTCAGCTAAAGAAACTACTGATGTTAAACAAGGTCCTTTACCTTTTTTACCTTTTTGCCCCTATGTAGTAGGCCGGGTTACCCTAGGTGGTAGAGTTTCTCTTCTCCTTTGTTTTACACAGTTCGTTTCACATGTGAGGCAGCTTGCCCCTAGGGGTTAGGGTGTCCCTACCTTGACGCTATCATGTAGGGGCAAGTTTTGTTTACATAAGCCCATGTGAAACAAAAGAGTAGGGATATCCCTAGGGGATAGGGGCTTGATTTGTTGTTCTCCTGATTACTGCTGGTTTGTGTAAGTATTTAGCAACCACATGATAGTAGTTAGTCGAACACCTAACTCTATCCCCTGATGCTGGAAAATTATATGTGAATGCTAGCTTTTTCTACCTCGGGTAGCTAGGTCACCCTACTTACCAGGGGCAACTTGTATCATGTAAACAGGCCCTAAAACCTTAATTGTTTCAGGGCCGTAGCGAGGTCTAAATTATTGGGGGGGCTCTCGGGATTTCAAGTCACAGTGAACGAAAGACAAATTAAGTAAATTTGCACCACGTGATGCTTTATGTATGGGTGTATCCGTAGGGTCCTAGCGTGCACATGACTCCTCTAATTAGTGAGCCTGGGGGTGTACATGTGATCCCCTTCGTTTCGATGGTAGTCAAACTGGTATGTTTTTTAAGGTTCAAATCGTACTCATAGTTTGTAGGTGATGTGGTAGAATACAATATTTAGCTACAGCGAGCGCGAAGCGCGAGCCGCTCGGCACGAATTTCGGCAGAAAAGGAGTTCTCAACCACCGTTTCTAAGTTGTTTTGGGATGTTTCTCTTGGGCCAGTGTTATATATAGCTATATTGAGCACAAAGTGCAAGCCACTTGGCAAAAAATGGCCATTTTTTACAAAATTGAATTTTTTCAACTTTTTTTGTGAGGAATGAAACGTGATGTAGTTAGTCGTCAAGAGCTCAGTTGTATTTTAAAAGCAATGTAGGTACCATCTTAAGATTTTCCGAATATATTACCACTTTTTAACCATGTAGTTGATATGGAATATTACTTGCGAGCGCGAAGCGCGAGCCACTCAGCACATACTTTTTGGAGTGTACATTTCAAAGATACCTAAGAATCAGTGGCGGCTCGCTCGATACATGTCAGCTTAGAACTGTAACAGTGCACTTTTTACACTAAATTCTGTAGCAATGTGTTATATATACAACAACTGAATATTGTAGTCATTTAAAATTTGAAACTTTAAATTTAAAAATTCAAAAATTGAAAAACCGTTGAAAAATTATTGGGGGTGCGAGCGCCCCCATTGCCCCTCCCCTTGCTACGGCCCTGTGTTTGTTCTTGAATTTTACTACTCAAGTCATGCAATCAAGCAGTCACACGTTTATATTATTTTTAAAAAAACTCATTAATAATTCATAAGGCAAACACAATGAAAATCGCAACCGTGACGAGTGTCTTTATATCTGATAAAGATTCGGCCTAATTTACATCAACTTTAACCTCGATTTTCTCCAAGATAAATGAAGATATTTTTGAATTTCTTTTAGAGAACAACTCTAATATGTGTTGGAGTTTTTTAAGTATAGTTTATCAAACTCATTAATAATTCATTAGAAAACACAATGGAAATCACTACCGTAACGTAGATCTTTATATCGGATAAAGATTTTTGTTTATTTGCATAAACTTTAACTTGGATTTGCTAAGCCAAAAGCAGTCAAACTTGGAAAATTCTGGTCCAATATGATAATTGACAACTAGACGTTTGATAAGTAATATAAAGAACTCGAGAGCGTGTTATATCGGGTCTAAAGATCCTCGCCTTCGGCTCGGATCTTTATCCACCGATATAACACGCTCTCTCGTTCTTTATACATTACTTAAAAAACTCATGAATCCCACACCAACTTTGCAATGTTCAAAATAACTTATGATTTTGAACATTACACTTTGACTTTTTATTTACTTTTTTTTTTTTTTGCAAATTTATAGCTGTAACACAGGCTGTCAAATGTACCATTCCAACTACATAGCATAACTAGACAAGTATGATTTCATGATACACTGCATCCAAGTAATTGATCAATCCCATCTTTTTATTTTTATTTATTTATGAAGCTTTAGCCATGCACACCAACACTGGAGTGGCATGGCCCTCACAACAGAGCGAATCTCCATTAATAGTGAGGCCGGAGAGATCTATGCATGAGTAAACTTTTGGTACAAGGATCTATAATAATAGCACCATTCCTAGAGCTGTCAAAATCCTAATTACAAATCCAATAATATAAATAAGTATATTGTATGTATAACCTTAAAATCAAATTCTTTTTGGCATAGGACAATACCACTTCAAGCCATTTGACAAAACTTGAAAAGAATGTAGAAAATTAGAGGCAATATGCCCTGCAAACAGAGATTTTTTGCTTATATGTACAACTAGTCATTTATTGTGGTTACTGGCTTTATGCAAGTAACACACTATGTCATGGGCTTCAAGGGTGCATGCGTGCGTGCGTGCGTAATTCGGAGATCCCCAAAGTAGAGCCGAATTGTGAAGCCGAAACATATGCGAACTTCGTGCACCCGTCCGAGGGTGTTGAAGTCGATTATTAACTAGATGCACTCGTGCGTTCACTCGTGCCCATGTAAAAGAAGCCCAAAATTATGGGGTAAAATACAGGTCAAAATTACATGTATCGTACATGTATTATACAAGTATTTTACATATACTGATCGTTTGGAATGTGTACTTAATACCTGCTCCCGAGAAAACACATGTTATTTTAACATGTATCTGTAATGAAAGTGTTAAGATACACGTATCTAATACATGTATTACGTTCTAATACATGTAACGAAAACCTGAAAATACATTGTGATTGACGTGATCAGTTGGAGGTTGTATCACAATATCAAGAATACAATACTACTAAGCGTACAGCTACAGAACACTTACGTCAGCATTTTTTGCGGGTGGGAATATGACCCGAAACTGCATAAATTAATTTTTGAGCGCAGGAATCGAGGGCGCGGGAGAATGAAAACCTATTGGATGAAGACCCGGGAAAAAACCCTAATTCCTAGTTTACCATAAGTAAGAGGGTAAAAGAAATCCTGAGTTGCCGTTTCAAAATCAAAACTTTAGGACTTAGGAGATTTAAAAAGCAAAACTTTAGGATTCAGTAGGAATCGAGGGCGAGGGAAAAATTAAACCCTGTGGGATTGACACCACAAAAACCTAATTCCTAGTTTACTGCAAGTTAGCTGGCAAAGATCCTGAGTTGGAAAACGTTTTGGCCCGGCTGGGAATCGAGTGCGCGGGAAAAAATGGAAAAAACCTATGGGATTGCAACCCAGAAAAAAATACTCCTAGTTTACTACAAGTTAGGCAACAAAAAACCCGAGCTGCCTAGGATGTTCGCGAAAAAAGTTTTTTGGGACTCAAGGACTAAGCGATCTAACAATTTTAGGTCGTCTAGCGTCTCCATTGTCCAGTTTTTTTCTGAACTTGTGAATTCCGATTCCGCTTGTTGCACTCATCCTTTGTTATTTTAATACAATCCATTGAAATTGCTGTTTCAAATTATCATATATACTCGAAGCCACATGGAAGGTTTACAAAAGGCAAACAAGAGCGGCATATATCGGAATTCACAAGTTCAGAAAAAACTGGACAATGGAGACGTTTGGCGACCAAGACATCGTCAACGCGAAGTAAGCGGCCTAAAAATGTACGTTTTTATAATTTATTTTAGATATCTTACAATGCTTCAATGGCCATGAAATGTGTAGGGGTCGCTCCAAGTGGTATTGAGCCAGGTTTCGCTCATTGCAAATACGTTAAACTTGTTAATGAGTATCAGTGATTTAATTTCTTCAAAATGGCCAGGAAGAGATCGGACATTTAAGTGACAAATCTTTAGTCCTTTCTCTTTTAAGTTAAAGCATGGATGATGATCTGTAACTTCTGTACTCTGTGTCGTTTCTTCATCAGGTCCCGGGTTAGGAGAAATATCCCCAGCGAGCTGGAGTCGTGATAACTGGAAAAATGAGGACGAATTTGAGTACCTTATAATTCTTGTCTTGAAGTAGCCCTTGAAATTCAGCTTGACTGCGTGATTGCTACTATAAGATCGATGACTAAAACTGTTCTGTCCATGTTCCTTTGCAATATAACCTGGTGTTTCATTATGAAATCGGAGTGCAGACAGCACAATGATCCAAAAGTATGCGGAGCTTACGAAGAAGCGTCCGGCCGCCATCATTAAATAATTAAAATATGGCTAATTTTGAGGAGCATGCGTAGTGAGACATCGAAATATGGCTAATTTTGAGGAGCATGCGTAGTAAGACATCGAAATATAATACGGCTTAGTATCCTAGTCTTATTATTGTACATGCGCATGCAGTCCATGACTGGTATCCGTGAACTTCTATTGGCTAAAAACAATGAAGTACTTGTATCGGATACACGTATTTTGAACATGTATTTTGACCTGTATTTTGCTCCATACAAAATCGGCATAAAAAGGACATTTAGATTAGCTGCCGCTAGAGTAAGAGCGACTGACATGTTGTCGTTAATAAACTTTTTAACAAGACGCACGTCGGACCGTACACTGGTTGCCTGTAGTTCAACAAGCCGCAGTAGTAAAGATATTTAATTTGTCTGTCAACAGCTATTAGTGTTTGCCTTTGTCCTTCTATTATCATGCATTATACCAGCGAATATACCAGTTTATTCAACTTTTTATTTCACTATGTATCTCAATTGTTTGCTGTAAAGACTTCTACAACGGCATTTATGACACAATAACAAATCGTGTATTTTTTCGTTCATGTTTCAGATGTTTTATCCATTACATGACCAAACGCATCAGGTCAAATAGAACATAAAAATAAATTGAATTTCAATAAACTTACCAAGGGCACTAGGACAAAGTCGGTGTGTGTGTATGCACTAGTTGAAGTAAACCCCTACCCCCAACCCCAACCAGGGACAGGCCTTGAAATGTGTCTATATCTATATTTGGATTTGAGGCCAGTAACCACATGGCCTCATAGAGGTCTATTTTTTGTGCATCTAACGTATTTCACTTGTCAAACTGTGTGTTTCTTGTAGGTCAAATTTTTTGCTGCATATTCAATAAAATTTACAACAATTAACACTTATGGCAGTTTGCAGTAAAAGATATTTAATATATCTTTTTATATTCAATAATAGAGTGCACGCACTTAATCCATGAAACATAAATAGTACAAAATAGTGCTAAATTATGGTAATCCCTTTGTTTCCTATTGTCTAATCAACACTATTTACTACTAATTAGTAGTGTTTGTTTCACGGATTAAGTGCATGCACTCTACCATAGGTGTTAATTGTATTTTAATTGCTCTAATATTTGATTTACAGGTCGTGAGTACATGGACAGTACTGACGCCACTGATGCTACACCCCCTGACAAGCGAGTACAGATACCTATAGAAGCTGACTTCCTCTATGCCTATTCCGCTGTGCCAGGCTATTACTCGTGGAGAAATTCCGTCAATGGATCCTGGTTTATCCAGTCCATTGTAGAAGTTCTGGAGAAATATTCCAAGACCACAGATCTTCTTACCATGATGACGCGTGTGAATGCCTTGGTTGCTACTTACCGATCAAGGACTAATGATCCTTACACAGATGGCAAGAAGCAGATTCCAAGTATTGTCTCAACGTTTAGGAAAGATTTTTACTTTTACCCAGAAAATATTAGAGTGCATGCACTTAATCCGTGAAACAAACACTACTAATTAGTAGTAAATATTGTTGATTAGACAATAGGAAACAAAGGAATTACCATAATTTAGTACTATTTTGTACTATTTATGTTTCACGGATTAAGTACGTGCACTCTATCAATAGCAATAATTAGAACACAGGGAGACCGGCTTGGTGACGTTAGTATAGGTAATCATATGGTTTCGAGTTCAATTTGGAATTAATTTGCACGAGTGTGTTTTTCAAAGAGCATCAAAATTGCATGAGCCCTATGGAGAGTATTGTTGTAATGGCATTAGGGACAGACCATTAGATTTTTGATGGGGGGGGAGGGGGGGGGGTGGGCAATAACCAAAAAAAAATTCGAGCAAAGCCTTATAAATGAAGAAAAAAATATCGTGTACAACAAAAATGCCAGAAACAAAATTCATGCAAGCAGCTTAACATTTTCAACACTTCTCGCAAGGACTGTACCAAAAAGCAGCCATTAATTTTGTGAATAAATTTGGTGAAAGATTTCTGTTGAGCACCAGGACATGTACAACTATTTTAAACGTCGTTGCAAGTCAAGCTTAAGTGTCAAGCCAAGACCGAAATAAATGCTGGTTTTATAGGCAATTACTAAGTATGGTCAATTCTACGTGCTTGTTACTATATTGCACTTTATTTGGTTGATAACAACAGTGTGATTTGACCAGCATTGATTTTGGTCTTGGCTTGACGCCTGACTCGTGACTACGGCGATTTGTATAGGAAATCGAACGGGTTCGAGTGTAGTTTGAAAAAAAATATCACGAGTGCAGTTTAAAATCAAGATGTTCAAAATTGCACGAGCCGGAGGCGAGATCAAAAATTCTCGATCCTGATTGGTCGGCTGCTTGATGATTTTTTCGAAATCACTGTGCAAAAAAGACGAAATCATTGAAATCACACATGTGCAAAAAAGTGAAATCGCCCTCGCTGATTGGCTGAAAAACAATGAGCTGTCAGTTTCAACCAATCAAAGTGTGTTGGAAGTAATTTTGAAAGTACGCGTGCAACATGTCCTCGCGCAACTTGCAACAATTTTCTGCGCGCGCTGATCATCTGGCATCTGTTTTGAGAATTTTTCTTCGATCAAAATATTTTTGATGGCCATATTATTACAAGAAAATCGAACGGGTTTCTCGTGCAGTTTGAAAAAATATCACTAGCAGTTTAAAATCAAGACAATTTTGAACATCTTGATTTTAAACTGCACTCGTGATATTTTTTTCAAACTGCACTCGAACCCGTTCGATTTCCTATACAAACTGCACGAGAAACCCGGCAAAAATTCGTGCACAGCAAAAATTGCCCAACCCCTTCCCCTCAAAAATCTAATGGTCCACCCCTTAACAGATTGTCATCTGTAACGTGATTGTTTTGTTTGCATTATAAAGTCACCAAGCCGGGCTCCCTGTGTGTAAGATCAATTAAGATTCCAGCTGATTTCGAATTAACGCCCCAAAAGATACAGTTGGAGTCTCCTTGTTTTAACTCCAAAAAAGATACTACGAACATCCTCAATGTTTTTAAATGAATGGGAGTCTCTCTCGGGGCAAAAACAGCTTGTACATACATTGCTCGTCCTCGTTTTAGGCGCTAGAGACAGATGACTCCTCTGTTATTTAAGTTACGCTACCTATTTCACGGCACGTGAAGACGTCGTATTTACAAGGTACTATTTTTTCTTATAAAATACCCCTATACAAACTTATTTATTGCGATACATTTATTGAGACCTTGTACCTGAACAGCTAATCACCTATCTCCTCCCGACTCAGCATCCGCCTTGAGAAACTCAGGGGAACTATTTTGTCGCTCGTTTCTCGCTCCCGGAAAAAGAAGACAAAAAAACTGACAAAACAACAACAACAACAACAACAACAACAAAACAAAAACAAACAAAAACAAAACAATAAACAAACAAACAAACAAACAAACAAACAAACAAAACAAAACAACATTACAAAACAACATTACAAAAATAATCATCATGACGTCAATTTAACAGTCATTGTAATTTATCCTTATAGAGCGATTTTGGTATGACCGTACTGTACTGACCGTACCGTACCGTGACCGTGTCAGTACCGTAATGTCGACAAAAACATTCGAAATTCCTGCCGTAATCGTACCGTGCATTGACCGTAACTGGTACGGTCAGTTTCCCACTCATACGAGAACCGCTCTATAGGACTGTCACTTCACTTACGTCATTTCCAAGCAAAGGCTCTGTTCACATATTTAACTAATAGAACAGCTTTTTCCGTGCTCCGTTCAGTAATACAGCACGCAGGAAGTGACGAAAGCACGAAAGAAGTGTCTTGAGTGCTTTCGGCACTTCCTAAGTGTTGTATTACTGAACGGAGCACGGAAAAAGATGTTCTATTTGTTTTATTATATATTTTAAAGTAAATATTCAAGGGAAAAAGTTCGATTTTCTCCGTACAAAAATTCAGAAGGTGCGCGCGCGGTCGAGTTCGCGCTGCTGACACAGCAGAGCTGTGCTCCGTTCTCTGATAAAGCACAGCTTTTAGCCAATCAGAGCGCACGTATCGACAAGGGTATATAATAAAAGCTTATAAGGCGAATTGTCCCTGGTAGCCGCGGGATAACTCTTTTGTTTTCTTTTCCTTGGGGGATAGACACAAAACAAAGGAGTTATCCCTGCTACCAGATATCCTCAGGACCGAGAGAGATTATTCTGTCGTTCGTTTCTCGCTCCTCAAAAAATACCCCTAGGAACGTTTGCTGTTAGAACTTCTTTTCTCTCGTTTCTAATTGGTCGGCCGGATCAGTTCGACCAATCAGCATCGAGTGTATACCTGTTTCAAAAGACGTGGCGGTCATAGATCTGAATCCGCATGAGACCAAGTAAATAGCTGCAAATTTTGATACATACGAAGCAAAAGGATGTAATTTGTTGGAATACTGAAATATAAGTTATGAGTTTTGAGCTCAGTAAAATTGTGCTTTATTTTTCGTGTTTCGTTGATCACGAAATACAACAGCAAAAAATCAATCAGACTGACCAACGTCAACGTTTGAAACAAGTTTACTACGCCTGCTACAGTTGTTACGAGACAAATCGATAATCAATCGATATTTCAAAAAAACGAGTTGTATCCAAAGATATATTTATGATTGACAGTGCAGAACTATTTTTAATTACTTCTCACATGAAAAAAACCGAATTAACACCTATAAATGATTATAATTAAGTCTTTGAGTTACACGATAATTACGCAGGAAACTTTGGTAGACTTTTCGTCTTCTGTTGACATTAGTTTGTTCTGATTCGCACGATTATTATTGGCTAAGTTTTAGGGGATAGTACGTCCCACTTTTGCATTTACACCTGTCTACGCCCAAGTCAAGTTGTAACTAAGATTTCTATCTTGTTTTGATCTTTCTTGGATATAACTTTGGACTAGTTGAAAACCCTTTAACTATCTAACTTTTCACTATATGTAATTCTTGATCTAGACCTAAAATTTTGGTATGAGTCTTAAACTCATTAAGTTATGCTCCTAAATTCTAACCAATCGTAAATTAAAGTTACTTTTAGTCCTTGATTGACATTGTAAATCTATGACGAATCACGTCCATAAATACAGATAGTTAGTTTAGTATAGTTAGTTGTTGTTAGTTGCAAGTTGATGTAACTTGATCAACCAATAAAAGCTCGAACGGTACCAGCTTTGCCAAGAGGTGTCTCATAACACAGTTACTACGCTTACTACATTTACTACAGTTACTACGCTTGCTACAGCTACTACGCTTGCTACAGTTACTACGGTTACTAGTTACTACGCTTGCTTCATATGCTACAGTTACTGTCTTCACTATGGCGATTTTACACCTTGTTGCTATGAAAATTCTTCAACATAATAAAAACAAGTGCTGTCTTTGCATATAAATTCGTGACGGTTATCATTGACTTGCAACCGGATATCTACTCAGTCAATCCTCATCCTAAACAATTGGAGTGACAAGGCATGGTTGTATCTATTGATCCCTGTAACACAAGGCAATTTTTCTTGTCTCTTAGAACTTCTCTTACAAAGCAATGCCGTTTCATTGCAAGTTGTAGAAGATATTGCACATGTATGTAAATAAAAATTCCTCTCTGCAACTTGTAATGCAACGAAAAATTGCAATACAAGTTGCTCGCAACGCAAGATGTATTAACTAGACTACAAACACTAGTAAGAGTGATTTTATTTAATCCGTGAAACAGACAATAGATGACGTGAAATAGCCAGAGATAAAATTATTTGACTATTACACATTATTTGACTATTACGTATATTACCCGGCCATACCAATCGATAAAAATCGATCATCGGAAACTAATCGAATTAATCGATATTAATCAATATTAATCACTTGATTAGTATTGATTAATATCGGAAATCGATAATAATCGATACTCACACATTTCTGAGTTATCGATTTTCATCGATTTCCGATATTAATCGATTGATTAATATTGATTATTATCGATTTTTATCGATTTTTATCGATTATCGGAATTATCGATTGGTATGGCCGGGCGTATTAGAGACCTTAAGATTGACGTTTTTTGCAAACCGCTAACGACAAAAATTGATTTCGATTTTATACTTTACTTTAATCCTTAAATCAATCCAACAAGCAAATAAAGAACAAATCTCTTAACAACAGAAAATACAAACATTTTCACTCAAGTGAAAAAACGGCTGAGGCCGAGGACAGACGGCTAAAGTTTGTCGTTTGGCGGTTGCCGTTTGCCGTAAACGTCAATCTTAAGGTCTCTATTCTTCGTCCAGTTGGAGACTATAGAAAAAGGAAAATAGCTGAAGCGCTATTCATTAAAGAACAAAAGCCTAGCCTTAGTGTACAGGGTCAATCAATTCTCCTGAATCTGTTAAACTAATTTGTATGTAAACCTAATGTTATTAGTTCAATTGCTGTTGATGGCCTAGTTACTATAATTACAATAAACAATAGAATTAGCATAATTTATCACTATTTAGTACTATTTATGTTACAAACTTTTTGTGTAAGTACTCTAAACCATTTAAATATAAAAAATAGTGAACTTGTAGTATAGATCCTCCCATCAGTACCAAGTTGCAGAATATAGATTACTAGCTCTGTTAGAGTCATTTTCATTGGACTGTGAAATACTAACTGGCTATTAGTGTTTAGCAGTCAAAATTCAACAAAAGGAAACAATGGAATTGGGATCTACTAGTGGGTATTAGCTTAGTAACTATTTCACAGTCCGATTAAAATCACTCTAAAGTGGTTTTCATTTGACCATGAAGGAATAGATAAACTAATAGTTGGTAGTAGACTCTAAAGCCATTGTTTTCTTTTGTTTCTTAAGTACTACAAACTAACTAGTCATTTTTCTTTCACAGTCAAATGAAAATTACTCTGACTAATACAATTTATTGTGGTTATTATCCACAACATAAAAGTCTATAATAATCTGTGTGGTTATTATCCACAAGTTCTGGTCCATAGTCACATCTATTCAGGAGCGTTCCCTGGATACACCTATTTCAAAAAACATTGTCAGGCAAAAATGACTCAAGCATACGTGACTTTAGTCCTCTTCACAGTCATCACGCAATGCTCCATTGGTTGAGCACTGCGTGACGAGACAAAATACACCAAAGCATTTGTCAACTATAAAAGTCAAGGCCAAAGCTGAGAAATGCCTTTACCCATATTTCTTTCTGGCCTAGTTGTGTGGGTTTTTAGCTTCTTGTCCGACAACCTATTTTGAAAAAAGGTGTATATGGAATCATTCCCCTTCACTTATTGGCATCACCACTTTTCTTCCATCCACATAGATATTCTAAAACCATTTTGTGGCCACACCATTTTGTGGCCATACACAGGGTGTATGTCATCATGTGAAGGTATTATCTTTGTTGTTATTGTCTGATAATGGTTGTTAACCATATCTATTGGTCCACATGACAGCATGTTTGTTTCTATCACAGCTAATGATGCTGGAGCCTGATGGATGCCATGCAGCTACAATCACTGCAGAACTGAAAACAGAACAAATGTTTGATAAACCTTTTCACAATAAAACGATTGCACCAATAAACAACTATATTTCCCCTCTGAGAACTCTATTTTTATAGACAAAATGGTATAAAAACTGAGAAGAAAATAAATGAAAAGGAAAGAAAAAAGAGAAGAAAAGGAGAGGAGAGTAGAAGAGAGGAGAGGAGAGGCGAGGCGAGGGGAGGCGAGGGGAGGCGAGGGGAAGGGAGGAGAGGAGAGGAGAGGAGAGGAGAGACAAGAGGGACAACAAAATAATAATTCTTGAAATATTTGTGAAACATTCAGATTTCTCTGATGTTTTCAAAAATGACAACGTGCATCTGTACTAAATCAATGCAAGTGATTCTGGTTACAAACCTGTGATCCTTTAAAACTTTTTCTAATCTTGCTGTTGAGTTATTCCATATATACACACTACCATCTTGAGATCCACACATTACATACTGACCATCAGGACTGAAAGAAATCATTACATTGTAGAATATCTACAGAAACAGGATGAAGGAATGGATGAGCTGATGAATGGAAAAGGAATGGATAAAGAGGGAAGGACAGAAGGAAGGAGTCACAGAAAGAAGGGTACAGGGAAGGAAGGAAGGGTACAGGGAAGGAAGGAAGGAAGGAAAGAAGGAAGGAAGGAAGGAAAGAAGGAAAGAAAGAAGGAAGGAAGGAGGGAGGGAGGGAGGGAGGGAGAAGGGGAGGGAGGGAGAGAGGGAGAGAGGGAGAGAGGGAGAGAGGGAGAGAGGGAGAGAGGGAGAGAGGGAGAGAGGGAGGGAGGGAGGGACAGAAGGAAACATACATGCAAGCAAGCAAGCAATTATAAGCAAAGAAAGGGAGATAAGGATGGAAGGAAGGAGTTACATTTTTCATACCTAAAACAAGCTCTTGTCCAGTCTGTTGCTAGTCTAAACCCATCAGCACTGTAATTGAAGAACACCACTATCAGTATCAACTGTACATGATGAATCAATATCATACAAAATAGAATCTCATAGGTCGTCCTTTCAGTAAGCCTACCTGCACGTTGATACAACTTGACTCATCCGTAAGTCAATGACTTTAACTGTATCATCTCGTGTACTGGCAAGCACTTGGTTCATGTCTAAAGTCAATGTACAAACTTTCTTTATGATACTAATTATCACTGGTTGGAGCTGAGCTTTGAAGTAAGGACAGGCAGTGGCGTAGTGAGGGGGGAGGGGGGGGCAAGGGGAGCCACTGTCGCCCAAATTTTGGGCTTGAGCTGATGGTGATTGTCAGTGATATCACTTTTAATTAAAGTTTTACTTTTAATTCAATTCACAATCATTAATAAAATGTTATCTCAGGTAAATTATCTGCACTTAGAACTTGGACGAGTCTGTTTTTGTTTCTCGATGTTCAACAAATTCCCACATGCTTTTGTCCCAAATTATTTTCCCAAATTTTCCTGGGGAAATAAGCATATTTTGGCAGGAACTTGATCTCAAGGAAATTGTCCCCCCTTTTGCTCAAGCCTCGCCACACCCCTGAGGACAGGCTACTATTCAGAACACAGTTAACTTAATTTGTACCTGGTGAAAGATCTAACGATGTGACTTTGCCCTGAAGTGTTATTTCACCCACAGTTGACTCTGATCTGCAAGTTAACATCATAGGAAAGTATTACCCTAATGCAGTGCAGAGAATGTGCAGGGGCGGATCCAGAATTATTTTAGTAGGGTGTGCAAGGTCTTCAGGAGGGGGTGCAACGTCTTCAGTAAGGGGTGCAACGTCTTCAGTAGGGGGAAAAACAGTCAAGAAACAGTCAAGAGAATATTTTGGAAAAATATTGAGCAAAGACGACCCAAAGTCGTCTTAGGAGGGGGCGTGCACCCCCTGAACCCCACCCCTAAATCAGCCCCTGATGTGAATTCATTCAAGTTCAGATAAAATACAATAAGACATAGTGCACTACTTACCTTGAGTCCCAAAATCTAACCCTTTTATCAAAATGCCCACTAATTATTTGACTCCTGTAAAAATATTCAAACATTTGATGGTTAGTTTTTACAGTGTAAGTGAATGAACCAAGGCAGGGTCCATGAAACTCATTTTCAATCAAATTTATGAGGCAGGTTTATAAAATTAACCAAATGAATTGAAAATAACCATCATATAACACACGCTCTCATTGGCCAAAGGACGCATATGCTGCAAACTCTAAATATACACACAGCACGTGCAAGCACTTTTTGAAATTTTTTGTCAGTGTAAATGAACACTGAATTTGCTCGAAAAACACTGTATTTTATAAAAGAAATAGAAAACTTGCCTGCTGTGCTGTGTGTAGATTTAGAGCACTTGGGGCTTTATCAGAACACTTGAGAAGGGTTGAGAAGTACTTGGCTACCTCTCGTGCTTCTCTTAACACTTCTTTCATGTTTTGATCAATCCGTGTGTGCAGCCTCTAAATCTGCACACAACATGCGTGCATGTTTTCTATTTCTTCAACAGAAGGATGCTTTGTTTTCACACTTGATCATGCACACAAAATATATAGCAAACTACATACATTTATTAAGCAAACTTGTAAAAATAGGTAGAGAGTGTTAGTTTGTATACTGGCATTCATGGATATAATTATTCATTAATCTGCATGAAAGTTCAATGTTTGGGTGGCCTTGGTTGGTGTAGTGGCAGTGTAGAACACTACAGTCAAATATTTATAATGTCCACAATAAAGAGTACAAAGTAGATTTCGTATCACCGTGAAAACAGCACCACATGGTTACAGCAGGAATTTCAAATGTTTTTATAGACAACATGGCATTGACATGGACATGGCACTGTGGGATTTGTTTCACACTCATATAAAATCTGCTCTAATAGCACAAGAACCAGACAACATACCCTATCAATTCATTGATAACTAAATCATTACAGCTAGACCCAGCAAAGACTGTTCGAATACCTGATAAAGGAAAACAACTGCTTAGCACATAACTTTCACATAGAAATAGATTGAAAATATCATTTCCCAACAAGATAACCAGCTGCAGCTTACAGCATTATACAACCATGAAAATCAGACTGAATACTTACAAGCTTTACTTCTAAGATCCCAAATCTTCAGTGTTCTGTCATGGCTGCCCGACACCACTTTAGTAGCATCTGCACCCATAAATTTTGCCGTCATCACTTTGTTTTGGTGACCAGTTAATGTGTGCTTCAAGAAAACAATAGTCAGTTAACTAAAATGCTTCAATTAGTGCCACCCCTCATATAAGTGCCCCCTTTGAATAAGCACATCCCCAAATTTTAAACCAGTAGCTCCTCTCAAATAAGTTGCAAATATTGTTGTAAATACTAAAATTAATTACTGCTGCAATTTATTCTACAAGCTCTCACAAAATCACTGACCGAGACAACGAAGCTGAGATACTGTCAGAAGTAGAAGTCAGTTCAACTTCTTGCAAGGATTTCAGCAACTGTTTCACAATGCCACTGAGAGACGAATTGCAGAAAAAGTTCCAGCATGTAATAATGCTTTCAAATGATTATGTTTATTATTTTATGGCAAGAAGTTTAAACCAGGGTTAAAAACCTACTCTCAATCTTTCATCTCCAACAGTCCAAACTCTACAAGCTTGATCATTGGATGATGCCAGGATTAGTTTTTCCTACCAAAAAGAATCAAGTGACATCTTCATCAGTGTGTAACATTCATAAATTATTATCATAATGTTGAGATTCATAAGGTTAGTGATAAATGTAAACCTAGAGCTTCAAGCAGAGGGTTTGATCAGTATTGCCTTTTGCATAATAAATATTATGCACTGCATCCTGGAAAAAGTCTTAACTTTGAATTCAACACAATGACAGACAGAAGTCACACAAATAGGTAATAAGAGTTTTCCAATGTCAGTGATGACTATCTGACAATTGTTAGTCTGTATTGGTTTACAGTAGCCTATTCCCAGTTGACATATTAACAGACTACTCATTAAGCATTTATTGTCACTCATGCCCATTTCTGCATTTGTCCAAATATTGTACAATTGCATTTATAGTATAGCCTATCACCCTGGCAGTATTCCCAGTCAAAATAGAATGCATAGATCCCACACGCGTAAGAGTGTTCAGTGGTAAGAGGTATCGGTGCGTTAGAAAGTTACAGAATTTCAGGACAGCGTGCAAAGTTGTCCCGATCGTCCAGACGATTGCGTTAAATGAGGGACAACCACTCATGAATAACATGAGGGACAATTAGTTCTAATCGTCCCTCATTAATTATGGATTAGGGACGATTAGTTCTAATCATCCCTCATTCATAATTAATGAGGGAATATTAGAACTAATTTTCCCTCTCTATTCATGAGGGAGGGATGTTAGCGATTAAACGTCCCTCCAAAAACAATAGATCCCGAGGTGATCATGGTATTAATACAAGTAAATATACATTAATGGCTGTAAGGGCTGGGCATCATGCAAATTACTGGCTATGAAAATGTCAATCTTTCCTTGGACTGTTTTGAACAACTTAAATTAACTTCTGAGAATAAATATCATTGTTGTTTGCCAAGTGTCACAGCCAGATGTCCTCCTGCTAAGGTACGAATGAACCACCTGTTCGAGTACTGACTGTACAATTTCCACCCACAATTATTAGTATCATATATAGTATTGTGGCACCAACCTGAACATCAAACTGGACTGATGTCACTGCATAAGTGCAACCATGCATTGTACCTTTAGGTAGACATGTATCTGGTAACACAAATAAAAACAAAGATATAAATGAAATGCTCATAAGAAAATTTCAGGCACAAGTAAATAGGGCAATCATATAAGAAATGGTAAAAATAAATAGGAACATAGAGGAAAGAAATTAGAAATAATGGATAAATATAAAGAATACAAAAGAGTGAAGAAAGAATGAAATAGAAAAAGAAAATGACAATGACAAGGAAAGATAAAATAAGGAAGGGAGGGGGGAGGGAAGTAGGAAGGGAAGAAGGAAGGAAGGAAGGGAGGGAGGGAGGGAGGGAGGGAGGGAGGGAGGGAGGGAGGGAGGAAGGGAGGAAGGGAGGGAGGAAGGGAGGAAGGAAGGAAAGAAGGAAGGAAGGGAGGAAGGAAGGAAAGAAGGAAGGGAGGAAGGAAGGAAGGAAGGGAGGGAGGGAGGGAGGGAGGGAGGGAGGGAGGGAGGGAGGGAGGGAGGGAGGGAGGGAGGGAGGGAGGGAAGAAATTAACAATGAAATGAGAAAAATACTGAAAGGTTCCTTATCAGGGATTTTCCAATATTATGCTCAGACAATTGACAGCAGAACTACTAATAAGAAAATGTTACATTACAAATCATCTAAAGATCATTTTAAGGTTTTTAGGTATCTTTTATTTTTTTGATTTTTGGTTTTGATTGATAATAATATAAGTGAATAACCAAATTCCAACTGACTGTTTGAAGGTCATAGTTCACATAGAAAATATTTATGTGATATGTCTTTACTGTACATTTTAGTCACCATTCAAATACTTATAATCTGATATATGTACCATTATTAGTTTCCCAGACTTTGACTTTTTTATCTCCACCACCAGTTACAAACAATCTTCCTGATATACTAAATTTAGCTGATAAAACCTCCCCGTCATGTGCATCCTGAAAAAATAAAAAAAAATTGCAAAAATTAAAACACTGAACACTGTGTATATTAAGTTAATGAATGGAAATGCAAGGAAATGCACTCAGAAATGTGTTAGAAATAAAATACTGTGTTTATTCTCTCTTAATAACCTACATTCTACAATGTAGACCCAATTATATAATCAGTATGCAACCATATGCCAACACCATTTTGCATAATCATGTTTTTGCATTTTATACAATTACAAATTAAAATCTTAACTGGAAATAGCCTGGCAATCGACTATAACCATGAACCCAATACAGTGATCAGACAATCACCAAATTGGCTGGGTTTACACTAAAACTTACTGTCAGACATTTTGGTAGATTAACTCATAGCAGCCTATACCCAACTGTATATTTTCAGTCAAGACGTAATGTGTAATTAGCAAACTGTCAGCAGTAACAGTCTAAATTATGTACTAACAAAATTGAAGGGTTCCACTTGAAAATGGCCTAAGTGACTTTTTTGATGATATTTTTTAATGGCATAAAATAATATAATTAATACTTTCCTATGCTGCAAAAATTAATCTCTGGACATCCATCAAAAAGTCACTTACTAGGTCATTTTCACGGGAAACCCTTCAAATGATACAATACGTACTTACATGTACTAACAAAATTGAAGGGTTCCACTTGAAAATGGCCTAAGTGACTTTTTTTGATGATAATTTTTCAATGGCATAAAATAATATAATTAAAACTTTCCTATGCTGGAAAAATCAATCTCTGGACATCCATCAAAAAGTCACTTAGGTCATTTTCACAGGAAACCCTTCAAATATAGATATAATATGTACTTACAAATTTGGTTTGAGGATATGCAGGTATAGTTGTTATAACACAGTATGGTATATGTGGAGTAGTTAAATCTGACGCACTACCCATTAAGTTACTGTAGGAAATTGTAAATTAAATATAATTAACACCTAATGACTGATAATTATACCACAATTTTATTAATTTGACCAAATACATACAAATCATGTTAGTATTAACCACGTACAGTGGACTTTTCTCACTAAGGGCCTGGTAATACGAGCAACAAAATCGTGCAACTTGTCATGCAACATTGTTGCAGTCTGCAAGTTGCAGAGCAAATATTGCTCATATTTTATTACCAACCACCGCGTAACAAATTTTCTTTGTTGTAAAAAGTAGACAGTGCTTCTACCAGGGTTTGTGATAAGATATAGATTTAAAATTCCAGGGGAATTCAAGGAGTATTCATGACAAGGACCCAAAACAATTTCTCAAGGGGTAGACGTGTTAACTGATATGGAGCTGTGTCATGGCTCTATCAGCACCATGTTGTCTATAAAATCAATCAAAATTCCTGCTGTCAGGAAGTCACTTAGGTCAAGGAGCAAGGATGGCACAGTTGGTTAGCGCGTGGCGTTCAGTGCGAGAGGTTCCGAGTTGATCCCCAGTGACTTCACATACTTGTTTCGACTTCTTTCCTTTCCGTGTAGCTTTAATTAGCTTTAAATACCCTTAAAACGGAGCACTGATGGAGAGAGGGGGTAGAGGGAACACCTTCAAATGCTTGATTCATGAGCCTCTGGCTCGGGAGATCTGGGCAGCCACTCCCCGCGATTTCAAAGTAAAACATTTATTTAGCCATTGCCTTTGCTTTTGTTTTGCTGTATATCCTTGCAGTGACCGTGCAGTGCTGATGTGACAGATCTCTGTAGATGACAGAGACACTAACATATGACAGACATCTGTGTCTCAGACACCTAAATAATGACAGCATTACCAATAATTATAAGCTGCCTTTTTACTACCTTACTTTGAAACGTCCTGAAGGGTGATCAATGTAATGCAATAAACTACGGTACTTACGGAATATTAACAGGTTCTTTGGCTGCTTCAAGTAACTCTCTTTGTAATTGTGCTTGCCGTGTCCTTTTTAAAGATAATACAGAGATTGTATAATATATTAACTAAGAACAAGGCAAAACTCCACAGAACTTAAACTTTAAAAATCATTGCTTGATGTGTATTTTTTGTGTAGGGGTCAGAGGAAGAAGAAAATACAGAGTTTGTATTTAGGAGAAAATTGGAAGTTCCACGATAGGATGGTACTACATGTATAACACAGACAAAATTATTTTGTAAAAAGATGGATATTTTCTTGGACCAAACATGGAAAGAATTCAAACCATTCCACACCTGACTTGTAATTCATTTTCCATGTTGACTTTATCTGCATCTTTTGCTTTTTGAATCATCCATCTTTCAACCTGAAGAAATAAACAAATTAAATATTAAAAGGTGTGATAATTTTAAAAATCTGTTGTTATCACTGAGCCAGAAAACTAAACAACTTCTTTTGTAACTCAAACATTTAGACTTGCTTGTAAACATCCATGATTAAGATTTTTTAGCAGAAATAATCAGTATGTCTCTAGCTGTGCAGTGAACTCAGAAAAAAATTCTGAGTCCACTTCAGACAGAGGAAGACTCTACACAGTAATGGTCATCATACTGGGTTGTTACGACATGTGGCCTGCGTACTGCTAGGCTCACAATGTCAAAGTTTTTTTTCTGAGTTCCCTGCACAGGTACACATACATGTAGGGACAAACTGATAATATATTTCTACTGCTTCCATCCTAGCTGAATAACTTTCTATCTCTAAGATTTTTACCAATTCTCTGTTTTCGTCTTGCGTTTTCCTATGTTTTTCATCTAATGATGTGTATTCAAGTTGTAGGACTTGGAGTTCATCTTTAAGCATCTACAAAAAGATGGAATAAATGATAAGATAGAGAATCAAGCTCTTACTGATCTCAAGGTAAATGGTTACCCCCAAGAATTTAATGAACAAGTTCCATGGCAGAAAACCAAGTTAGATGCATTGTATTTCTTGTATATTGGGGAATCAAAGAGATCTTGGAAATCAAGAGGTGCAGAACACAAATTGGGAAGTTCCAGAAGCAAAGAGTTTAGAATCAAAAACCACACAGAAAGAACTAGTTGAGTAGATTTCATTATGTTGACTCGGAAAATGGCACAATTTTGTGACCGTAACATGAAATACTCCACGTGATGGCTAGGGACTAATTGGTAAATTGGATAGCCACTGTGAAATTTGATATTTACCTCATTTGCTTTTTCTAAATCACAAATTGTCTGTCCAAGATTTTGACATTCAGTCTTCATTGCATTTTGGTTGCTTACTGTGTCCTGAAGCCTGAAAAATTACATGTAAAAAATACAGTGTAGATGTGGCTAAATGAAATTTAGGCAAAGTTAAAATCAAGGCACACTGGCCAGCAGTTGCTTGTGCTGCAGGAGCACCCTTAGCTATTGCAGGGTCACGTGGTGTCTTTTATTATAGATCGTCGCGGATTTAAGCTTGTTTGCTTGCTGTGTTTCCACCCACCCTCCTCTTAGGTGAGTGTGGATCAGGTAAGTACAAACTTCCACTGACTGCTGACTGGTGTGACTGGTGCCAGGAGGTGGACTGAGGTTGCATTGCCATGGTTACCTCCTTGCTGTGGGCAAACGGCGTGTCTGCCACTGACAGCACCAGGCACCTCTCTCCAAACTTATCAGTGCCGATGAGTTTAAATGAAGATTAATTACAATTCCTCAAGATAAAAGTAAAAGACCCTTTTTCTATTTCTTCAGTTGTAAGTGTAACTTACTGTGCTTCTTTTTGTAAAACTTCTTCCTCTTTTTGTCTTATGACATTGTTTAACTCAGTTATTTTTTGAGCATGCTAGAATTGAAAATTTATGTCAAATCCTATTAGCCATTGAATGACACTGCTACAATAATACAATATATAATATTATGTGATGGACTATTAACTGTATATTAGTCCATTATCTTAATCCAAAACTGGATTTGCAGGACAGGTCTCATGTCTCTTATGCTATAACAGACTTAATTAACATACTGCATGTCAAGTAATGCACATTCAGGTCAGGCTATGTATATGGGGTGGCAAGCTAAATCATAGCTTTTAGTAAAAAATATATAGGTTATTGAGCTGTTGAAAGTATTAGAATGATTTAGCAAATGCAATGTGACATGAAAACATTAGATGAAGAAACGTTAGACATTAGATAACAAATTTATCACATTTGTCAACTGTGTGACTGACATGTCCCTTTTCATGCCCTCTTCTTGATGTGACATTGTCAACATTGTGTTGTGTTTGCTAAATCACTTTTATTACTGTCTCCCAAAGTTACATATGTTCACAACCAATTTCCCTAGTATGCAATATACCATTCCCTTATGATGCATGGACACTTTAAACTACACTGAGCTACAATGTACAGTAACTGTACATGTATGTACATGTATAATAGAGTAGATTTCGTATGACTGTGAAAACAGCACCGCATGGTCACGGTATAGTTACGGCAGGAATTTCAAATGTTTTTATAGACAACATGGTATTGACAAGGCCATGGCACAGCATGATCTGTTTCACACTCATATGAAATCTGCTCTATAGATCTATATATTATTAGATAAATAATATATAGATCTACTATTAATTATTTTAGCTAGGTTACATGTCTATGATATATAATGAATACCAAAAAAGTTATTTTAAGTACATCAATTCTGTACTTGCCTCTGATTTCCATCGATGAAGCTCAGTTAATTCTTCTTGTGCTTTAAAAAGCTTTTGTTCAAGTAAAGATACTTTTTCTGATGTGACAGCCCCTCCAGGATTACCTGCTCCTGAAGAACTATCCAAACATTCAAATCAAAATAATCAGTCAGACACTATACTGATTATTACGGATTACATAATTAGTCACCTTGACAAGATTGCTGGCAGCTTATGATCTTGGCAAGATTCTTACAGTATAAGATCTTCCATGCTTGATCAGCTGCATTTGTATTAGTTATAATGATGGTTATCAAATTATTTTAAGAAATAAAAAATTGCTTTCCGTGTTTGATAGCTTGATCAAAACACACGTGATGCCAGTGTTGAGAGAACATGAGTGTTCTCCCAACATCACAAGTGTTTTGATTAGGCTATCAAACACAGAAAAACAGTTTTTTACTTCTTTTATAAAATTACAAGCGCATGAATTTATGAAAAATTTAAAAAGGTTATGCGAGCATGTTTGATACTCTCATTAAGCATAGTTTTTGGCCAATCAGAGTACACGTTACATAATAGTTATTTTCTAAATACATGTAATAAAAAGTCAAATATTAGGTGAGTACTGTAAGTATTAGTGAGTTTACAGTAACTTAAGTAAGTACCTAAGTTCTTGAATACGACCCTGCAGCTCTGCTCTCTCCTATACAAACATGAATCATAATAATGAGCTTTATAACATTTTGCAAAAAAATGTGAGGGACTAGTTAACAAAGGAGCAAACATGGAGGTTGAGTAGGGCCTTGACTGTTTACAATCTTTTGTTTTACCTTCATAATGCTTGACTGAGGTAATGCAAGTTACGTTTTCATTGGCTGATTGTCTGATATATATAGCCTGAATGCTTTTGTTTTACCACAGTCACAGTTGAAAAAAAAATTAACAAAAAGATAGAACAATGAATGTAGCTTAAGGCTTCATACATAACCATCTCCTCTATTTAACTTTGATTTGACAGTTGTCACAACATTGGGAAAAGTTCTTGCTCTAATTGCAGATGAAACCCTTGCATTCACTTATTGAATTATGACAACAATAATAAAGCAATATGTATTCTTTAGACAAAACTAACCTGATGAAGTTGAAAGATTTGAATTTCAAGTTGCGTTATCTTTGATTTAGAGGAGTCTGCAACCTCAAATAATCTATTATCTATGGAACAAATCGACAATTTTAAAATGAGTATGATTTTTTGCATATTTGCACAATACGTACTAGATCACAAGGAGAGTATAATATATATAATAACAGAATGTATTACTTCTAAATCGTTTAGTTTTGTGTCTTTCTATCCGGAAGTAAGCTCACTATATAAGTCTGACATAAGACTTAATGTACATATGTCAACGAAAAGACGAGACGAGACAGGATTTTACTGGAACTATAAAAGTGTAATATTGTGAATAACGGAGCGGTGTCAGCAGACCTCATTCTGAGGCTTTTCTAAGACATGTTTGAACGGCATGAATTAATAAGTTATGACAGTTTCTATGGACTATTAATGACAGGCCATCTTGCGTACAGTATTGTGCGACCAAGTTTGTATCTGTGCAGCTAGATACGTATAAGAAAATACATCCAGAAATTCCTAGTGCATTGGCACTTACGTGCTTTAACAAGATCATCGAAGGATTTCAGTTCCTGTAGATTTCGTTGTCCAAGTTTTTGAATTATTTTTCTTCTCCAAGTCAAACCCTCCCCCGCCATCTTGGATTTACTAATCCATTCCCCTTTCCCTCCTTACGGTCAAATACGACCGTGTAGTCAATGAAGCAGCTGGAACTAGTTGAGCCACCAGAAATTTATCACGGTGGTCAGTGGTTTTCGCCATTTTAATTTATTCAGAAGCAGAAATGGCGGCCGAAAGATTATCTTCTGAAGAGGACCGGAAAAACTTAATACAGTCCTGCGATGCATTTATATTCGATCTAGACGGTTTGTATAAACAGTACTTAACTATTCTTATTTTCTCAATTGCCGGGTCAAATCTCAATGGTGGACTGAGGGGTCAAGGGGAAGTTGGTAAACATAAGTTATGTAATAAGCAAATACACCCACCCTGGCTTGCAACTGAAGAACATCTCAGGTGGACATATCTAGGCTCCTCAAGGATGTCACCATGACAACCCTTCCACAATTCACCATCTTGCACCAGTCAAACCGTGGAACAGTGGTAGCCCTTCCCAGGTCAAGGGCAAGACTGGGAGGGACAAAGACAAAAATAATAATGAAAAGGTCAAAATGGCTTCATCCAAGAGACTTGGCATATAAACTTGTATATACATAAATTTATAACATAGCTACAATCTTACGTGCACTCTGATTGGCCAGAAAGCTATGAACTATTTGCCCATGGGCTGCACTGCGCACGCACTATCTTCATCGTCTTTTTCAAATCATTTGTTTTCAAGATGGTGACACATATAACGCACGCTCTGATTGGCTGAAAAATCTATGAACTATTTCCCCATGAGCTGCATGGCTCCATTTTTAACGTTCTAGGCTCTGTTATAAATCAATTAGACAACAGAAAGCCACTTATTGCCCATTGCGTTATAGATGCACTTGAGAAAATATAAAGAACTCAAGATTAACAAACTAGAGTCGCACTCGGCTATGCCTCGTGCCACTCTTACATTTGTTAATCGTTCTTTATTTTTTCTCTCGTGCATCTATAATGCCATGGTCATGTGGCTTTCTGTTGTCTAATTGATAAATAGCCCCTGAACATACCCTGAGGGTCCCCCCACATCCACCCACTGAAACTGGAAATACTGCTGGACAGCAATTGTCTCAAGCTTATTAATAAACTTTCCTAAATTACATATAGCTGAGCCCCATTTAAATTTAAAGAAAACCATTCATTTTAACCCAGGATTAGCAACCAGGCCCAGGATGTAGCATCACGTAATCACAGTCAACCTTCTCAATATTACATGTATATGCAAGTTCCTTAGATTAATACATGTACATCTATCAATGTTAGTTGGGGAAATGGTTAAGTGAAGTAATGTTCTATGATAACTTTTTTAACATTTTGACCAACCCTTTGAGCAGTGCTAAGGAAAACTGGTTACAAACAGATCACATGAGTTTGACTGAATCTCTATACATGTAGTATATGTACAGTAACTAAAGGGTTTTTTTAATTATTCAGGTGTGATTTGGCTGCAAAGAGAGTTGATACCAGGTGCTGCAGAATTAGTGGAATGCTTGAGAAAATTAGTGAGAATTTTTATTATAAAACAACTCCTTATAGATGTGAATAATTATTTTTCCATCTATTTTGCCATAAACAATCCTCCCTTTCTTCCCAGTCAATTTCTCATGGTGTCATTATTCCCGGGGGGGGGGGGGGGGGACTCCTATATATAAGAGGACGGGGATGCTCGTCGGAAAATTTAAAAATGACCCCTAAAAGGTACCTGAGTGGGAGTGGCAACAATTCATTCTACCCCTAAAAGGTACCAATTCAAAAACAATAATAAAGGATTAAGGTGTCTGGAAACAGTTTTTTTGGTCACCAACCGATAACAAATAAACAGTTTAAAAACCACTTTCCTCTAGTCGATTCTTTAAGATGTTTTAAGACATAGTAGCTAAAGGATTGAAGTTTCAGTGCTAGGTGTGTCCCTGCAATCGGCGTTAATTTATGCATATTATGGGGAAATCCCGTATATCAGACTTTTGGTTATTTCTCAAACAGTTTACTATAGAATCTTAAGTCAACTTTGGAAAGTAATCTTGGAAGTACGAACTAAGTTTTCACCGAGCTTCGAGGAATTTTATTTCACAAATCTTAAGTTATAAAGTCTTTAATTTGGGATATGATTTTTTAAGGCGATTGTAAATATCGGAGCGAAAAGCGATGTAGAGAACTAACATATTCGTGTACATCAGTTGATTTCATGCTAGAAGTTGTTTACTACCCTCTTTACTTGTCTAAAACGTTTGGAGGCAAATTTTTTTAATTTTGGCGGAGTAAGAGACTTGGAAAGAAAGATGACTTTTACGCACAAGTGTCCACAAATTGAGCAAACGGAGTCGGACTCGCTTTTCTCAAAACTGACTCCAAAAATTTTTTCCAAACTTCTGCATAGGAAATTCAAACCTTTCTGATTTACCACTATACAATTTTATTTTACTGGAAATTCTAGAACGAGCGCAAGAGCAGAAACAAAATTGGCTTTATAGCCGTTCCATAAATTGTGTCTCGAGTCAAACGAAAAGCCTTCGATTGTTTTGGTTCTGCCCTATTGTTCTTTGTAACAATGGCGGGATTAAGGGATTAGATTATGACACATTTTTTTGAATATCTAAAAAATGCTGAAAAGGTTTTTTTCTAGTGTTTTCAAATTTCAGAAAAAAAGTTTTTTTAAATTGTAATGAAAAAGCTTATCCCGCAATGCAAATAAACTATTTTGCAGGCAGCTTGTCTTTCTTGCAAAAGACAGTGTGACCAAGGTTTGTGACGCAAAGAACACTAATCCCTTAATCTCGCCATTGTTACAGAGAACAATAGGACAGAACCAAAACAATCGAAGCTTTTCGTTTGACTCGAGACGGCAATTTTTGTAAAGGCTATGAAGCCGATTTTGTTTCTGCTCTAGTGTTCGTTCTAGAATTTCCAGTAAAATAAAATTTAATAGGGCTAAATCAGTAAGGTTTGAATTTCCTATGCAGAAGTTTGGAAAAAAATTGTTGGAGTCAGTTTTGAGACAAGCGAGTCCGACTCCGCTTGCTCAATTTGTGGACACTTGTGCGTAAAAGTCATCTTTCTTTCCAAGGGTCTAACTCCGCCAAAATTAAAAAAATTGCCTCCAAATGTTTCAGACAAGTAAAGAGGGTAGTAAACAACTTCTAGCATGAAATCAACTGATGTACATGAATATGTTGGTTCTCTACATCGCTTTTTGCTCCGATATTTACAATCGCTTTAAAAAATCATATCCCAAATTAAAGACTTTATAACTTGAGATTTGCGAAATAAAATTCCTCAAAGCTTGGTGAAAACTTAGTTCGTACTTCCAAGATTTATTTCCAAAGTTGACTTAAGATTCTATAGTAAACTTTTTGAGAAATAACCAAAAGTCTGACATACGGGATTTCCCCATAATATGCATAAATTAACACCGATTGCAGGGACACACCTAGCACTGAAACTTCGATCCTTTAGCTACTATGTCTTAAAACATCTTAAAGAATCGACTACAGGAAAGTGGTTTTTAAACCGTTTATTTGTCCTCGGTTGGTGACCAAAAAAACTGTTTCCAGACACCTTAAAGTAATGAAACATTTGTTATCGATGTGCTTTGAAGATTCAATTCAGATCATCCGGAAATTGTCCCTTTCATGCTTATTTTAGGTAGTTAATTTACCCCAAAACGGTCCCTAAAAGGTACCAGCTATGTCTCTGGTAGTCCACCTAAGTCTGAGACACCCTAAAAGGTACCAGATTGCAGATTTTGACCCCTAAAAGGTACGACGAGCATCCCCGTCCATTTACAAACGGAGTCCCCCCCGGGTCATTATTGTTTTTGACAGGGAAAGCAAGTGTTTTTTCTAACCAACAACAACACCATTTCAAGAGAAAATTTTTTGAAAAAGTTTGAGAGGTTTGGTATGAAAGTCAAGAAGTCTGAGATCTATACATCATCTTTTGCTACTGCATATTACTTGAAACACATTGTAAAGTTTGACAAGAAAGTGTATATGATTGGTGGTAAAGGATTGTCGGAAGAACTCTTTGAGATAGGGATACCCAATATTGGATATGGGGTAAGCAGTTACTAATAATTGTCTTTGGCCTAATGAGACATACTGTAAATATCATTAACTATTATTAATTTAAAGACCAAGTGCCATAAAACTGACTCCATAAATCATGTCTGTAAAAAACGGTATTTACGTGCCCCTTACCTTGTAAGCAATTGCTGCAGTTCAAAAAATAAATAAATAAAATAAAAATCTATTAAATTGCAAAAATTTGACTTGGAAAACTGGCCCTTACGGTCTTCGCATTGTGAATCCGCCATACCGGATGTGACGTCACGGGTGGAACGACGTGAGACGACGGCCTTTTTCAATTCAAATGGCGGGAAAATAGAAAGAAACACAACGCCAATCCACAAGAAAGTTAGTAATGACGAAGCGTTGTGTAGCCCAAGGCTGCAACTCGCAGCCAAAAGGAAATATAAGTCTCCATAAATTCCCAAACGATCCAAAAATAAGAAAGCAGTGGGGAACGTTTGTAAAAAGTCGGAGACAAAACTGGCAAAGTACAAATTATAGCTACCTCTGCAGTTTGCATTTTCTTCAGTCCGACTACATTGACAGTGGCATCAGAAAGTCATTTGGATTTCAAGGACAGTAAGTATATAAGCCGTTCTCAGCAAAAACTATTTTTCTTGGTGTACTTACAGTTATTGTAGCTATGGTATTTTTACAAAGCGGACATGTTTTTCGTTTATTTTATCATAATCGATTATTTATGAGGTAAGGCAAATGTTAATAGTGACATTTATGGGGATCTGTTTTATGGCACTTGGCCTTTAAAGTGGGCAGCAATAAGATACCAATAATAAATTGTTGATGAAAGTAAAGGCAAAAGGCACTTCTGGAGAGTGTACAATGTTCCTATCTTGAAAATGGCTTTTCCTCCAGTGCTTCATGATCACCTTCATTTTAGCAGACAGTTCTTTGCCAGGCAGTCTTTTGCCTTCATTTTTTCCTGTTCCTTTGTGTTAAACTCATTGCCAATAGATGAGGTTGGAGTTGGATGCCACATATGAGGAACTACATGTAGCTACATTACTGGTCCCTACAGGTGGTCACCATGGTAACCATGCATGCTACAGTCCACCCTAAAGCTACATTATAATAAGTCTCCTGTGATTGGAGAGAGGAAGGACTAGTGTAGATTTTGTATGACTGTGAAAATGGCACTGCACAGTCACAGCACAGTTACGTCAGGCACACCAGGGTCTATTTCACACACATATGAAATCTGCACTATTGGCAGTGGTAACGTGACCTCTCTACCCAGACCAATACCAAGAACATTGACCAACCTGGGATGGGACATGCAGGCAGATGAGCAATTTACCATGAATAAATAAAGCCATGGCTACACGAGCGCTTTTTTGCTTAAAAAGGTGACAATTTTTTGAAATCACCAATGTGGTAGCTACATGAGCGACAAAATAACGCTGGTAGTAAAAGCTGCTGATAAAGGGGGCATGACAAGAAGGACTGGGTTTCATAAACAAATATAGTGCACAAAATTGTAACATTGGTATTGTCAAAAGATTGTGTCGTCTGTGCAAGCAAAAAATCGCCCGTGTAGCCATGGCGTAAGGAAAATCTGGTTAATTACCTGACCATACATTGTATATCCTTAAGACTCACAGTAGATGATGCTGTCAAGTCAGGTGTTACAATTGAACCAGGTTGTGGTAAGCAGAGCTTGAATTGCATGGTTTGGTACTCCATTGAGGGCTGCAACTGTTGCTGCTCGTGCTTTTTATATCATTATATGTTATGTCTTTCAGCATGCTAAGAATAAATCCAAACCACCTCTTTTACTAGTTAATGTTCTATGTTTAACAAAAGTGTAAAAAACAAACAAAATAATTTTGTAAATTGATGTTGCATGTTCTAATTTTATTATCTGAAACTATCTTTCTTTCAGCGTGATGATATCCCAGATGATTTAGACTATGAGGTTCAATATGATGAGGATTTTGAATTGGATCCAGAAGTATGTCAGTAGCTTATAGGAAATCTTGATAAGCTTGGAATTTTTTAGACTTGTTCCATAAGTCAGTCAGTTCAATCTCTGGGCTTCCTGTGGTGGTTGCTAGTTGAGTGACCTATCTAAACAAAAAAAGGAGCGAAATCTACTATTCTTTAGGACATTTAAAAAAATCTCTCTATCCAATTAATGCTAATAAAACATTATTAGTAAATACTAATAACTGTTATTAATATTATTGATATTTCACCAGGTTGGTGCAGTTGTAAGTGGATATGATCAATATATCAGCATTAAGAAATTTATCAAGGCATCAAGTTACTTAATAAGAGACCCTTCTTGTCTCTTTGTTGGCACAAATCCTGATGATAGAATGCCAGTCCCTAAATCAAGTGAATACTACATACCAGGTACATGAACAACAACAACAACATCAACAACAACAACAACAATAGCAACAACAACAAACAAACAACAGTGACAACATCAACAGCAACAACAACAATATCAACAACGACAATAGCCTTGGGGGGAGTACTCCACCCATATATAGACTATACGGGGGTGATCCACTGAACAGGGTTTGGGTTTTTCAAGTTTCATGTCATGAACATGGTCTCCGTTTCCCAATTTTTTGAGTTGTCATATCCAGGGTATCTATTTTCCATCAACCTTAATCACAGCCACAGTTTCATCTATCACAGCTTGCCACAAGAGATCTAATATCAGCTAAAGTATCGTTTTGATAGGATATATGCAGCAGCATGTGGTCTTTATCATCTTTCGTGACATATCTTAAATAATACCCTTTGTCATAAACAGGTTATTGGTTATGGGAATTAGCTTTTCTGTCATAAACAGGATAACTGTTTGAGGATTGAAGCGGAAAAACCCCAACCAAATCCTGGTGGAGTAACCATTATATGGAAAATGTTATTGTGATTCTTGGTTTCAACAAAGCTTTTGGAAATCTATATTTTTTGTTCATTTTTAGTCCACAGTCCAAGTTCCTTCCCTTGTCTGATCTCTCAACCCCTTCTCCCCACACCTCCCTACCACCACAACACTTATAATTCCTTAAGAACTTATATAAGCCATGGTCTATGATATTGGACTTGATCACAAATTAAGAAAAAGCATTATGACATTTTAAGGTACTGGATGTTTTTCTGCTTATTTGGAGAAAGCTGCAAGACGAAGCCCAGTGTTTGCTGGAAAACCATCAACCATCTTGTTTGACTGCATTGTATCAGAGTAAGTACAGAAAAAAGTTTGGATAAATAATGGATAAAAAGCATGATGCTAATAACCATGCCAAATGTTTATAAGCCTGGTGCAGAGTCACTAGCTGATTGAAGCAGTTAGCAATTTTCTTCATTCTGGCTGAAACTTGCATGTGCTAATTCCTCAGCTTTCACCACATTTTTTACCCGTTAAAAAAAATCACTCGCAGTTGTTTGCATGATGCAATAGAGAAGTATTATAATGACATTACATATTTTAACAATATGCATGGTGGACACTGGCGGTGGCTTGCTGTCCATTGTCACAGTCATTCTCAGTGGATTTTTAAGATGAAGCATTTCCTTGAATAATCACCATCACACAATTATTCCTTATTGCAGCTTAGAGATAGGGTCCGTGGTTATTCAAACAGGACAAAGGAGCAGTAGGTTGAGACTGTGTCCCATCACATTCCACACATTTCTCAGTTTCCTGGTTATTCTGTGCTAATTCTAAAAGGAGTCATTCTTTCATCTTGTCCGCTGTCTACAGGAAAATGAAGTTGGAAAACAGAATAGTTGTGCCAGCAACTTTTGTTTTCAGGACCAGACAAAAGGCAGCAGGGAACTATGTTAAGAAAGCTTTTGAAAAATTGGATCAATTGGAAGAAGCGTCGGGTTGGGGCCATTGTTTTAGCAGCACAATCATTTTTTTTTGTAGTAAAAGAAGGGTGATTCGAGTGGAGTGATGGTGCGGTTAGTGTAGTCAGTATAACTGTATTTGTTTCAAACAATAAACGTTTTCAGATACTTCTGTTATGTACCAAATTGAGAGAGAATTAATACTCTCTTGAAATAAAGTGATTGTCATTGGTGGAATGTCCTTGCATGTTCATAGACTGTTCTCAATTTTTTGACTCATATTTTGACTTCATAGGCACAAGATTGATCCTGCAAGAACCTGTATGGTTGGCGATACGTGAGTACATTTACTTACATCGTAACAAGAGTGAACAGACCATTGAATATGGTTCTTAAAAGTTTTTTTTTTGAAGAGGGTTGGCCAAAAAGCCTTACAGTGCTGTAGGTTTTATGGTCTGTAAGCGTAAAGAATGCAATCTTGACTTTCACGTTGTAGTGTTACAAAATATAGTTAATTTCTTCTCAGCTCTGCTTTTCAACCATTGTCAATGCTTCTGTCGTGATTGTCCTAGTTTACAAAAGTGACAGAAGCAGAAATGGAACCAATAATTAACATGTGCAAAATGAGTAACTGACTACTCTATGCCTTTTCTCACAAAATCCAACACTGGATCTGAGTGCATTACTTCTGCTTCTTCTTCCTTTGTTTGCAAAGCCAGGCTAAGTTCCCAATATAAAATATTAAAGTTTCAGTCAAAGAAAACTTGATGTAGTCATACTACATAATTAACATGAAACCTGACTGCAAGAACTCAATTTTCGAGAGGTAATAGTATTTGCAGGCTGTATATATATATCATAAATATCAAAAAAGAGACAATTTAAACACTTAATGTTGAGCTACTCACTCTTTGTGAATTGTGAGGCCCCTTTATAGACGACTTTCAAAAATGGCGGCCTAGTACATGAGAACGAGGCCATAAAGGCCTTGTTACCACACAATAAGCATGGCAACACTTCTATTGCTATCAAAGGCGATGTGCTCCTCTTCCTTTTGAAATACCTATTTTCTATGCATTTTACAGGATATACTTTGACTCATTTGATGCCATAATGATTCTAGAGGCCTTTCTGGCCTCGTTCTTGTGAACAATGAGCCTGCCATAGATGATGATGTTCAGGATGATGAAAGATGAAATAGATGATTGTTTTACTTTCAGACTGGAAACTGACATTCTTTTTGGAAAAAAATCTGGTGTGAAGACTCTTTTGGTTTTTACAGGGAATTCTAAACTAGAAAATCTACAATCTGCCATGAAGGACTTAAGAAATAACGATTGCATACCTGATTTTGTAACAAATTCAGTAGGAGATTTACTTTTATCAGCACAACAGCTTTTATCTAAAGCAAAGTAGTTGTTTTTCTATATGAATATTTAATGTTTTAATAATTTAGAATGGAGTGAGTATGTTCTACAATTTTTTTTCTGTTTAGAGAAGATCATATATTAATCTCTAAATAGAAAATTTATAATATTTAATCTTTAATCTTTAATTCACGATTTAATGAATTTACTCCTAAAGCAGTTTTAACTAAACTAGGAGCATAAATAAATAAATATAATATTAATGATAATGTAATAAGAATTGCTGGGGTGCATGTGACGTCACGGCAGCCATCTTGGTTGACCTTCAACAAAAGATTTCTCATTAGCGTTTATTGTTTGGTCATCCAACATGGCTACCGCTTCATTGTCTTTGGATTCCCAAAAGTATGGATGCACCCCAGCAATAACTACAATAAAATACGTTATCCTAAAATATAATTTTATAATCTATCCTCTCCAATATAAATACGAAATGAAAAGATAAATGGGAAATATGTAAAAATATAACATATTTTCAAGTGAATATATAGTTGACAGAGAAACAGCCTTAACTTCATCAATATCACATAACTTTAAATAAGACCGAATGAAGAGCGAAGCCGAAGCAAAAAATCTATTCCAATGTCAAAAATACCAATATATTTGTATATAATTCAAATTTGACTTCCTGGAGGAGTCCAAATTCTTTTTTATTGAAAAATAGAAAAGGGAAAATATTTCTGGAAATAAAAAGAAATAAAAAATACGACGAATTGTAACCATAAAATTATACCGTTTCATCTGCTTTCTTCGTATCTCCTTGATTTTTCAACTTATATCCTTCAAACTTCACAGTTTTACTGATTTTGTTATGCTCTTTCCAGCTGTTGCAATTGTTTTTAAGTTCGGGAACTTTTGGAATTACATAAAAAAGCCGTTAGTATGAAATGACTCGGTAGCAATTCATAAAATACGTCATTGACACGTATAAGATTGCAGAATACGTCTTGGTAACTGTCATATTCCCATTCAGCACGAAAATTACTTTAGAATAGTTGTTACCAGCTTCTACCTCCAAATGCCTCCAGGTGTCTGACTTTTCGAAAATGCACCTAGTCTAATATATGCACAAAATCCCGATAATACTCGGCGAACGTTTTTCCGTTTGTAATACGAATTTGACGTGTTTGAGCGTTTTCTTACTTCAAACAATAAGCTAAATGCAGGTTCTTATTCAATACTGTAATATCCTCCCGTTTACTTCAAAAGAATGCCTTTTCATACATGTAGACATTGAAAAACACCGAAATGGCATTTAATTTTTCTAGATAACAAACCCAATGAAAAAAGCATTAAAGTTTTTTCTTTTGTTAAAGTTTTTTGTTAACGTTTTTTTTAATACAGCGCGCAATCAATGTCTTTTGTTGACAAAATAATTGGAATATGAATAAATTATTCTTTCGCTCGTTATTCAGCGCGCAATCAATGTCTTTTGTTGACATAATAATTGCAAAATGAACATATTATTCAGCACGCAATCATAATCTTTTGTTGACATAATAATTAAAAAATGAAAAAATTATTTTTTTACTCGTTATTCAGGGCGCAATCATAATCTTTTGTTGACAAAATAATTCAATATGAATACGTTACTCTTTCGCTCGTTATTCAGCGCGCAATCAAAGTCTTTTGTTGACAAAATAATTTGAATATGAATAAATTATTCTTTCGCTCGTTATTCAGCGCGCAATGAAATTCGTTTGTTGACAAAAAAGGAAAATGAATAAATTAATCCTCGCTCGTTATTCAGCGCGTAATATATGTCTTTTGTTGACAAAATAATTGGAATTAAAATGAATGAATTAATCCTCGCTCTTAAGGTGGCTGGACCCTATTTCGCCAGTGCGCGGGTAGTCGAATTGAAGCGGCTATTAATTGCGTTACAGAATTAAGTTGACCAAACTTTTTACGCACACCTACTACAAATGGACCAAATTTTATAATGATGCTAGTTTGGTTGAAATCGGAGCTTTTTTAACATCGAAATTGTTATACACTTGATTTGAAATTTTGCCAATTTTCTCAAAATCCAGACCTCGACGAGCAAAACGATTTATGAGACTTTGTAAATCAAATGTTTGTCTATAATGTGAGAGCGTTTCAAGAAATTCTATTAAGCCGATTTTGAGTAAAAACGGAGCAATTATTTAACTTTGAAGAAATTTAAAACCGCGGGTGCTCTACTAAATTAATTTTATAACAATAATTTTCCAAAGAAAAGTTGCAGTATTTTTGGTTCCAAATAATACCAAGGCATGGTTCTTCATTTTGTGAATATGTCATCGTATTTGCAGTTTTTGATCGCCGTTGAGATGACTGTACGTAAAGCACTAAATTGCCGCGTTTAACTCGGAATTTCGACATCCACGTTAATAATACTGGTTCTTGAAAACTAGTAGATGAATTTTTTTTTATTTCTCGATATTGAATATTCTATCCTTTACCAGTAAGGTGTGTAAATTACAAAGGCATTGAAGTTTTTTAAGAACATTAAATAATTTTTTAAACATTGCCATATGTGCATCTCTATTCTCCGAGTTGTTGCCAGTGTTTGATTATGCATGCCTGCATGGGTGTCGCTTTGGCGCCTCGTGCAAAAAATGCAAATATACATGGAAAGTCACGCCAGTGATATCCAGAGTAACGCTGTACGTAGCAGTTCCTTACTACAGTTTCTAGAACTATGGTATTTCCTTGTACAAAAAGAAAACGGAGAAGTGAAATATTGCAGGAAAACACATTAAAGGCTAAAAAGGCGAAGAAAAGTAGTTCACCAGTCCAGGTAACTTGGAAGACTTCCATGTATTTGCATTTTTGCACGAGGTGCCAAAGCGACACGCATGCAGGCATGCATAATCAAACACCGGCAACAACTCGGAGAATAGAGATGCACATATTGCAATGTTTAAAAAATTATTTAATGTTCTTAAAAAACTTCAATGCCTTTGTAATTTACACACCTTACTGGTAAAGGATTGAATATTCAATATCGAGAAATAAAAAAAAATTCATCTACTAGTTTTCAAGAACCAGTATTATTAACGTGGATGTCGAAATTCCGAGATAAACGCAGCAATTTAGTGCTTTACGTACAGTCGTCTCAACGGCGATCAAAAACTGCAAATACGATGACATATTCACAAAATAAAGAACCATGCCTTGGTATTATTTGGAACCAAAAATATTGCAACTTTTCTTTGGAAAATTATTGTTATAAAATTAATTTAGTAGAGCACCCGCGGTTTTAAATTTCTTCAAAGTTAAATAATTGCTCCGTTTTTACTCAAAATCGGCTTAATAGAATTTCTTGAAACGCTCTCACATTATAGACAAACATTTGATTTACAAAGTCTCATAAATCGTTTTGCTCGTCGAGGTCAGGATTTTGAGAAAATTGGCAAAATTTCAAATCAAGTGTATAACAATTTCGATGTTAAAAAAGCTCCGATTTCAACCAAACTAGCATCATTATAAAATTTGGTCCATTTGTAGTAGGTGTGCGTAAAAAGTTTGGTCAACTTAATTCTGTAACGCAATTAATAGCCGCTTCAATTCGACTACCCGCGCACTGGCGAAATAGGGTCCAGCCACCTTAATTCATCGCGCAATCAATGTCGTTTGTTGACAAAATAATTGGGAAATGAATAAATTATTCTTTCGCTCGTTATTCAGCGCGCAATCAAATTCTTTTGTTGACAAAATAATTGGAAAATGAATAAATTATTCTTAAATTTCGCTCGTTATTCAGCGCGTAATCAATGTCTTTTGTTGACAAAATAATTGAATATGAATAAATTATTCTTTCCCTCGTTATTCAGCGCGCAATCAAAGTCTTTTTTGCGAAAATAATGAGAATATGAATAAATTATTCTTTCGGTCGTTTTTCAGTGTGCAGTCAATGTCTTTTGCTAACAAAATAATTAGAATATGAATAAATTATGCTTTCGCTCGTTATTCAGCGCGCAATATATGTCTTTTGTTAACAAAATAATTGGAATTAAAATGAATAAATTAATCCTCGCTATTAATTCATCGCGCAATCAATGTCTTTTGTTGACAAAATAATTGGGAAATGAATAAATTATTCTTTCGCTCGTTATTCAGCGCGCAATCACTGTCTTGTTGACAAAATAATTGGAAAATGAATAAATTAATCCTCGCTCTTAATTCATCGCGCAATCAATGTCTTTGACAAAATAATTGAATATGAATAAATTATTCTTTCGCTCGTTATTCAGCGCGCAATGAATATCTTTTGTTGAGAAAATAATGAGAATATGAATAAATTATTCAGCGCGCAATCAAAGTCTTGGTGTCAAAACAATTAGAATATGAATAAATTATTCTTTCGCTCGTTATTCAGCGCGCAATCAATGTCGTTTGTTGACAAAATAATTGGAAAATTAATGAATAAATTATTCTTTCGCTCGTTATTCTGCGCGCAATGAATATCTTTTGTTGACAAAATAATTGGAAAATGAATAAATTATTCGTTCGCTCGTTATTCTGCGCGCAATCAATGTCTTTTGTTGACAAAATAATTGGAAAATGAATAAATTATTCTTTCGCTCGTTATTCTGCGCGCAGTCAATGTCTTTTGTTGACAAAATAATTGGAAAATGAATAAATGATTCATTTGCTCGTTATTCTGCGCGCAATCAATGTCTTTTGTTAACAAAATACTTAGATTATGATAAATTATTCTTTCGCTCGTTATTCAGCGCGCAATCAATGTCGTTTGTTGATAAAATAATTGGAAAATGAATAAATTAATCCTCGCTCTTAATTCAGCGAGCAATCTGTCGTTTGTTGACAAAATTATTGGAAAATGAATAAATTAATCCTCGCTCGTTATTCAGCGCGCAATGACTGTCTTTTGTTGACAAAATCATTTGAAAATGAATAAATTAATTCTCGCTCTTAATTCATCGCGCAATCAATGTCTTTTGTTGACAAAATAATTGAATATGAATAAATTATTCTTTCGCTCGTCTTTCAGCGCGCAATCAAAGTCTTTTGTTGACAAAATAATTTGAATATGAATAAATTATTCTTTCGCTCGTTATTCTGCGCGCAATCAAAGTCTTTTGTTGACAAAATAATTGGAAAATGAATTAATTAATCCTCGCTCTTAATTCATCGCGCAATCAATGTCTTTTGTTGACAAAATAATTCAATATGAATACGTTACTCTTTCGCTCGTTATTCATCGCGCAATCACACAGGCAGCCCAGCCACTTCTCCTGACGAAGTTTATTTTAATAATTTATTTACTATTTTATTGATACGCTAAAAAGACAAAAAAAATGCGCGCGCTTGTTTTAATTTGCTTGGCGCGCGCGCTCTTGTTATGCATGGGTTTCCTGTGGTAAATCCTCCCGATATCCCACGGGACGAGCGCGCGCTTGTTGTGAATGGGTTTCCTGTGGCGATCCCGCGGGACAAAGCTACTTTGTGAGAAGGTATGAAACACGGTCACGTGACAAAATACATTTTCGCTTGTATTTCACCAGCTAAGAAAGAAAATATCGATTTTTCTTCGAATATGTAAACAAAGTATTTATGTCCAAACAACTTAATATTTTTGAGCGTTCAAAGTTTGTTATTTGACGAGAATTTCACCTGGGAAGCTTTGACTCGCGATGGACGTATGTGTGCCCCAGGTTGGTTGGACACATTTCCGTGAAGCGCTCGGGATTTTTCACTCGTTGAGTTGTCGAGGGATGTCGGATAGCTATCGTGAGTACACGAGAGTTTTCCGAAATCTAAAAATGTTTTCGGAATTTCAAACGCTCACAAGTTTACTTGAAACGGTGCTGGATTTGGACTACAAAATTACTTCTTGGAAGAAGTTTTTGAAAATTTCAAAAGCTTTTATGTTCATACAAGACTTCGAAACAATTCTTCACTGTAAATGAGCGGACCTTCAAGGTATTTGAGATAGTTTTATGAGTGATTTTTTGATGTTTTGTTGTGTGGCTCACAGCTTCATGTACAATGCTACCAGTTTTGGACTGCAAAAATTACTTTTTTGGAGTATTTTAGGACGCTTCATAAGTTTTTATGTTCACATAAGATTTCGAAACAATTATTTATATGAAATGAGCTGATTTTCAAAATTATTAAGCTAATGTTAGGCATAAAATTTTGATTTTTTGTTGTGCATTTTGACACTCGGTCGGTGGTTCATTCTGACTCATAGAGAACAAAAACTTACTCCAGCTGAGAATTTGCAAAAAAAATATATACAAGATTGTAAGCAGTTCAGTTATAAACAGAAATAAAGTAAGTTTTGAAACTGTTATGTCTTTTTAAAGACATTAAAATTAAAATTTTTGTTTTCTTGGGATTGAATTTGTTGGGCTTTGTATGTTGATTGATTTATCTGGCTTCGGCGGTGTATGCACATCTACTATTTCAACACATATTAATGAGGATGGTTCCTTTACTCTTTTAATATTCTTGTAAACCCAATATCTTCTCATTCCAGATTCAGTGGCTAGTGTTTTTTTCCTTTTTCTGTGTACGGGAATGTCCACTTCACGGTACGTCCTAGCTTGCGTTCATCATCAATTAAGCTTATACCAGCTGTAGTTAAAACAGTTGTTGAATCTTTCTTTATATCCTCTACCGAAACGGGTTTTCCTTAAGTTTTCCATAACCTACAAGCCGAAATAACCAATTAAACTTAAGTAAGTTAATACTTTACTTAGCTAATACTTAGCTTATTTTTATGTGTCGATGTCCATAAGCTTATAATTTATAAGTTAGATTAGTTAATTACAAGGTCCAAACCTAACTTACCATATACAACGACTAACTTCTTCGGTATCTTCACTACAACTTGTTGACATGACTTTTTCTTATAGTTAAGTAAAATTCATAAACAAATAAATTTGTTTATGCAACGCAACTAAGGAAATTTGACAGATGTTTCAGCTTTTGAGCTTCGGAGACTGTTCGACTTACTTTACGATACTTCAACGAGTGAAAAATCCCGAGCGCTTCACGGAAATGTGTCCAACCAACCTGGGGCACACATCCGTCCATCACGTGACTCGTGTTTCATACCTTCTCACAAACTACGCTTTGTCCCGCGGGATCACCACAGGAAACCCATTTACAACAAGCGCGCGATATTACCACAGGAAACCCATGCATAACAAGCGCGCGCGCCAAGCAAATTAACAAATTAAAACAAGCGCGCGCATTTTTTGTCTTTTTAATAAATTATTAAAATAAACATCCATTGTCAGGAGAAGTGGCTGGGCCGCCTGTGGCAATCAAAGTCTTTTGTTGACAAAATCAGAATTGGAAAATGAATTAATTAATCCTCGCTCTTAATTCATCGCGCAATATCAATGTCTTTTTTTTTTGACAAAATAATTGAATATGAATAAATTATTCTTTCGCTCGTTATTCAGCGCGCAATGAATATCTTTTGTTGAGAAAATAATGAGAATATGAATAAATTATCCATTCGCTTGTTATTCTGCGAGCAATCGATGTCTTTTGTTAACAAAAATTAAATTAATTAATTAAATTAAATTAAATTAATTAAATTAAATCTCGCTCTTAATTCATCGCGCAATCAATGTCTTGTTGACAAAATAATTGAATATGAATAAATTATTCTTTCGCTCGTTTTTCAGCGCGCAATCAAAGTCTTTTGTTGACAAAATAATTTGAATATGAATTGATTATTCTTTTGCTAGTTATTCAGCGCGCAATCAAAGTCTTTTGTTGACAAAATAATTTGAATATGAATTGATTATTCTTTTGCTAGTTATTCAGCGCGCAATCAAAGTCTTTTGTTGACAAAATAATTTGAATATGAATTAATTATTCTTTTGCTCGTTATTCAGCGTGCAATCAAAGTCTTGGTGTCAAAACAATTAGAATATGAATAAATTATTCTTTCGCTCGTTATTCAGCGCGCAATTAATGTCTTTTGTTGACAAAATAATTGGAAAATAAATAAATAAATCCTCGCTCTTAATTCATCGCGCAATCAATGTCTTTTGTTGACAAAATAATTGAATATGAATAAGTTACTCTTTCGCTTGTTATTCAGTGCGCAATCAATGTCTTTTGTTGACAAAATAATTGGAAAATGAATAAATTAATCCTCGCTCTTAATTCAGCGCGCAATAAATGTCATTATGTTGACAACATAATGAGAATTTGAAGAAATTATTCTTTCGCTCGTTATTCAGCGCGCAATAATATTTTGTTGACAAAATAATTGGAAAATGAATAAGTTATTAATTCGTTTGTTAATCAGGGCGCAATCAATGCCTTTTGTTGACAAAATAATTAGAATATGAATAAATTATTCTTTCGCTCGTTATTCTGCGCGCAATGAATATATTTTGTTGACAAAATAATTGGGAAGTGAATAAATTAATCTTCGCTCTTAATTCATCGCGCAATCATCGCGGCATGAGAATTCAGGATTGGACTTGGACCAGGAACATGAGCTTTTCCCATCGACATTAGGAGTTACATCCCATAAATAAAGCATTCGACAAGGGTATCAGGGGGTAGCATGTTCTAGTAATGGTAGCAGTGGTAGCAATGGTAGCAGTGGTACCAATGGTAGTAGTGGTAGCAGTGGTAGCAATGGTAGCAGTGGTAGCAATGGTAGTAGTGGTAGCAGTGGTAGCAATGGTAGCAGTGGTAGCAATGGTAGCAATAATGGTAGTAGTGGTAGCAATGGTAGCAGTGGTAGCAATGTTAGCAGTGGTGGCAATGCCGGGTAGCAATGGTAGTAGTGGTAGCAATGGTAGTGGTAGCAATAATAGCAATGGTGGCCCAATGGTAGCAATGGTAGTAGTGGTAGCAATGGTAGTGGTAGCAATGGTAGCAGTGGTAGCAATGATAGTAGTGGCATGGTAGCAATGTTTTTGGGAATATAATAACAAGTCGGAAAGGAGTTAGTTTGCTACGAGTTGAAGTGAATTGTCGGCCGAGGTTCAAACGAAGAACAGCATCGTGAAATAAGTCAAGTGAGCAATCAGTGACATTAGGTTCCAGCCTCCCTCTCCTTCTTTTATTTCAATTCCGCTGGCACATAAACATGGCGCGGTGCCGCGAAATTTCAAACCTTCGCCAGAAAAGTGTATCAATAATTAGATTTTTTATGTAAATATCTTGTTTTGACAATTTTTCATGGTGGGTACATCACCGTTCAAGGTTGAGGTAAGTTCTGATTGGCATATATGGCATTTTTGTGCTTTTATTGGCGCTGATTTATTGATGAAACCGGGGAACGAAACGTAGACAGAAACACACTAGCCTAGCCGCGTCTTTAATTTCGAAACCCGGCTCTTTCTGTATATACCTATTTCAAAAAAGGTTGTCCTCAGTTTTAACGCATACTGCATAGTGAATACCGCATATCAAGACCGAAATGCATTGTGGATATCAAATTTCGGGTATTTTTCACAGTTTTTATAAGTAGAAAAGTTGTGGAAAAAGTTAACTTAGATTCAATCTGAGAGGAAACAGAGAATCAACATTAGTAAAGCCTCTTTTTACTCAATTACAAATTGTCCATAATACATTTCAGTCTTGGTATGCGGTATTCACTATGCATTTCAGTCTTGGTATGCGGTATTCACTATGCAGTATGCACCAAAACCAAGGACAGCCTTTTTTGAAATAGCTGTATATTAACTTAGCGGATGTTCAGTTTGTTTATTCCACGTATGACATCTTTCTTTTTTCCGTTAGTACTTTTTAGAATCATGAATATAATCCGGCATATTTACACTTATAAATGTCATGCAAGACATAAGGAAAATATGACATCTTTATGAATCATGAATATAACTGATCATGCTTACAAGCATCACCGGGAAAGTTTTTATAAAGTGTATAATTATCATGTTAAATAGAAGTGATTCAAAGATTTTTAAAATTTACTCGCATTTTAGTCATTTTCATTTTTGTGGTTGCTGCTTAGTAGCCAAGCAACCATAATGCTTTCACCTGTGTAAGTCCGTAAACTCTGAAATCCGAAGTGATTACGATGGGAAAACGGCTGACAAACAAAATAAATCCAAGTAAACTCAGAAATCCGAAGTGATTACGATGGGAAAACTGGCAGACTACTGCATTGTAAGAATAACTAAAGCTCAAATCCATTACTGATGATTTTTCAGTTATACTTGCCTTGACAGCCTTGTACCAGCAACCACATGACCTCTTAGAGGCCCGGGGGGGGGACTCCGATCATAAATGGACGGGGATGCTCGTCGTACCTTTTAGGGGTCAAAATCTGCAATCTGGTACCTTTTATAGGGTGTTTCAGACTAATTAAGTGGACTACCAGAGACAAGCTGGTACCTTTTAGGGACTGTTTTGAGGTAAATATACTACCTGAAATAAGCATGAAAGGGACGATTTAATTTTGATGATCTGAATTGAATCTTCAAAGCACATCGATAACAAAGTGTTTCATTACTTTGATTCTTTATTATTGTTTTTGAATTGGTACCTTTTAGGGGTAGAAATGAATTGTTGCCACTCCCACTCAGGTACCTTTTAGGAATCATTTTCAAAATTTCCGACGAGCATCCCCGTCCTCTTATATATAGGAGTCCCCCCCCCCCCCGGGCTTAGAGGGCTTTTGTTTAATTTTTTTAGAAATAAAAGATGATGATGAAAATCTTGACAATTTAGAGAATATTTATACGAAAAAAAGACGGAATCGGCTGGTGCAACTTTTTAGCTTTTGTCAAACACATTCTGGTATTGGGAAAGTGAAATGCATCAAAACAACGGAGGTTTGATTACTTTTATTATTTATTTATTTATTTATTTATTTATTTATTTATTTATTTATTTATTTATCTATTTATCTATTATTTATTTATTTATTTATTTATTTATTTATTTATTTATCTATTTATCTATTTATCTATTTATTTATTTATTTATTTATTTATTTATTTATTTATTTATTTGTTTATTTATTTATTTACTTGTTGGTTTGTTTACAGACTCAGCTAACAAACTAACATGGTTGCACTAGGTGAACAAAACAATAGGACACGTAGTCCCCTGCATAGGTTTAGCCACCCGCCCCACCCCCGCCCCAACCCCCATCTTTTTACGCAGATTGTAATTAAACATCTAGCGACAATGACTCAGATCAATAAAAATTATCCCTTCTGTTCACAGGGTTTTCCTGATCCTCATCTAACAATTTCTGTCACCACCCATGTCGCAGTAAATTAAAACCCCTTAAATTCTATAGGGAGATTGTTACTATTGCTTAAAAGATAAAATGATCATTGGGTATTAAATGTAATTTGTTGCTCAGAAACTGTTAAGTTTTCTAGTGGAATCCCATACATAAATGAATCCTTGAGGGGGTCTATGGGATGTCGGATTTTGAGCGGCGGTTAACAAGAAAAGTCTCATTGATTCTGCAGGTTAATTAAAAATTAAGTTTGTCAGTTTTGTAAAACCTCCTAAGGATCTTTTGGTTTCGAATGATAAATTTTTTCTTGGTAAAATTTCTAACTTGCTCCCTGCTTCTAAAAAAACGTCACCACTTGCACTGCAATCCCGTCCACTATTCAACTCGTGGGCTAGTTGATACGGTATGCAGTGGCACAAAAGTGTAAACTGCACATAAAGATATTAGTTAGTTTCCTAATTTTGATACTTGTGAACGTGATTATATTCATGAATATTCATAAAGATGATATTTTCCTAATGTCTCCATGACATTTGTAAATATGATTATATGTATGATTCTAAAAAGTACTAATTATCAACTAAACGGAAAAAAAAATAATTCGTGGAATAAACAAATTGAACATCCGCTACGTGGCCGTCGAGCATTGTTAATCCATCGTATGATTACAGTCACAATTGAACTCGACTAAACTCAGTTGCTATCATAAATCGCGTTGCAATTGTCACATCGGCTTATTAAGCATGTTGGTGCTGATTTGTAAGCAGATATTTCGTAAAAAATATCAGGCTTTGATCCTTTGTACAACGTGTCTTTTATGTATTTATTCTTATGTGCATTTTATTGAATCTGAGTCTTTGAAAATGACATTCAAGGCCAAAATCAAAATGATTGAAATACGTGGCACCAATCCTACGGGCGTAGTTATAAATCAGTCTGAAACTGACTACGTTTTCATCTTCCCTCGATATCTGAATGGCAGCGTCCACAACGTTACTGGTGAAGAGTACAATCCATTTACCCATGGCGTACAACACTTATCGCAGTTACTGGATAGTTTATCGACTGATTTCAGTGGAGCAACATGTCATGGAACATCTGGAATTAGAAATGAGCATTATTTGGACAGGGTCAGGTCATGTCAGTTCCAGACAAAAGAATCGTCTCTCATGATCAGTGGTAGTGAATATCAGAAGATGACAATTGTTGGTAAGACATACAACCTTGCAGTGTGTAATATGGTGGAAGTCCCGTTTTTAATTCGAAGAGCCGTACTGGACAGATTTGGTCTTCGATGTTCACTGGGCGAGCTGACTGTGATGGATTTCTTTTTACGTACAAAAGGAAAACTTAAAATTGCAGCATCACAAGACTGTGAGTTTCTACACGAGCAACTCATTCTTGACAGAGGCACTATGATCAACAAACAAGTTTATTTAGACTACGGTCTTCTTGGATATCATCACAATATACTTAGAATAGTAAGACAAGATACGGTAACATGGACTACGTGCTCAAAAAACCAAACTTTCTGCCCTGACATACCATTCGAGTTGAGAAAGGCTGCTGATTATGAGATACCGTGTTGCTATGAACGTCTAGACCAGTGCTTGAGAGATGTAGTAGACGGTTTGAAGAAAGTTGGAATTGATTATAGAATTTGTTATGGAACACATCTTGGTGCTTATCGTAGCAAGACCATTATTCCCTGGACTCATGATGTTGACATTTGCTTGAAAACAAACGATTATATCAACAAACAGTTGTTTGGGAAATTTAAAAAAATAATGAAGAAAAAGTCTTATTCGAACCCGTATATAACAGGTGTACGCCGTGTGCTACCTTTGTTTCCTTTTACAAGAAGATTTCTAATACAAGCTTGTTATTTAGCAATACATTGGTTGATGTAATGCAAAGCATGCTGCCTGTTGGAAAACCACACTACTTTGCTACAGGTTACGTTGACATTTATGGGATTGACAAGGTATTTAAGGGAGAACCAGGCCAATTGCTTATTAATGGCAAGAGTTATTTGGCTTATAATGATAGCAATAAGATTCTGCATGTCTTGGTATGGCGAGTCATACTAGTTTGAAATTGGGCAATGGGGGAACTGTGTATGAACCCATGCCGTTCCCTTGATGAAAAACCAGTAGACACAACCCAAGAGGACTGTGAGACTGCGCATTGAAGGAACTATGTATGAAACCAAGAGGACAGCGAAACTTGTTGAAGATAGGAGCAAGGATGGCATAGTTGGTTCAGTAGTGCGTGGTCCTTCGGTGCAAGAGGTCCAGAGTTCGATCCCCGGATCTCACATCCTTGTTTCAACTTTTTTCCTTTCTGTGTAGCTTTAAGTAGCTTTAAATACCCTTAAAAAGGAGCACTGATGGATAGAGGGGAGTAAAATGAGCGCACCGTCGGACCTCAAGTTTATCAGTTACGAGTTATCGACGTAAAATATGGTCGCTTTACTTTTACTTTACTTTACTTTACTTTATCATTGTAGCACAATATAAACTTTACTTTACTTGTCCTTGCACAATAACTGTTTCTTTATATAGCATAGTTGGTGTGGCAGTGTATCTAAAAAGGCTAGCATGTTAAGTAATAGAAAATAGTTTTCTTCCAGTTGAGCACGTGCGTGTTGGAAAAATATCAGGAAAGATTGAAAATTACGGAAGCATAAGCGAAAATACTCCACGCATACTCAGTAAGCACTGTTTGTTTCGTACAATAGATTTACGTCCTTGTCCTTGCACACTAATGTTTCTTCTTATTTCGATCTTAATATGATTTCTGATTATTTTTCGACATATTGTTATATAATAATAATAATAATAAATAATAAATCATTTCTTTAATCAGTAAGCCTATATCACAATAGTGATTTTCAATAGGGAACTGCGGTAGAGAAAATGAATAACTGAATAGAAAGAAAGAAAACTATACAAAAAGAAATAAAATAAAATAAAATATATAAAATCTATCACCTAATTATAGCTTCAGATTAAGTAAGGTAACATTTAAGTGCTTTTTTTAATTTCTTTTTAGATAAAAGTAACTTAATGTCATTAGGTAACTGGTTCCAACTTTGAGCGCAGGAATTCTGTGATGTTTGTAGGCCCCAGTTTGTGTTGGATTTAACTGTTCTCAGCAGATCTTTATTACGTGTGTTGTACTTGTGGAAATCTTTGCCTTTGCGGAAACTTGGTGCATCCTCAGATACTTGGCTGTGCATGTAGATACAGCGATGGAATTCTCTACGTTGAGATAGATCAAGCCACTTGAGCTCTTTGAGCGCGTCAGTAGAAGAAGACCATGGTGATTGGTTCAGGATTAATTTAGCTGCTTTATTATGAAGTACCTGGAGCGAATTCATTAAGGTCTTGTTGTTCTTGTCACCCCAGACAATGGATGCATAATCAAGCACAGGAACTATCATCGTCATGACGTATAACTTTCTAGCAAAAAGAGGCAACAGGTGTTTTATGCGTTTTAATACCCCAAGACGCTGTGCAATCTTGGAGTGTAGCATCTCAACGTGATCATGCCATGTGAGGTGCTGGTTAATGATTATACCAAGATATTTAAACTCTGAAACGTTCTCAAGACTATCTTGTTCCACCACTAGCTGCATATCCTGGAAGTTCTTCAGCTTGACCCGGCTGCCAATAATCATGAATTTTGATTTTTTAATATTCAGGGTAAGCTTATGCTCTTGTAGCCAAGAAGAGATACTCTGAAGGTCATGGTTAAGCTTAAGCTGTAAATCAGCGGCACAGGTCTCAGGACAGTAAAAAGCCATGTCATCAGCAAACAACGTCATCTCGGAAAACTTGAGGGTAGATTCTATTCCATTGATGTAAATCAGGAAGAACAGTGGCCCAAGTATACTACCCTGTGGTACGCCAATGGACACTTTGCCTTCAGGTGACATGGTATTACCACACACAGTTTTCTGGGTTCGTCCAGTGAGGTAAGAATTGAACCACGACAAACTTTTTCCAGCCACGCCCAAGTTCTTTAGTTTCTTTATGAGGAGTTCGTGGTTGACGGTGTCGAACGCCTTTTTTAGGTCCAGGAAGACTACACCTGTAACTTTGCCACTGTCCATATTGTTTAGGATGTAGTCTGTGAAGTTAACCAGGGCTGTAGTTGTTGATTTGCCTAGTCGAAATCCAAACTGACACATGGATAATAAGTTATTGTGCTCAAGGTAATTACTCAGTTGAAGATGTACAGCTCTTTCAATGATCTTACTTACGGTGGGCAATATTGAGATTGGTCGATAATTATCCTTTGATAATTTGTCGCCTCCTTTAAAGAGCGCTGAGACCTTGGCAGATTTCCATAACTTGGGAAATACACCGTCACTAATGGACTTGTTGATCAGTGATGTTAATACAGGTGAGATGACAGGACAGCCATCCTTCAATAGACGTGCACTAAGTTTGTCGAGTCCCACTGCTTTATTTGGTCGAAGCTTTGCAATGGTTTGTGAAACAAATTCCACATTAACAGGAACCAGGTCGAAATGGAGTTGTTGATTGTTTACTGTACATGTAGAGAACGTAGATGTACAGTGTTTAAAGGCTTTGGATAACTTTTTTCCAATCGAAATGAAATGATTATTCATGATCTTCGCTATTGAAGCGCTGTCAGTGTAAACTTTGCCATTGTCAAAGATTGAAAACATAGCAGAATTCTTTGAGTTTGGTAGAGCACTCTTTATGGCTTTCCACATTTCCCCTCCATCGTTTTTAGCCTCTTCAACTAACTTACAGAAATATTTGGACTTGAGATTCTTTTCTTCGTGATTAGAGTAATTTTTTAATTTCTTGTACATTTTCCAGTGATATTCACTATTTTGAGTTCGTGCCTTTTTGTAGTGATAATCTCTATCGCGTCTTATCTCTAGTAGCTTTGTTGTTACCCAAGGGTTCTTTGTTCCTTTAGCTCTCTTGAATTTTAATGGTGCATGAATTTCTGCGACACCTGAAAACAACTGGTCCCAGAGGAGAACCGCATCGTCGATATCATCAACACCATCGATAACTGACCATGGAACTTGGGATAGATCTTTAACAAAGGACTCTTTGTTATAATTTTTGAATGAACGATATTCAAATTTCCTTGGCGGAAGCTTGGGTACACCAGATTTCATGATGCAGAAAGTTAAACTGTGATCACTTAATGTTGAATGAATGACTCCGCTTTGGACAATTCGAGGACTGTCGCTTACATAAATTAAGTCAATCAGAGTTCTTGAGTTCTGGGTTATTCTTGTAGGTTCTTTGATAATCTGTTTCAGATCATTTTCGATGGCAAAGGATCCAAGTTGCGTCTTGTTGGGATTACTTCGGGAAAGTTGATCAACATTAAAATCACCTAGAATCATTGTTGAATATCGTTCAGTGATTACAGAAAAACTTCCATTTAGTGAATTAATTAAATCAGCAACGTCCAGATCAGGAGGTCTGTAAACAGAGGCCACCAGAAGCGGTTTGCATTTTGGTCGTGTGATCTCAATCCATAAAAGTTCTGAGGCATTAGTTGTAAGGTCAGGTCTCACGATAAAAGGTATACTTTCGCGAACATAAAACATTACGCCACCCCCACAACTCTTTGAGGGGGTGGAACGATCTTTTCGTACAACTGAGTAGCCAAAAATATTAATCTCATCATCAGAGATATCCCTGGTAAGCCATGTTTCACTTAGGGCTAGGACATCTAGGTTAAAAACAATCAGTAAATCTCGAACACCGTCCAATTTATTCAGTAATCTGTTGATGTTCAAATGAGCGATTCTCAGACCTCTCTTTAAACGTGGTGTAGATTGCAGATGAGATTGAGATTGAGCTGTAGTATTATTATAAGAAATATTGCCACTATCCTCTTGAAGTAACGGAAATATGCACTTAGAACACGACCAAGCTGCTGAAGGCTGGCAGATACTAATATACTCATCCCTTTCCATATGAATACACTTAGCGTGATACCAGGTATCACAGTCGTCACATTGCACTGCTCGTTGATTCTTACGACAACCATTTGAACATAGACCACATGGATCTGTAATGGGGCCAGGATTGGAGCTCACATCACCAGCAAGAAGTACCAGCGAGGCAACCAAAGTTATATTTACCAGCTTGAGACCCAGTTCGGCTTTTAAAAATGGCGGCAGTCCAATGATGGCTGAACGAGTACGGTGCCAACCGGATGAATTTCGTCCTGGATATACTTTCACATCGGAACCACTACTTACTATCAGAGAGTGGGCGTTCTGAAGACCAATATTAGGCTTTGTAGACATTAAAAGCATTAAAACCACTAAAAATATTAAAAAATACGAAGAGCTCGTAAGCATACGTCTAAACGCCATTGTGGTCACGCTAGAAAGAAATTATAGAATTAGTAATTTTAGCACATTATCATTGTATCTATATCTATATTAAGATTTTATACGCACGCCCATACTGATTCATAGTTCACTATGACTGATTCGGGATGTCCGTTTTAGCGGCACAACAGCGAGTTTGGCACAAAATAAGGGACTATTGTTTCAAAGTCACACCTCAACTTTCAAGCCATTGTTAATTCCTCTCTATCATAAAAACACTAAAGACCAATAAGGATACCAGTAAAAATACCAACACTGATCATCGTGTAATACTGAAACTTGGAAAATAGCACAAACTGCCTGCTATCAATAGGCGTCATATCGGCCTGTCTCGTGCGGAATTTTTACCAGCTGAATTACAAGTTACAAAAGGACTCTTTCTGGATGAGAGCTTTTGCCCCCTAGTCAAACCGGTTTTGTCATCCAGTCAAGACAAAAATAATGAGATTCATCAGCTGATTGATAGCAAGCATAGGAAAAATATAAAACTAATATAAGATCTTTCCACATTTTTGGAGGGGAAATGTTGTTTTTAATTTTCAAACATATCCTATAAACTTATAACCGGACCCTGCCATGTTTATGTGCGGAAAATACGGAGAATTATTTCATAGTCAATTTCAGATTAGTTATCATAGTTCCTTTTTTGCAGGAGGTTATGTTCAAAATTTTTACTTGCGAATTAATATTCTCTTGTTTGTATTCAATACGAAAAGTTTGTCATTTGACTGAGTTCAAAAAATACGGAGCTGAGGAACTCGATGGCGCGCGCTTTACCGGTTTGCCTTCAGTTCCGGATCTTTACACAGATATAACGCTGACTTGCGACAGAAAATTACGCGCCCTGTATATTACTTGAACGATAAGTGATGCTGTCGATGCTGTTTGCATTTCAGCTCTACATCAGTCCCTATATTCCTTAACCACCGTTTTTTTTTGCTTGTTTTCGTAGCTTTGATTTGGAGCAGATTTGCTCGCAACTATGTCTTCTGTTTGTTAATTAATATAATCAAGAGCTCTCTAATTTCAGTAAGTTTTTTTTTCTGCAGACTTCAAAGCCACAAACGTATTTAGAAGGCTCAACATATTCATGCCTGCAAGTTTTTTATTTCCATTCGAAGCGTTGAATCTCTTCTAATGTCTTTGCACATGTATCACGTAAGCGCTAAAACCCAGTCTAGGTAGTCGTCATTGTTATTGTTAGTTTTGCCAGCGTAGTAGAGAATTATAGCGTGTTTTGCATCTCACATGTGCGCAATTAAGTGCAAATGATAGAAATGAAAGATTTGACTAATTTTCATTGAGTTTCTCACGTACAGTTCATACTAAACTGGTCAAATTTTTGACCGGTCAAAACAAAATTGGAACGTTTTATTTAGTCGTTTTATTATGCACCTAGGTCCGTGATAATCGCACGAAAATTTGAACCACAGCAAATATTCAACTTGCAAAATGATATTCATGAGAACGAATTTTTAGCCGGCACAGTCGATATATTGACTGGTATCGAGGTCTTACCATGTGAACAGCTTGACCGGTTAAATTCTCGTACCAACAGCATATCCAGGTCGATTTTTCAACCGGTCAAAAATTCGACCGTCCCGTGAGAACGCACCCCGTTTAATTTATACCAAAACGGCAAGGAAATAATGAATATGCCTGTCAGCAATCCGGATAATTCTATTCTACCGGACAAGATAAGCTCTCCCTCTGGTGAGGCTGTCTTGGGTACCAAAGACAAGAGTACCCAACCGAGCCGCTCCACAAAATATCCGCTCCACATAACTTTTGTTGCTGGCTGGGAAACAAAAATGCATATATTGACCTCTGGCTCGTATTTCGGAATAACTGTGCCTGGCTGGTATATTAAGACAAAATTTTAATTTCCTGGCTGTTAAATAAATTCGCTATGTCCCTGGGAATCACTGCCAGGTCTCTGGCTAACAACGCAACTAGTACTGTTGGTTTCTTGGCAAAACAACAGGAAACCCACATAACTAGTCATATGACCAAAGACCGGGAAGCCTGTGTAAATTTATCGGGCATTTTATAATCCATCTGTCAACTCGTCATTTTTTCGACAAATCAGACCATAGCTTGTCATGTATGTCGTACAGTGCTAACACACGTGGTCAGCATGTATATCAGTTCTGGTGAGCATCGGTCCTGAGGACGAAGGCGTTGTTGTTGTTGGTACCTTCAAATATTCCATCCTGTTTGAAAGTCAGCTAAAGGTAAGCGGCAAAGCTGAAAAAATACATAGTCTGCCTATTGCCTTACTGATTTGTAAAAAATTGATTTGTAGGTTCAAGACAATCTATTTTACATAAGGATATGTATTTGGCGGGAATAATGGCATGCCTACGTCCTACGTTCTTGAGGTACAGATACATCACATCCATACAATGTTTTCATTCATTTCTTCAATGTTCCTCCGTACTTAATAAGTGTAATAGTTAATAACCTGAATACCTATACGTTTTCAGCTCACTCATTTGACCCTCAGTGCCCTGGTCTTCCCTGATAAGGGCTGGTAATGATTCACTGGCTATTAGAGACTTAACATGAGGAAAAATATGGTATAATACAGGTGAGTGGGTCATTGTTTGAGATTAGCGAATATAGTCGTTATCAGTACTTTACGTATATACATTGCATTAGATGCTTAATTTTGAACTAAATTTAACGTAGTTCAATGCAACGTGGTAATGATGCTAAATCATAGCACTGGGTGACATCCACTGACGGAACTTAGCTTTTCTTTAAATGTTTGGGCTGAGATGACTATCGAGCTTGTCATCTTGTACCCAGCGAGCGCAGAAAAACTTTCTGCAGGTATTCATCTTGCAGCCATAATCCTGTTGTAGGTTCCTGAAGTAATCTTTATCAAAATATGTTGGTTAATTTTTGTTTGCTCAAATTCCGGTTCTGTTACCCAATTGATCAAGAAGATACATAAAAAAACGACGACTGATTCCTTTTTAATTTTTTTATTTTTTTACTTAGTTTCGTTTGTGTGATTTCCAGAGTTTTAATCGATTCAGAATGTAATGATCATTTTCAGTAAGGGACATAAAATTGAATCAGTCAAGTTTTGGATATATGAGACGTAAGCTCTTATCGTTACCTAAATCTTCTTCAAACTATCCAAAAACGAAAAACGAAAATGTAATGCCTCTAGGAAAGGTCAAGCTAATGCACTTCGATTTGATTCGTGTGCTTATTAGCAGACTGTGCGAATGTATCTCGTTTGCTGACAGTCGGCCTACAAAACAGAACAACCTATTCATCAAAATCACTCTTCAAGGAACGGTTTAGCGAATGTTGACTTTTTATACTACAAAACAAACTTTTACTGCTTAAAGTTATTATTGTTTGTCCACAACTATTGTTATCTGTTGTTATAATAAGCCTTTTAGAATTATAATTGTTCTAGTCTGATTCAAAAACACAGCCGTTGCAATGCAACTGGACGACATTTGCAGTAGGATGATTAGTTTATCTGTGTCTATATTTTTCATCTTAAATGTAACTCCGGAAATGTATTTAAAAAAAACACAAAGCTCATGCCGGGCTACATGGCTTTTCGGTAACATTCCTTTAGGTGTTCGTTTACCCACCAACCCGCCCACCAACTGTTTGCAGTTGTGTTTGTGGTGTTGTAACTTTCATTTTAAAACAAGACGGCCGTCAAAATAGAAGTTTTTACAACCCTTAACAAGAAATAAAGATGTAGGATTCAAAATGTGGTCATTCTTTTAAGTACATGATTGTTATCTGCGGTTTCAACTGAAAACGATTGTAGGATGGTCTGTTAGTTAACAAACATTAACTAAATAATGTGACAGATATCTGTCACTGAGTTTGCGTGCTTTTTCAAGGCTTTCCGGAGTTCCAAAACATACCGCCACTTGCTTTCTTTTGATGTGTCAAGCATTGATACACCGGCATGTAGCAAAAGGCGACTCCCTCCACTGAAATTCTTGTCAGATTTTGAACAAAACGTGAAATTCGTTCAATTTTTCTGTCACATGCTTCTCCAGGGATTTTTTGTATGGTACTTGTGCACGGGACAACTTTGATATAGAAAACAAGAAGTGTAACTTTCTCAAAGTTTTCACTAAGGGCTTTTTTCCCTTGGGACCAAAAAGCAAAAGAAGTCAGCCAGCTTACTGGCCCAACCTGGTTTATATAATCAGGTCCTAAAACATTTATTGTCAGTTAAAACAGGGTTACCGTTGAATTCAATTTTCTTTTATAACTTTCTGTAGGTTCTGTTCACTTCTGTTCTGAGAACAGTTCTCTGGTTGTCTTTTGTTTACTAATCTGGCAGATATCTGTCAACTAACCTATTGTAGTTTTTTTCGCGCCAGAAGGGTAAAGATACAAGGCGGTAGGTTGCCTACGACTCACATACAGTTGACATGTTCCAGAAAAAATCCGATGGATACCAATCAATGTGTATGTTAAATTTTTCATATTTTCTGGGTTTTTATTTATTTATTTATTTTTTTGGAAGGCCAAACTCAGCTCTGGAAATGTAAAACACAAAGCTACATGCCAGGATACAGTGGAGTGTGTTTTCACTAGGCTTTTTGTAACATTCCTTTAGGTGTTCGTTTACCCACCAACTCACTGTTTGTGGTACATTTCAAAACAAGACGGCCGGCAAAATAGAAGTTTTTACAACCGAAATAAAGATGTAGGATTCAAAATTAAGAGTCATTATATGTTTATTGTGTTTACAATAAACGAAATGTTACTGTATGTAGAGTGCTCGTGTTGCTCTGTTGGTGCATGATGATGAATTTTGAAGCATGACCTCCAAGGTCAACATCTTGACAGACCAGGATTATTTCTTATCCTCTCGTTGGTTATGGGACGGACCCTTAACTAACTAAAGCGCACCCCCTTGGTTTGTTTTCTTGTTCTTAAATTTTATGTAATGCTCGATCGCGAACAATTAATTATTTTAGTCACCGGTTGGAAACTAATTTACCGCTATAACCTAATTGGCTTTGCAAACAAGACGACAACTCCTTTGAAAATTGCTTACCCAAATATTAGCGGTTTTCGTAAGGGCCTGTTTGCACTATGCCTAAGTGTTAAGTTTTGAATACACCTAAAGTATTTCGTTGTAGTGCAAACAGACCCTTAGCTTTGCTCTCAATCTTTAACGTTTTCTTGGGGCAATTATTAAGTTACTTCAATACTGTTATCTCTGATTTGGGCATTCACTCACGGACTTTCTACTGATATTAAAAGAGGCTGCGCTTTATGTATATTTTATAGATATTCTTGTACACCTATTCTTGTACGTCAGTGTGACGCTGCCGAAACATGTTTGGAATAAAAAGATTGGTGATATTTCAAAAACTGTATGTATTCGTTTTCTTCTCGCAAGACCATTTGGTTGTATTCACAGAGTGTTTTACCATATCTCTAAAGACAAAAAGATCCTTGAAATATCAACAAGATTTTACGAACAACGGTAAAATTTTGGCATTCTACCTTAGAAAAAGATTATATAGCTAGTCTTTTGACTGTTGTAACCGGAAAAACCTCTCCCTGACGATTCCAACAGCAGTTTGATTTGTTTGAACTGGAACTTATTTATTTGAATTTTAATTAAATAACATTACGTTTAAAGGGCAATACTGAACTGAGTGTCTATCTCAACAGTAACCCTGCTAACGATTCAAATCAAGCTAGCACTCATTTCAGGTTGTCGAAATCATTTGGCCGTATGGGAGCCGCATTGGTATAGCCTACACAGACACAAGTAAAAGATAGAAGACATTTGCTGCGAGACTCTGCAAAGTCCTTTTGAAAATTTTTGTTGTCAATGTTAGTTAGATAGATGACCTTTGCTTCGAAACTTTGCAAATTCACTTTTGCGAAACTTTTGCGGCGAATGGTCGCTTAGGCAGATGGCCTTTGCTTCGAAACTTTGCAAATTCAGTTTTGCGAAACTTTTGCGGCGAATGGTCGCTTAGGCAGATGGCCTTTGCTTCGAAACTTTGCAAATTCACTTTTGCGAAACTTTTGCGGCGAATGGTCGATAGGCAGATGGCCTTTGCTTCGAAACTTTGCAAATTCACTTTTGCGAAACTTTTGCGGCGAATGGTCGATAGGCAGATGGCCTTTGCTTCGAAACTTTGCAAATTCACTTTTGCGAAACTTTAGCGGCGAATGGTCGCTTAGGCAGATGGCCTTTGCTTCGAAACTTTGCAAATTCAGTTTTGCGAAACTTTTGCGGCGAATGGTCGATAGGCAGATGGCCTTTGCTTCGAAACTTTGCAAATTCAGTTTTGCGAAACTTTTGAGGCGAATGGTGATAGGCAGATGGCCTTTGCTTCGAAACTTTGCAAATTCACTTTTGCGAAACTTTTGCGGCGAATGGTCGATAGGCAGATGGCCTTTGCTTCGAAACTTTGCAAATTCACTTTTGCGAAACTTTTGCGGCGAATGGTCGATAGGCAGATGGCCTTTGCTTCGAAACTTTGCAAATTCAGTTTTGCGAAACTTTTGCGGCGAATGGTCGCTTAGGCAGATGGCCTTTGCTTCGAAACTTTGCAAATTCAGTTTTGCGAAACTTTTGCGGCGAATGGTCGATAGGCAGATGGCCTTTGCTTCGAAACTTTGCAAATTCACTTTTGCGAAACTTTTGCGGCGAATGGTCGATAGGCAGATGGCCTTTGCTTCGAAACTTTGCAAATTCACTTTTGCGAAACTTTTGAGGCGAATGGTCGATAGGCAGATGGCCTTTGCTTCGAAACTTTGCAAATTCAGTTTTGCGAAACTTTTGCGGCGAATGGTCGCTTAGTGAATCATATTTTATTTCAATTTTTATCAAATATGAATTTTATTGATAGAAATTTTCTCTTGATCTTTTCAGAATTTTTTTTCTAAAAATACCATGAGTGGTGTTTCAACAAATCGAGACACTGGTTACGAAGCCTCCACGTAAGTGACCTATTTCTTTTCTGTTTTACGTAAGCTTTGCTTGAATCACACATTTTTTTCTCCGTCCTACTCTGAATGCATGGTTAACATCATTAGATACAATTACCAAGCGTGATAAAATGGGAAAATAAAAAGGAGAGAGGTTGGAATGTAATGATTATCAATTTATCTATTGGTTTAGAGATGTTGCTATATATGCTTAAATTACCCTACAAGCTTGTAACATGTAAATGCGGGCATATAATGTTGAATGGTATTTTACATAACACCTAAAATACTATTGATTTATCGCGAAAAGGATTCAGGTGAACTCCAGATTTGATTGATATTTTGTATTAATTTTCAGTTCCAACGCTACAGTGGGATTCAAACTTAAGGTTAGAGGCAACTGCGATGAACAATATTTGGTTCTTTTAAATTATGAACTTTTATTTTTCGTTTGCTAAATGTTTTTACCTTTTACGAAGTAGACAGTGCTTTTACTTCATGCAACAAAAAAAATTTGTTGCGCTCGGGGTGGTAATACGAGCAACATTTGCTCTGCAACTTGCAACTCAACATTGTTGCGCGACAAGTTGCACGATTTTGTTGCTCGTATTACCGGGCCTTTAACGACGATTTTCCGCGAAACGTTGCAACAACTTGCAATATTATGCGTTGCGAGTTTCTGACTTGGATTTAAAAACTCGCAACGCGTTGCCGAAGCGAAAATTGCAAGGAAAATCGTTCCAAGTGTCATGTTACACGAGAAAGATTTTTAACGCAACGCCGTTGCGCTGAAAATCGTCGTTAAAAATCGTTTCGTGTAACACCGCCTTAAACCGCTCGACCAACCTGGCACAATGACATAGATATTAAAAATGGAAAGCCACAGAGGTCTTGACATTTTAAAGTCCCCAAAAACGTGTAAAACAAAGAGGACCACATGAACGTCTAGTAAACATTCAATATTTCATTAAATGGTTTCTTTTCTTTGCCACTTTATTGAATGCCGATGATTGTGTAAAAGTGTGCAAACTTTAAATTTTCCTGGCTAGCAAACTGGAAGTTGCATAGAGCTTGCTGGCTGGCAAATACCCTGGCAAGCCATAAACGACTTTCTGGCTGGTAAAAAATGATACTCCGAATGCCTGGCTGGGGAGCATAACGTTTTGGGTTTTATCTGGCTGGCAATGTGGAGCGGATATTTTTTTCCCAGCAACTTTTAATTTTGCGTCTAAAGTATGAATGGAATGTTATCAATGTGTTTTTGAGCTGTTTTGCGGCGATTTGAGCAAGTGACTCGTCGGGTACTCCTGCAAAGACCATAGCTGACCATGTAATAAACAGAGCTTTTGTCACCCTTCTCAAGGTGTACAAGGTTTGTCGTACCCCGTAAATTGTTTGTAATCTTTAGCTTTGCTAGAAGTCTTTCCTTACATGAAGTGTGTAACCTGGCGGAAAACGCACGTCCGAGCGAGCCCGCCGGTTAAGAAATAAATACAAAAAACGCGAGACGACTCGAGCGGTAAAGCTACGAAAATGGGGTTCTGACACCAGCCAGGGATGGCTCGAAAACGATAACTTACAAATGCGATGCGCGAGGAACGAATACTAGATGCAAGGAGTGGACTTACAATGAATTTATTTACAACTCGAATAAAATGTAATAGGAAAATATGCTATTTACAATTCTATGTTGACTACAATTAAATATAATGAATAGAAAAGTACGTTTCTAGAATAAAAGACATTTTAACGATCTAGGAAAACTGATAATCTTAAAACAATGCGCTTTCTACATATAAAGGGAAAGAAAAGGAAAGGAACACAGAACTAGACATAGCACTACAGAGGTACGGGTCCTCCGGGGAGCAAACCTCACTTCAGCTCTGGTTGACAGAACAGTCGTCCACCAAGTGAACTCCAAACAAATCCATGGTCTAACTCCGATTTGACTCCAGTTTAACTCCAGTTTGACTCCGATTTAACTGTTGTATGCTAGCATATTTATATCTGTTGAGGCTATAAACGTACGTGCATACTAATTGGCTTAGGAGGATATGACCTAAATGTCACACCTAGATTAGACAGATCACAACAGGATGACTTAAGGTCGCGCCTTGATTGTAACCTTATTAGAACGGAAATACGTTACATTACTACAACAAAACGTGGTTTGTAAACGATTATCTGAGCTAATTTGTGGTTCCGTAACTTTAACGATAAAATAAGCAAACGATAAACTGCAGGATGGCCCCGCAACTCACGTATCTTACGCACGGCGTTGCGTTACTACAAACGTCACTAACGTATTAAATTACATTCTAACTCTTTGTACGGAACGATAAAACGATAAATATTACTAGTTCCTTCTATGAAATACTTAAAAACGTGGAAAAGGGAATAAAATAATTAACTAAAATACTTTGTCAATTTGAGGTCAAAGTGACCCTGTCACATTCACCCCTACTTTTGTTCGACTCGTCCTCGAGCGAACTAAACAAGAAAAACAATAAATCACATAACGCTAACAGTTCCTAAAATTAACACAAAATGTCAAGTCCATTTAAAGCAAGCCTCATACCGATGGTACAGTTCTACAATTATGTAGTAAGTAATCCTTCATGTACTACCACGCCAATATCCACGATAACAGTAGCAAGTGCCGCAACTTTAGAACACGCATCGCTGTTTTACTGGGAACCCGTTCAGCAACAATTCAGTCCTCTACTTGAAGCGTGACTTTTCCACTAGTGGCGTCGTGAGACCAAACCACCATACTTCATTTGAACCATTGGGGCTAACCCATCCAGCCAAACACAGCTAACGATGACAGTCACGCACATACTAACTGTAATTTCTCAAACGTTCACAATAGACAAGTCCGGTTTGTTCACAATCTGTCCTCTCTGCTTAACCAAGATTCCACGATAGAAATGTCTGCTAGACTAAAACCTGCCACAATCAATCGATGATATGCGACACTGCCAGAGCATGGCTAAGGGCCCATCAGCCAGCTCCAAAACTGTAAACCACACAGGCTACAAAACTGGACTTCCCCACTGGCAGCTGGCGACACCAAAGTAGACCATAGAACTTGAAGACATCTCCCTGCATGAATCCTACTGCTGAAGGCCATTGCGCGATCCCGTGTGGGTCAGTCTACGCAACCCTTCCATAGGTCCATGCCGCTCCAACGAACTAAGGCCACTCTCGAACTCGCCACTAGAGTGATGGCGGGGCGTTAAGCCAAACTCGTTTCCATTCTCCAGTCAATCCGAGGGTGCTACCACTCCAGCGATTCCTTAAGTCCATCACCAGTCGTACCACAGTCGTCTCTATCGTAATCTTCTTCTTCTAAGCAGATAGACACCAGTAGTGCTGCCGTGGCACTCCGTAAACTTCTACCACGCAGCGTCCAAGTACATGTGCTATGCCAAGTTCGTGTCCTAACCCTTGTTAAAAACCTAAACTATTCCTTGCAAAAACCTTAATAAAAACCTATGCCACATACAACTTGCATCCCACTTCTGACACCAAATGTAACCTGGCGGAAAACGCACGTCCGAGCGAGCCCGCCGGTTAAGAAATAAATACAAAAAACGCGAGACGACTCGAGCGGTAAAGCTACGAAAATGGGGTTCTGACACCAGCCAGGGATGGCTCGAAAACGATAACTTACAAATGCGATGCGCGAGGAACGAATACTAGATGCAAGGAGTGGACTTACAATGAATTTATTTACAACTCGAATAAAATGTAATAGGAAAATATGCTATTTACAATTCTATGTTGACTACAATTAAATATAATGAATAGAAAAGTACGTTTCTAGAATAAAAGACATTTTAACGATCTAGGAAAACTGATAATCTTAAAACAATGCGCTTTCTACATATAAAGGGAAAGAAAAGGAAAGGAACACAGAACTAGACATAGCACTACAGAGGTACGGGTCCTCCGGGGAGCAAACCTCACTTCAGCTCTGGTTGACAGAACAGTCGTCCACCAAGTGAACTCCAAACAAATCCATGGTCTAACTCCGATTTGACTCCAGTTTAACTCCAGTTTGACTCCGATTTAACTGTTGTATGCTAGCATATTTATATCTGTTGAGGCTATAAACGTACGTGCATACTAATTGGCTTAGGAGGATATGACCTAAATGTCACACCTAGATTAGACAGATCACAACAGGATGACTTAAGGTCGCGCCTTGATTGTAACCTTATTAGAACGGAAATACGTTACATTACTACAACAAAACGTGGTTTGTAAACGATTATCTGAGCTAATTTGTGGTTCCGTAACTTTAACGATAAAATAAGCAAACGATAAACTGCAGGATGGCCCCGCAACTCACGTATCTTACGCACGGCGTTGCGTTACTACAAACGTCACTAACGTATTAAATTACATTCTAACTCTTTGTACGGAACGATAAAACGATAAATATTACTAGTTCCTTCTATGAAATACTTAAAAACGTGGAAAAGGGAATAAAATAATTAACTAAAATACTTTGTCAATTTGAGGTCAAAGTGACCCTGTCACAAGTGGTTCAACAAAATTTCATCTCAAAGTCAAAGTTATGCAAGAAACAAAATACGCAGTTTTCTGTTCACACTGATATTACAGTTTTCTGTCAAATTCTTTCTTTGAAGTGCAAACCAACCATGCAAAGAGCATGACAGCTGTCACGTCCATACGCCAAACGGGAAACTGGAAAAGGACAACAGTTTTCTAAAGCTGAAATGCTCAACTAGTAATAGTTTACCCGGACATGACTTTCCACACCATTACAGAAATGCTCGGATGGCAAGAAGAAAAAAGGGAAAAAAACTTAAAATGAAACGACGGCAACATGAATGTAATCACGAATTAATTCTTCACATTTTACATCAAAAAAGTACTTCAAATTTTGATAATAATTTCCCCATAACTGGAAATCGAAAATGTGGAAAATTAAAGTATATGGCAGCATTACAATGGCCAAAATTGCAGTTCGCACGTGGACGGGATGGAAATTCAATAAAAAAAACCTCTCTATTGTTGATAATCGCCAAGCCTTTTGTTAAAATGAATGGGTCCAAGACAATAACTTTGAATCGGCTTTAACTTATGTCAATTACAAGTCTGGCATACCTTGTGCCAGTGCCGCTAAAACGGACATCCCTATTGGAAATCAGCTTTTGTTAAATATGTTAGGTTGGTGTGGTTACATGAAGTTTATCACTTATCGCACTATTGTCTTTTTTCACACCTAGGTGAGAAATAGTATCGCGTTTATCACCTAGGTGTGAGAAAAGATCAGACAAGCGCTGCTAATGAGCAGTACACTACTGAGTTTGCGTATACGTATGTTGCTTCCGCTTCTGCTTCCGTCGAAGTGAAAACCAGGCTTTAGAGTCATAAGAACTATCTTCTATTGCTTTTATAATATAGCGTGCAATAGTTATTTTAAGAACAATCAAATTGTGTTCTAGTAGAGCGGTTAAATGCAAACTTTGGGCCTAATTGTTCACTTTTGGTTAAAAGCATTACACTTTCAGAAAATATAGCTTTTATGATTCTGATTCAGAATATCTCACATGGAGGGAAGCAAAAATCTGCTACAGGCGCGATTCACGAGGGAGGGGGGGGGGAGGGGAGGTGGCGTGTGTGTGTGTGTGCTAAAACTACAATTCTCTGAAATCGTTTCACAAATATATATACCCTTCACATATGCCGTACTATCGAGTGATCAATGTGATTCAAAGCGCGCGTTTTTGACAAATCACTTTGACAACTTTCATCGTAAATGAGAATTCAATTACATGATGTTACAACTAGAGTTTCTGTTTTCTTCATGAAATAGTGACTCAAAAATTGACAAAAAGGCCAAAACGGCATATAATTCTTCGATATGTTTACATTTTTGGTAAATTAAACATGCGTTCAAGATGGTAAAAGCCAGTTTTTCGGTTTGATAGCTTAAATCTGAAAGACATTGACAAAATAAGGATTGTGCTGGTAAACATGCAAGCTCGAGGAACTGTTGATTTGAATTATCTGTTGCCTGGTCACTGATTAGTTGTGTTTAAACATCACTACTGAATTACTGACCGGCGTGGTTGGTGATACGAAGGATGAAACTTGTCTAGTGGCGAGGGTCAATTTGTTTGTAGGGCTTAGCTTGTCTTTATACTAAAAAAACAAAAGTTTGTTCAATGAAAAATTACTCTTATTGATTGAAAAACACCTTGCCAAAAAGAAAAAAGAAGAAGAAAAGGAATTTCCTGTGTTGTGAATTCCAGTTGCATTTTTCCCTGCAACTTGCCACGGATGTTTTTTGGTATTTCTTATATTATTTGCCGACAAAGTTTTTGATTGCAATTCATGCGCTTTTTTAGTCATTTTGGTTCAAAATATAGTTTTTTGGTATTGCTATTGTCTGACCAAAAGACTAAGGCGATAAATTTCATTAAAGTTTAATCGGCATGGATTTTGGTATGCTCTCAGCCAACCAGAGCCTTTGATTTAATTGGGCCATGTTATTGAAAACATGAATAACTAAATGCATTTTAAGTTACAACTTGTATTGTGGAAACGAATGCTATATTATATATACATTCGATTGCAGAAAGGTTGTAGTCTACATTTATACAAATAAAATGATGATAATAATAATATAATATTTTATATCGCGCATTTGATCATATTCACATGGAAAATGCGCGTTATAAGTAATAAATATTATTATTATTATTATTATTATTATTATTATTATTATTATTATCATATAACGTCAATATCCTTTCGTTCAACAACACTTTACAATTCTTGATAAAAATATATATAAAAACTTTAAAATGTAAATTAATATATAATATATATATCGCTGAGTGCGGCGTTGAAAATTTCGAGTTCACTGTACAGTCTGCAAGTGCTTGTATTTGTACACAAAACACGAGTTTTAAGTCTCTAACCCTTTTAATATTCAATTTGAATTCACTACATAAACAACATAGTATCAAGTGAAGTTACAACTCAAACGTCGTGCGAAGGAATTCAGTTTATTCGCAAAAACTTCAAAAGGACATAAGTACGTCTAGTCAATATAGTACTAGAGAGAACCAGTGTGAAAAGGAGAATCGCCAAAAACCCACAAAACGCGCATAAATGAGTCAAAAAACCAGCCCAAAAGACTGCCAGCAAAACATCTAATCTAAAAAAGGAAAGAGACAGTTCAACCAAGCTTTCAGAATTTTATTGATTTTTAGCGAGATTTGTTTTTCTTCCCAATGGTCTAAATAAAATTGACAAACGACACAGGTAGCCCAAACTAATGATCACTGCGCTAAACACCCTCTCTGAAACAGAGCTTGGGGTGCCTGTGGTTTCAAACGAAACTTTTTGAATATGAAAACCTTACCTTTGAAGATTCCAGGACGTCTGTTTTTTAGTATTCTTGGCTATTGATTCATCAATAATAGTACTTATTTCTTCATCATCAATGCTATCATAAGAACGGCCTGAAGAACTGGTAGAAGCCACATAATCGGTTTCGCTGATACAGCTAAGAAGTTTTTATTTTACTCTTCATGTTTTTACAAATATGCTTTAAAACAAAAGCTGAATTGGAGTCCAATTTAGTGAAGTTCATGTTAATTTTTCATATTTTTTCGGTCAAGTCCATGTTTTACAGATTTTTTCGGTCAAGTCCATGTTTTACAGATTTTTCTCAGTCCAGTCCATGTTTTACAGATTTTTTTCCAGTCCAGTCCATGTTTTACAGATTTTTCTCAGTCCAGTCCATGTTTTACAGATTTTTTTCCAGTCCAGTCCATGTTTTACAGATTTTTTTCCAGTCCAGTCCATGTTTTACAGATTTTTCTCAGTCCAGTCCATGTTTTACAGATTTTTCTCAGTCCAATCCATGTTTTACAGATTTTTTTCCAGTCCAGTCCATGTTTTACAGATTTTTTTCCAGTCCAGTCCATGTTTTACAGATTTTTCTCAGTCCAGTCCATGTTTTACAGATTTTTTTCCAGTCCAGTCCATGTTTTACAGATTTTCTCAGTCCAGTCCATGTTTTACAGATTTTCTCGGTCCAGTCCATGTTTTACAGATTTTCTCGGTCCAGTCCATGTTTTACAGATTTTTTCGGTCAAGTCCATGTTTTACAGATTTTTTTCCAGTCCAGTCCATGTTTTACAGATTTTTCTCAGTCCAGTCCATGTTTTACAGATTTTTTTCCAGTCCAGTCCATGTTTTACAGATTTTTTCGGTCAAGTCCATGTTTTACAGATTTTTTCGGTCAAGTCCATGTTTTACAGATTTTCACCTTTTCAAGCTGTGATAACTCATTACATACCCGTGAGATGCTACGTACCGCAAAAACAGAAAGAGACCGCATGTCAGTGTCTCAAAATCAACGTACAATCTCAAGTCTCGCGTGCACTTCAAGACAGTCTGGAATGCAAAACAAAGCGTTAGTGGACTGTGTGCGCGCAAGTCGATGAAAGTCTTCTAACTGCGAAAACGTAATTCAGCGCGCAATCTATGTATTTTGTTGACATAATAATTGGAAAATGAATAAATTATTCCTCGCCCGCTCATAATTCAGCGCGCAATCAATGTCTTTTGTTGATATAATAATTGGAATATGAATAATAATGTGAAAAAGAATAAATTACTCTTTTGATCGTATTTTGCGCGCAATCAATATCTTTTGTTGACATAATAATTTGAAAATGAATAAATTATTCTTTCGCTCGTTATTCAGCACGGAATCATAGTCTTTTCTTGACAAAATAATTTGAAAATGAATAAGTTATTCTTTCGCTCGCTATTCAGCGCGCAACCATAATCTTTTGTAGACAAACTTTTTGGAAAATGAATAAACTATTCTTTCGATCGCTCATTATTAAGCGCGCAAATAAATGTCTTTTGTTGACATAATAATTGAAAAATGAATAAATTATTCCTCGCTCGTAATTAATTCAGCGCGCAATCAATGTCTTTTGTTGGCATAATAATTGGAAAATGAATAAATTATTCCTCGCTCGTAATTCAGCGCGCAATCAATGTCTTTTGTTGGCATAATAATTGGAAAATGAATAAATTAATCCTAGCTCATTATTCAGCGCGCAATGATATAGTCTATTGTTGACATAATAATTGGAAAATCAATAAATTATTCATTCGCTCGTTATTCAGCGTACAGTCATAGTCTTTTGTTGACCAAATAATTGGAAAATGAATAAACTATTCTTTCGCTCGTTATCAAGCGCGCAACCAATGTCTTTTGTTGACATAATAATTGGAAAATGAATAGATTAATCTTTCGCCCATTATTAAGCGCGCCAATAAATGAGTTTTGTTGACATAATAAAATGAATAAATTAATCTTTTGCTCATTATTCTTCATTTTACAAAATAATTGGAAAATGAATAAATTATTCGTCGCTCATAATTCAGCGCGCAATCAATGTCTTTTGTTGGCATAATAATTGGAAAATGAATAAACTATTCTTTCGCTCGTTATTAAGCGCGCAACCAATGTCTTTTATCGACATAATAATTGGTATAGGAAATCGCACGATCTTGAGTACAATTCGGAATTAATAGGTACGAGTAATGTTTTGAAAGTTCTCAAAATAGGACGAGCCTTTAGGCGAGTCCTATTTGAGAGTTTTCAAAACATTACGAGTAACTATTAATTCTGAATTGTACGAGAAGATCGTGCGATTTTTTATTTATAATACACTATCGTTGCCATAGCGACTTAATAGGTACTCTACAGAGTACAATTAACGATATAATTGTACTCCTCTCGTCCAATCAGAATCGAGTAATTTTGTATAGTGTATTATAAGAAAATGAATAAATTATTCCTCGCTCATAATTCAGTGGGCAATCAAGGTCTTTTGTCGACAAAATAATTGGAAAATGAATGAATTATTCTTTCGCTCATTATTCAGCACGCAAATTATCAATATCTTTTGTTGAAAAAAATAATTGGAAAATGAATTTTATAAATCATGCATTCCCTCGTTATACAGCGCGTAATCGTCTTTTATTGACAAAATAATTAGAAAATGAAACAGTACGTATATGGAAGAAATCATTCCTTGGGTCATGTCTGTGAATAAAATAACATGTAAACTTGAAACATTTTTATTTTTGCCATAGCCTTATAACATATTTTAACTTATTCTTACAGAATTTCCCGTGTGAATCCTTGCATGTTTATAATTGGCACCCCATTTTTGTGCCTGTTTTCTGTTTTTATACAAAACGTATCGTGCTTTGTGTAGCGATAGTTGATTTTTTTCTTGGTTGCTATTAAGAGTTACCGATGTTTACATTTCTTATTAGCGTTAAATTTGTATGCTAAAATATTCGAGGTATGGTGTATGCAACATGAAGTGTAGCAAATAGATTGTATATCAATGTATGTATCATCCTTTTGATACACTTGGTGTCGCATACACCAAGTTTAGATCCCCGCTATACTCTCAGGGTGTTTCCATTTAGTGGAACCAACCAGCCAGAACGGCCGGATTTCTTAGGACTGATTCAAGCTTGAGCTAGGAATTGACACGTACCATTTAAGAACTGGCCGGTTTGTTCCACTAAAAGGAAAACACCCTCAGTATAGAAGCCTTGGGCCATGGTCAGATTGTGATGACCACACCCAAATTCTTTGAAATTAGTAAATGCTTAGAAATCCACAGTGTTCTTAATCTACAGTTTAGGGCATGTTTACAAAAATGACAGAAGCATAAGCACAAGCAACATATACAGACTCAGTGCTTGAAAATTACACTGATTGATTGAATCGAAATATGGTGGCAAATTTGAATAACTATTGTTTGATACTGACTAGCCTCTCATTCACGTGAAAACGCTTTTGTTTCCACGTGAAGAGGAGGCTAGACAGTCCAGCACAATAGTTATCCAAATTTGCTGCCATATTTTGATTTAAAGCCATTCACAATAGTGACAGAAGCATAAGCAACATATAAGCAGATCCAGTATCCCATTCACAAGTAGGAAAAGGACAAGTGCTGCTAATGACCAGGGAATGCTTGTTTGAAAGTGGGTAGCTGTGGTTAATTGAGTCTACTTTTCTTCTGTTAGCGCTAACCCACTTTCCAATAAACTGAGGCCAGCACATTTCAGAATCTGCATATGTTGCTTGCACTTGTGTTTGCATTGTGTGAACCTGCCTATAGGGACCATAGCATTACTGTGATGGCTCTTTGTTCAGTCATACAAACTCTGCCCTAAAATACATATTCCATATATTGGAATCACTAAATTATGAGACATAGCCTACCTAACCCAACCCTCCAAAGTTTTGCAATACAAACTCACCTAAATATGAGACTGTGTTTCTGTACAGCTAATAATATTGGAATTGACAAAAATATAACCCATACATGTCCCATGAAACGTTTTTATGCTTCACTACGAAGTACTAATAGTTGTGTGTTTTGGTAAGCTTGCATACATAACTATTTTCACAAACATTGACCCTTCAAAACATAGAAGCCAAGACCGAAACAACACTGGGAAATCTGTTTATTAGATGACTTCTAAGAAGCACACACGTATGTTGACAGTTTCAAAGAGTGAAATTTTTGGTATTCCAAACGATTATGTAGCAAATTCAGAGATAAAATACATGAAAATCCATCTATTACTAGTGTACCCAGGAGCCATTTTGGTCTCATTCTACATGTAGGTTTGATGATTTTGAAAGGGACAATGTTTGTGCAAATAGGTATATATTGAAATTCTAGTCCTATGACTTGCATATATGTTTATATAATTATTGCTATTAAATAGGTTCTTTTGTTATTAGAGTACTCTCATACACTGTATATCACTATTTGAAGGGATCCATGCAAAAACAGAGTAAGTGACTTTTGATCAAATCCTGAATTCTACTTCCATATAAAAAGATCTTTGAAGAGGACTTGATCAGACCTGTTCTTACAAAGGCTTCGAACCTTGATTTAACAAACTTCTATGTAAGTCCTCAGTATAATGAACAACATTCTTCAGAATGGCCACAATCAAAGGCATGGAAAAGGCCCTTGATATAATGAGCCCTTGATATAATGAATGCATTTCCTGAGTCCTTAGCACTTTGTTAAATCAAGGTTTCACTGTATATACCACACAGGTGACATATCTACTTTGACGAACCTTAATACCAGTCCTTAAAACTTTTAAAAGGGTTATGTATTGGATACTAATTTGGCTATTTACAGTGATAGCTAATTGCCTGGTACATTACAGTAGCACTTAATATTACATAGATGTGTGGCATAAAGTCTTTTCTCAATTTGTACAAACGGTAAATGTATCAACAAACTATAACCTTGAAGAGTACTCCCATATATTCCAGAATGAATAGTTATAAATATATAAACAATTTATGCTTCTATTTATAGTCACTGCCTGACAGTAGTCTATTTTCTTTGTTACGTCGGCAACTTGCTTGACCAAGAAGAATAAATATTGGTAATAAACACAACCCACAAACCCCCGCCATGACATAAGCTACAGTTAATAAAGCTGTGTCAGAGCTTTCTGTTTCAATGTATTCACAATCTACAGGATCTGAAATACAAAACAATCAGTTATAAGCATAGTGTTTGGCTCGAATAATATAGCTTTAATTTTGTCATTGATCAATCTGTACATTATTCAATCAGGCAGTCATATGGTAGTCAGAGAAGTTTTTGTTTTTGATCTGGAAAATGGCTCGGCCACCTCATGGCCGCGTTACAGTAGGAATTTTGAATGTTTTATACATGTAGACATCAGGGCACTGACACAGTTACAATATACAATGCACTATGTTTCTCTTTCATATATGAAAACTGCTTTAATTATCAATTATCCAGTGCAACAAGCATCAAGAAATCACTCAGTCCAGTCAGTGAGACAGTCATTCTATCAATTTGCCCATCCATCCATCTGTCTGTCTGTCTGTCTCTCTGTCTGTCCATCCTTCAGTGAGTGAGTGAGTCAGTGAGTGAGTCAGTGAGTCAGTCAGTCAGTGAGTGAGTCAGTGAGTCAGTCAGTCAGTCAGTCAGTCAGTCAGTCAGTCAGTCAGTTAGTCTGTCAGTCAGTCAGTCAGTCAGTCAGTCAGTCAGTCAGTCAGTCAGTCAGTCAGTCAGTTAGTCTGTCAGTCAGTCAGTCAGTCAGTCAGTCAGTCAGTCAGTCAGTCAGTCAGTCTGTCAGTCAGTCTGTCAGTCAGTCAGTCAGTCAGTCAGTCAGTCAGTCAGTCAGTCAGTCAGTCAGTCAGTCAGTCAGTCAGTCAGTCTGTCAGTCAGTCTGTCAGTCAGTCAGTCAGTCAGTCTGTCAGTCAGTCAGTGAGTCAGTGAGTCAGTCAGTCAGTGAGTCAGTCAGTCAGTCAGTCAGTGAGTCAGTCAGTGAGTGAGTGAGTGAGTCAGTCAGTCAGTCAGTCAGTGAGTGAGTGAGTGAGTGAGTGAGTGAGTGAGTGAGTGAGTGAGTGAGTGAGTGAGTGAGTGAGTGAGTGAGTGAGTGAGTGAGTGAGTGAGTGAGTGAGTGAGTGAGTCAGTCAGTCAGTCAGTCAGTCAGTCAGTCAGTCAGTCGGTCAGTCAGTCAGTCAGGTGCATATCAGAAAGTGATGTGGTACATATCAGAAAGTAAAATCTCTCAAATCTAGATCTGTTCACCTATCCTTCCTTCCATCCACCTAATCCATTAGTCTGTCACTTTGTTAAAAGTCAATAATTAACTATTAAGCAATATTCCAACATTACCTCTACTGAAAGGACCAGATACTTCAGATCTTGGATTGAGACGGCCTTCAGCTGAAGTAAAAATACAGTATACATTAACATTATATAATAAATATTAGTGTTGAGTTGTCACACATGACCTTACAGGTATGGAGTTGATGTACCATATAATAGTGTAACAATGAGTTCTAATGCTACACTAATCTAGGGAATCCCCAACACTATATCTAGAGAACACCTAACCAACTTGTGTGAATAATGCAGCATTATAAAGCTGGATAGCCTATAGTTGCAAAGTGACATGCAAACATCAACTGCTCACTCTACTTTTGTGTTTGTGTACTTTTATCAATTAGTCTCTGATGACGCCACACAGTGAAAGCTTAGAGCCGCAATTGTAAAACATCCACAGCTCGGTAAAGCCGTCATTTGAGAATTTCCCTTTCTAATGATACTAACATTTTATTATTTTCTCGTTAAACAATCATTGACATGATCACACAGTCAAATTATTTTCCAACTGATAACTAATTTAAAGCAAATTTGTTCTTTGAAATTCAACAATTTTGAGTGGTAGTATATCAACTCTATGTGTAAAGGGCTCCGGCCACTCCACTCTGCTCAACTCTATGGGTAGAGGCTCAACTATTTTCGTACTTTTAACATAAAAATACATTTTTACCTCCGCATGTAGTTGCTGCAAAGCCAACTTGAACATTTTCTCTATCAAAGACAACATAAAACCCTTCCATAATGACTGCTCCAATCACAGTGCCTGTAAGGTAATACAACCATAGCTTAGCAACGGATTATGAGCTTTATATCCAGTGATGCAAATCTACCTTTTTCTGCTCTTGTGATGGCAAATTTATAACAATGCTGGCCAAGAAGAGGACCATGCTCTATGGTTTCTCTTAAATAAAGCTGAAGAATGAAGAAAATTCATTATTTTATAATTACTGATACTGATACTACAAATAACACACAATCCACATGTAATTGTGTGAGCTCCAAGGACTAGTTTAGTTTGAAATGCTTTGATACACTAACAAATTAAAATTAGCCATGAATATGACTATTTCACTGTTCTTGCTGTTCAACGTCAGCCTCAACAGCGTGTACATATAATTCTTTAGAAAAATTTATCAACTACAGCCTATGGTAATGTAAGGAATTCACACAGCAACAAATGATGGGAACACTTTAACATTCTACGTGTTGTAGGTTCTTGTCGCTCCACCTCAGCCTCAACAGCATGTAAATATAATAAATTATTTAGAAAAATTTACTGACTACAGCCTATGGTAATGTAAAGAATGCACATATAAAAAAACAGTGAAACACTTTAAAATTCCAAGGGCTGTAGTCAAATTTTAAAGAAAATATTACACTGGGCCGGGGCTGAGGTGAATAACGAGAACTGTGAAATAGTCTTTTCATGTAAACATCTCTATTATCAATACAGGGGTGGACCCAGGATTGTTCTTCAGGAAGGGGTGCAGTATTTTAAAAACAGGAAATTGTCCAGAGGATATTTTGGAAAAGTGTCAAGACAAGAAGAAAAGGGTCCAATGTCATCTCAAGAGGGGGTGTACACACCCTGCGCCCCTCCCCATAAACATGTTCCAAACTTTTAGTCAATCACCATTTTATTAAATTAATCAAGTTAATTTAATCCATTATAATTTCATCCATTATTACCTGTGGAGGAATTTTAAGTCTAAATTCCTTTGATGGACTAATTGATGACAGCAGTGAAATAGACATGTCAGGAAACTCCTCCCACGGAGTCTTGTCATAATTCCAACACATCATTTGCCGACCATACCAGAAATCCTCTGGAACACCAAGCTGGAAGATGAAAAATAATGTAAGAGATTAATAAGAAAATAAGAAATAAAATAGTTACTGCGGTTTTCGGTATTCTGTGAACTCTGACTTTCAAATACCAATCACTCATTTGCATTTTTGCTTCAGTCTGTCAATCAAAAGTAAAAATCACTAATTTGAACTAATCAAAATTGGAACAAATTCAGTCTCAGCTAATGGCCAGAGTGGGAATCAAACCTGGGACCGCCAGATTGCGAGACCAACGCTCTGACCACTTGGCTATGCTGCCTCCCTAATACGAAGAACTATTAATACCAAAATGATAGTATAGCTAATATATATCGTCTAAAGATCTTACTTGGTCATTTGGTAGCCAGGATTTTAGGAAGTACTTTTAGTATTGATTTTTTTATGTTTTGTTGAGGTAGGCGGAAGTGAATTACCAACAGACTGTTTGAAGGTCAGAGTTCACAGAATACTGAAAACTGCAGTATACAGTATGCAGTGGAAATGAAATTGTACAATTGCAATTTGATATATATTCAATCAGCTAGCTTCTCATGCGACAGTGGCAGTAAATATAATTAATATTAATATAATGAAGGTTTCATTTGCACTTAAAGGGTACTACTAGTCAGAGCAAATGTTCTTAGACCTCCTTAGTCAAATTGAAGGGTCCAAAAATAAAACGTCCTCAGTGACTTTTAAATGAAAGTCACTTATGACGTTTTTATTTTGGACCCTTCAATTATTGTAAGTTTGTATGACCAGATGAATTACTAAGACTTAAGTCAAATTTTCATCAAAGGTCACTTATGAATCAACCACACTACTCAGTCATAACAGATTATTGTACATACTCTGTCAAATTTTCGAAGTCTGTCTAGAATTGAGTTGAAGACTTCTTCAGATACTCTTAGGTTGGTGGTTCCACTGTCAACAATTGTCTTGTCATAATTATACTGCAAAAAAAGAAAAAATTAAATCAGAAAATATTTATATTGGGAGATTATTAAAAAATGTTTTCTAAAATAGAAATGACATTGCCATGAACCTGCTCAAGTTATAAGCATACAGTGCATTTCACATAACTTTTGATGTGTATGTCGCATTTTCAAAGTTCAAAACTATAAACTTCATTGATGCGGAACTTTGAACTACATGTAACTTGAGTCCCACAAGTTTATGAATTCATTAGACTCTGCAGTTTCTTGATTCAAGCAAGGCATGGAAGATTTCATTTTAATTATCAAATTACCAACCTTTTTAATAAGGCAGAGAACTGCCTCTCTTAGTGATGCAAAGTTTTCATTCTTATTGCAAACCTTAATTCTACCAAATTTATGAATTTACATATTAGGAGGTATCAATAATATATAGTTTGCAGACAAAGTTGATTGTGAACTTCAAAAGTAGGACTTGAACGTCATCGAACAAACTTTGGAATCCCCTTCAGCTTGTTAAACATTAACTGAAACACACATGCACCCTAATTGTGACAACCTACCTTTTTACAGTCTAAGTTAAGACTTTCACCATCAACAGCAATGTCTGTAATAACTACTTCATAGTACCATTTCTTAACAATGGGTGTGTAGAGTAGATCACCCTTATAGAGTTCATCATCTATATCACCAAATACCTATTAACAACAATACATTGTATCATGATTATAACATTACTTACTCCATACACATGCATAATGTACTGTACAGTATATAAATTAGAGCGGTTTTCATATGAGTGGGAAACGGTACGGTCCGTACCGTGACCGTGTCAGTACCCTAATGTTTATAAAAACATTAAAAAATTCTGCCGTAACTGTGTTGTAACCGTGTCGTGCGGTGACCGTACTGTTTCCCAGTCATACAAAAACTGCTCTATCGTGGTTTACATGCATTATTTTACATGTCATACTGTAAAATCTTAAAACCAATTGCAAGCAATTTATAGCCATGAAAACAGTACAGTTAGGAGTACACATCACCATTACAGCAAGAATTTAAAATATTTTATGGATATGTACAAATGTAATGTACATTGTATTAAGGCCAATTTACATGGTGCAACTTTTGCCTGTAACTGTTGCATGCAACTTGCTTGTAAACGACATACATACAACACGAATTGCATCATGTAAATCACGCCTACAACTGGCCTGCAACTATTGCATGCAAAGTTGTGCACATGTAAATAGCTGCTAAAATATGTCATAAGCAAGTTGCATGCAACAGTTGTACGCACAGTTGCACCATATAAATCAGCCTTTATAGAGATTTAAAAAACTCATTAATAATTCATAAGGCAAACACAATGAAAATCGCCACCGTGACAAGTGTCTTTATATCTGATAAAGATTCGACCTAATTTGCATCAACTTTAACCTCGATTTTCTCCAAGATAAATGAAGATATTTTTTATTTTTTTTAGAGAACAACTCTAATATGTGTTGGAGTTTTTTAAGCCGTATAAAGAACTCGAGATCGTGTTTTATCGGTATAAAGATCCTCGCCTACGGCTCGGATCTTTATATCCGATAAAACACTCTCTCTCGTTCTTTATACTATACATATTTGATGGACATGAGTCACAAAAATAATCTCCCTTGTAAACACTATCTACAGGTAACATACAAGTAAGAAACACCCCATGACATTGCAACAATGATGATGATGATACCAATGATGATGATGGTGATGATGATGATGATGATGATGAAGCTTACCATGGTGCCTGCCACAGTTGGTTCAGCTGAAGGCTCAATTTCACTACTACCACAAAGTTGCATAGAAAAAGAATCTTTCTGTATAGCTTTTTTTCTGACAAATTGATCAAATACTGGAACAACACTGGAATCAGGCTGCAAAATTATAAGAAATAACATGGCATAGTTATGATGTGTACAATGTTGCAACTATATAATATATTAGACTTTTCCAAAATTTTCTTCAGTGCATATGATATATGATGAATAGTACAATTTCCAGACGACGTATAAATTCCACCAAGAGGCAAGGAAAATTGATATCTCAGTGAGAGGGGAACAGAAAAAGAACAACATTATAGAGCTAATGTATGGAAGATATCATTATTAGTTTTAATTGGAAGTTCAATGGCGCCTACCATTTAAACCAACCCATTCAGTTTGACATTTGTTTTAAGAGGAGATTTTTTTCAATGACGAGCAATAATGGCGAAAAGCGCCAAAAACTACACCTTCGTGCGATTTTTAATCCAAATTTTCGTTCTGGATTAACACTCAAATCCTTTTTCTACCGGTTAAAAACTGATGTACCAAGATAAAATTCCTGTTTAAAACGGATTTTTGAATTGTACAAAGACTTTTTCTTGAAGTTGTGTTGGGATTAAGCTTTTTCAAGCTGAATATAAAGAAAACATATAGCAAATGAGCAAATGAAGGCCTAAACCTCATTTTCGATTCAAATTTTCGCTTTGGATTAACACTTTGATTCAACTTTTATCGGCCAAAACTACTTACAAACAACTTAAAATTTCTTATAGAAATGGTTTTAGTTTTGTACAACAACTATTCTTCAACTCAGGAGTTTTTGTCGTTCACTGCTCGAACTTGAAAAAAGTCCCCTCTTAAATTGTTTTGTTTTGCTTTGTTATTTTTTTGGGGGGAGGGGACTCGTACAAATAGAGGGGTGCCACAGATTTTTACGCTCACTCGGTAAGAATGTTATGTGTGTATGTATGTAGAAATGGGGAGAGGCCATCAAAAATTGAGCAGTTACCTTTTTCATTTGCACCAGTAAATAAATAATGACCAGTCCCTTAGGTGAAATATCTGATTTTCTTACCTTTGCCAGCCTTGCATATCCAAGCCCTAGGATCCCCTCCCACATAGAACCATTTATAAAAAAGTTTTCTGACGACATAATACTAGCAACATCTACTCTAACTGTTGCATTGGGTCCCTCTATAAAGTTGAGAAGGTCAGAGCCCAGCTCTCCTTCCCAGTTTCCTTGAGTATAAGGTACTGACACAGGCCTATTAAGATCTTTATATGAAGTGGATCTGTAATAAGAGATAAAAGTGATAGAAGCCTCGTTAGAGACTTGTTATTAATCAGTCAGTGATAAAAAATCACTTTGAAATAATGCCTACAAATAAAGTAACACACTATATGCAATTACATGTATAGTCTTTGGATTTCTACTACTTAGAGAGAGAGAGTGTAATTACATGTAAATAAAATACATTTATACAAGTCATGTACCTGTTTCAACAAATGTTGATGGTCAGAGATCTGAATCTGAATCTGAGATCAAGTAAATAGCTATAAATTTTGATACATGTACTGTATACAAACAAACCAAATGATGTAATTTGTTGTGATACTAATTAAAATATATTAAGTAAATATGAGTTTTGGCTTAGAACTACACTTTTTTCGTAATTTAATCATGAAATACAATAGCAAACAATCAGATTCAGATTCAGACTGATCAGTGTCAATATTTTGTAAAATAAGTGTACGAATGAAGAAAAGAAGTGCCAACAAAAATAGTTTTTAAGTAGCATGATGCACAGGCATTGATATTTTGGTACAAGGAAAGTTGATTGATTAATTGAAAGTTGACCATTTGCAATTGTGAAAACTTGAAAAAATCATCACAAAAGTCATTTAAGTCATTTTGATTGGTATCTCTCAAATAACTTACTTTTCAATATGGAAATAGTATGGGACATATGGATGAGATGCAGCTGCTACGGCAAAGTTACTACTTCCTGTGTCTACTAGAACGTTTATCTGAAAGTAAAAAGAGAAAAATGATAATAGACAAAAATGCTGTATTTTCCCATATCAAAACTTCTGGGTAATATATTAGAGGAATAGAGAAAAAATTAAGTTGCATGGCAAAAATTACTTATAGAAAAGCATGTTGAGCCATCTACCAAAGAGCAATCAACACAAACACGAACAAGTGCTTACAGAAATAATGCACCTATATCAACTTTGTATCCCTTCCATACTGGAAATATATAATTTCCACAGAAAACAAATGAGAACTGGTGATCAAGTAAACTGTTCATGGAAAACATAAAATTATCAAGCAGTTTCCATGTGCCAATTAAATTAAGTTGATATTTTTTTCTTGATCATCTCCACATGCATTTAATCAAAAAAACATAGACCAAAAAAAGATAATTAACATAAAATGGACAAGTCAAAATTCAATTTAGAGTTTCCATTTCCAATTCTACTTCCCATTTTTCTTTTTTCATTTTTCCCAATAAGTTCAAATTTATTATATATAATTTAGTCATTTCTGAATTACTTTGCTTACTTTTGGCAATTTCTTGAATCGTACTTTAAATTAAATCATATATTATGTTTTGATATTGGATAAAATCTAGGTAAAATATGTGATTGAAGAAAGTGACAGTGATAACTGGGTGCAGATGTTTTGAATTTATCATTCTGTTCATTACAAGAATCACACCAAAGTAATACGCAGTATGATTTAAATTTCATTATTTCAACTTAATCTCTCAATAAGAGAAACTACAAGTTACTAAGGCATAATTTTTATTACAACTGTATAAGTTTTTGTTCTAGAAGTCGAAAATTTCGAATAAAAAAGGAAATTAAGAAGAAAATTCGAGACAAAATGAGAGCAGACGGGAAGTAACCTTACTTTTTTGCCAAGTTGCAAAACAGTCGGCATTGTTAAATCCCTGCTGAGAATCAACAGTTTTGAATACCAAGAATTTGCTAGAGTGAAATAGATTGTTTGTGTCGACAAATTAAGTTTGGGATTATATATTTTCAAATCAATGCGATCGAACAAAGACGCGATGAAAGACAAAAACAAACAATCAATATTGGAAACGAGCGAACTCGAACATAATGTCACGAAGACGAATAGCCCGCTTGAATGGTCAAACTCGCCAATCTTATCAACATCCAGAAACCCCAAATCAAATTATCTATAACGATGGGATAGAACTACATCCCTTGAAAACTTACAGATAATAAACAAAGCAAAAATAAAGGTATTTTCTTACCCTCTGTGGAGGTTTCCCTAAATTAGTAGCGATGTAATAGCCTTGGCCAGGACGACCCTTTAGGTTTTCCATTGGAACGCCATTAGAGTCTCGTAAATCTCTTTTTGTTCGTAGAAGAGGTATTCTATGAAGGTTTCTTTGTCTATTAGTCCTTTCTCCGTAATTCAAGTCCATTAAACACATTAGAAAAATCGATAAAGACGCCAATCGTACATCAGGCCGTATTCGCATGTTTCTTGTTATTTTGGGTGCCACGAATCATACAGAAATCACGATTCAATTTGCTGCCGGCCAAACGCTCCCAAACCATTCCATACGAAGGCGAAGAGCTTTGGCAACGGCTTCGTAATTGAATATCTCCAGTTTTCAGGTCATTTTGGGAGCTATTAAGACAATAATCCAAAGGTTCTTCCCTACTGCCAGTCAAACTCTTCTGCCATGTTGACTCTGAATCGAGCTTGACGTCACGTGCTCAAAGGATTCTTGGCATTTACTTCCGGTTATGATGATAGGAGATCCGAATTTAGTTGATGAACATAGTTTGTTTGTAGATCATTTCTTTTATAGAATCAAGGGCGTCGCTGTGTTGGCGAAGGGAGGGTCAATCATATAAAATGATAAAATGTAGAAATCAGAAATTTCTGTTGATTTTTCCTTGCGAAGGATCGAGCGTCTTGACGTATGGCAAGGGCATCCGGAATAGATAGAAGCACGTACTAGAAGAAAGGCACTCCTCTTAGCTTTTCCTCTTATCTCGTGGAATTCCTGTGTGAAAAAGAAAGTAGAACTAATAAATTGATTACGCAAAAAAAGAAGAACGAAAGAAAGAAAGAAAGGAAGACAGAAAGAAAGGAAGGAAGAAAGAAAGAAGAAAGAAAGAAAAAAAGAAAGAAAGAGAGAAAGAAAGAAAGAAAGAAGGAAAGAAAGAAAGAAAGAAAGAAAGAAAGAAGGAAAGAAAGAAAGAAAGAAAGAAAGAAGGAAAGAAAGAAAGAAAGAAAGAAAGATGAAATAAAATAAAATAAAATAAAATAAAATAAAATAAAATAAAATAAAATAAAATAAAATAAAATAAAATAAAATAAAATAAAATAAAATAAAATAAAATAAAATAAAATAAAATAAAATAAAATAAAATAAAATAAAATAAAATAAAATATTTTTTTATAATTTTCGTCGATTTTACCTTTTGTTGGAACTTTTTTGTAACTCATTAGACTGAAAGACACAAATTAGACACATTACATTTTTGTAACTCATTAGAGATTGGAAGACACACACCCGGTCCTGTTATCATACGAAGTGAAAACAGTGAAAACCGAATCGATGTCGCGTCCTAATCGTCTTTTCGGATTTCCGAGTCACGCACGAATGGGTAATATCGCTGAAATAAAGCAATGCGGTCTCAATTTAAAATGGCGGCCGACGTGAATGGACTATGACCAGTTCGAGATTTTAAAATTTTATCCTCTACAAAATGGATATTATCTGAATACTCAGTGATACCATCGATATCTTTGTTTAAATTTCATTACACGATATTCCAAACAAGAAAAGAATCCAGAAGAATTGAAATACACTTGCTGGAAATTGCATAATGAGCAACACGAGGAGTGCATTCCACAGGTTTTGATATTTAGATTGTTAGCTAAGCTTTGGACAGATGTTCAGACTTATATCCATGTCAGCCTCTAAAGCTACAAGGAGGCTTAGAATACTATCTAGCTCCATACAAGCTCCTACATTAAGACCTCTATGTACAAGTGAGTAAAATCGACTGATGGGTACCCAGCCCCCAGGGGTACACCTAATATTTTGTTAATACAGGGCCTAATATTTTGTTAATAGAGGGGGATGGGCTGGTAGTGTTATAGCCCCACCACTTTTTCCCTTTTCCCATGCTAGTCTCATATATATTCCAATCTTAGCCCCACCACTTTCCCATACTGGTTTCTTAGCAACCGGACATTATTTACAGGGGGGCAGGGGGGGGGGGGGGGGGGGGGCTGGTACAAATAGATAGGGGCCACAGATATTTACACCCACTCTGTAAGAATGTTATGTGTGTATGTAAGTAGAAAGGGGGAAGCGGCCATCAAAAATTGAGCAGTTACCTTTTTCATTTGCACCAGCCCCCCCTCCTCCCCCCCCACTCCCTGTAAATAATGACCAGTGATCTGCGCTCCCTGTAATATGGATGTTCAGCAAGTCAGGATCTGGTTTTTAGGATCACCAACTTGGTAAAACCAGTTTTGGAGTAAAATGAATGATTTTTCCAGTGATAAGTAAACAAACAAGCCTTCAAAATACACTTTTTCCTATCTGGAATTCATAAAGAAGACAGTTTTTGTGATTTAGGACTGAACTTTGTGGGTATTTCTAGTCTTTGGTCTGCTATATTCAGCACAGCACATACCCAACCATCTTCAAATCAAGTTCTCTCCACCCTCTTGGCCTAGCCACTAAATTTAATTATCATTGTATTGACACTGATTAACCATGTCAGGATTAGTTTACTATTTAGACAATATTTAACTGAAAAAACAAACAAACTGAAACTGAAACTACAATACTGCCAGTCTTTAGTACAATTGAGTGAAAAGTTGATGGAGTGTCAAGTGAGCTGATCTCATTGGTTCAGAGGGAGGGCCCCGTGAAAAAAAGAATGTAGATTGGAACTTTAATCCATTTCATTATATAAGGGATGTAACCTGTTTTTACTACACATTAAATCCTCAATTATTATTTTACCAACCTCCCTATACTACATGTATACCATATGTATACCACATTATTATATTACACTCAATCTCTCTTTTTGTGTCCCCCTCCCCTTCCCCCATTTACTCCCCCTCCCCAGGGCCAATACACAAGCTATCTTTGGTAATAGAATCTGGTACCTTGTCATATATTATGCGAGGAGGGTATAAATTTGAAAAGAATTTATGAAAGAATCCATTTTCAAACCAAAGGAAACCCATCAGTTCTGATGTAAGTGTGTTGTATTAACAGATTCCACTGTCAGTATTGGTGATGTCAGCATTAAACTCAAGAAGTCACCACACCCTGAACTAGTTCCTATCAAATACAGTAAGTTACACAGGGGTCTCATGAAGTGTTTATAACTTGCTAATAACCTGAAATCGGCTGCTTTGAATTTTGAGCTATCTACTTTTTGGTAAAAAGGCTTAAAATGTTTTAAACAATTAATCTGAATATATATAGTAAAAGCTGCCACATAGTTTTGCATCCTACTCTAAAACTACAACAGCAAACATTAGCTTTCAAGCTAGCTAACAAATGCAATGAGGATTGACAGATCCATAGTGATGGGCCAGGGGCAGATCCAGGATTATCTTCAGGAGGGGGTGTACTATCGATAAATTGGAAACTGTCGAGAGGATATTTTGATGTGGCTAAATGAAATTTAGGCAAAGTTAAACTCAAGATGTTTGCTGGCTTGCGCCCATGGGCCCCACGTTGCCGTGCGGGGTCCCTAAGGCTACGTATATTTGCTACAGGGTGATTCCTGTACTGCTTGCTCGTTGCCGGGGTCAGCAGTCTTCATCTGAATATGGGGCAGCCCATCGTTGTGCAGGGACCACATGTGAGTCCATCTCTACGGATCTTGCGATCCTCGTGCTTGCTCAAGGCTAGCGTTTTGCCGTTGTTATTGCCCCTCCCTCTACCCTGGGTACCAGAGGCCCGAGAGGGAGTGGGGAGGAGAAAGAGAGGGGGAGGGGGCCTCTGGTCACATGAGCCACTAACCTCACTTTCATGAGTTCAAAATCTGAACTCGGAATTTCATTGGTTGACAAGGTTTATGTGAAAGACACAGCAAAGTGATTGGTTGATCGGGATGACTGGTATCGAAACCGGTTTTACAAGCCTGACAAAAACAAAGATGGCATCTGACACGAGCGACGAAAAGCTTGTCTTTCTTCTTGAACGAAGGAAAGCCGTAGAAACGTCACTAGAAAAGTTTACGAATAGTTCGGAATTGATTCGGAATCAGTTAATTAAGTCAGTTCAAGAACAAGCCTTACTGAGTTTTACTCGGAGAAGAGATATGTGTTACTTAGTTTACTTAGTCATTCACTGATTTCGATCCCTGGAAGAGCAAACGGCTAACGACAAACAGCAAACTTTAGTCGACCTTAGTCATCTGTCCTCAGCCGTTGGTACACTTAAGTAAAGATTTGTATTTTCTGTTATTAAGAGATTTGTTGTTCATTTGCTTGTTGGATTGTTTTAAGGATAAGGGTAAAATATAAGATCAAAATCAAAGCGAATTTTTGCCGTTTGTCACTTGGCGGTTGGCCATAAACGTCAAGTTTAACCTCTCTAGTGTTTATGAACAGTCCACAGAAGTCGCGAGAATAATTAGCAAAGAAGTACTGTGGATTTACAAATTCTAAATCATATAGAAATCATTGAGAGAGATGAAGGAAAAACTAATTAATTGACGGGAGTTTTTATGTGAGTTAGCATTTTAGATTACTCATTTGACATTTTGATTTGACCTTGTCAAAACCGGTTTGTAACTCCTCATTTGCATAATCTTTCATGAAAGTGAGGTTAACGGCTCATGTGACCAGAGGCCCCCTCCCCCTCTCTCTTTCTCCTTCCCAATCCCTCTCGGGCCTCTGGTACCCAGGCTACCCTCCCTCCCACCACTGGATGGTCTTAAGGTGAGTACATTGTATGTTATCTCCACTGACTCGATAGTCAGTGTGACAGGTGCTAGGTGGTGGACCGTGGTTGGTTACCATGGTTACTGCCTTGCTGCCAGGGACAGCGCGTCCCCCGTGGCAGCATCTAGGCACCTCGCCCAACCTCATCACCGTTGATGAGTTTAAGAAAAATATTGAGAAAAGAGGACTTAAAGTTGTCTCGGGAGGGGGGGGGTTCCCCCGGCCCCCTGCACTCCTCCCCTAAATCCACCCCTGTGGGCCCTCACATGCATGGTAGCACATGTACAATGATGGGCCATCCCATGTTTGAGTGATGAACTGCTGGCCAGGGATGACCAGATAAGCAAGCCAATAACAGGGATTGCCATGTTAGTAAACATACATGTACATTCCAGAAAACCAGCAGCTAATGGTAGTTTTCTCACTAGAAGACAATCAAATAATTGTCATAGTGTCAAAATAGGATGGATGCAATTTGTGAAACACTAAGTCATCTAATTTCTCTTTCTATTTGATCATTTGTTGATGGGATTTTTCAGTGTCCCCTTTTTTATCTGTATGAACAAATTGCAAGAATACAACTTCTTTATACGTTGAGACAGGGGTGTATATTGCATGGGGGCAGAAGCAGGCAGTTGCCTCTGACTAGCTTTAAGGAAATGGATACACTGTTCTCTATATCTGAATATTTCCTACAAAGGAATTATGACTGCCCCAAAGAATTTGAGTTGTGTATACAGCCTATTGTGAGATGACCAACATGTAAGACAAACATGTCAAATTGTCAGTAGACTTGTCATCAAGTCATCAAGTTGTGCTAACAGTTCTTGTTTTGTATCAGTATCAGGAGAGCTGCCACAGACTGTTTTAAACACCCTGAGATGGATTATGCAAAAGGTTTGTCCTGTCATTTATACTATCTGACAGCTCACTTTTAACTGGGAGACATGCTTGACACATAATAATGTTGCCCCATGCTTGAGCAAATATTTGAACTTTTTTTTAGTACTGGGGGGGGGGGGGAGGGGATACTCCCTCACAAAAGTGATAGGGGTGCTTGATGGAGGGTTTTGAAAATGACCCTAAAAGGTATACAGAAATTATTGGAGATGCCAATTTTATACCCTAAAAGGTACGATCGCATTGTTAATACAGAATATTCGTATATGAAATCATTCCAATCTTTACATGATTTTCATTATCCTCACCCTAAAAGGCACACTATGAACTGGATTCAACCCTAAAAGGTATGAGCGGGTTAATTTTCTGCCCTACCACTTTAATTTGTAAGGGAGTCCCCCCCCCCATCTCATTCAATAGCTTTTATTTTCAAAAGAGAATATTGCCTTTGATCATAAGTCAATTGGCTATTTTATTGACATTCATTTTGCATTTGTCACAGGACAAGCTGGGACAGGATGTATTTTTAATTGGTTCACCAGGGCCATTGAGAAGACTCCTTGCTATGCAGTACCTTGTTAGTATTTTATACCAAATATATTTTCTTTTCGCATTATACTAAAATAAGCCACTTCACACTTTTGTTCACCACAATTATAGAAAAATATCTATTGAAATATGGATCACTTTGACTTAAATTGCCATGATTACGATCAATTTTGATGGATTTTCAAAATTTAAACTCCAATAATAAGCAGGCATGCATACCAGTTGCATAGCTGCCAACCCCCAAGGCTTTCGTATCTGGAGATCAACATTTTTTCCTTAGAATTGGGTCGATTTTCACACTCAGTGGGGGGGTATAATTGGTTCGATTTTCACGCTAAGTGGGGGGGGGGGGGGGGGGTTAATTGGGTCGATTTTCACACTCAGTTGGGGGGGGGGTATAATTGGTTCGATTTTCACGCTCAGTGGGGGGGGGGGGGTGGAAAGACGATATTTAAAGAAAGATAGACGATATTTCAGTTAAAATGGCCGCAATTTTAGGATTCGAGCGATTATCCAGGAGATTTGGGTCTTTATCCGGGAGACCGGGAGACGAGGCCCAAAATCTGGAGACTCCCGGATTATCCGGGAGGGTTGGCAGCTATTCAGTTGTCAGACTGAAAATAAGAGCAAATGTAGGTGTTTTAACTACCTTTTAGAAGTCAATCTTTTTTATGAATGGATCTTATAATTTTGAGCTAATTTGCATATTCACATGCCAAAAAATTTTAATTTGTGAACAAAAATCTTATCTTCTAGATTTATAGCTTTCGAATATCCATCAGATCGTAATAAGAGTCATAATTAAAATAGTTTTTGAAACAACTAGTGAGATCTTGAAAATCCAACAAAATTGAGTAGAGTTATGGCTAGTGAAAGTCATTCTGATTTCTAATATATATTTTGCCACATTTGCCTCAAATCAAGTGGTGGACAGAAGCATGAAGTGGCTTTTAGATATGCAGGTGACTGTGAAATTAAAGAAAATGTAGAACAGTCTACAGGTATACCATGAGATGGATGAAGTTGAATGAAATAACATGAAAAAACAGTACAAGTGGTCTGTTATCAGATCATTAATGTTGGTTCTCCTGTTGCTGGGTTGCATGTGACATCATGGCAGCCATCTTGGATGGAAGATTTCTCATTAGTGTCTGTGTTTGTTCATCCAACATGGCTACCACTTCATTGTTTTTTTGATTCCCAAAAGAATGGATGAAACCCAGCAATTAGATTATTAATATCATGTCAATTCCAGTGGAGTATTCACTAGGCCCATTTTTGGAATGACCCTTTCATTTTGGTATTATTTGAACCCTCCCTGATGTTAATTTAAAACTATAGGCTTTGTACGTATTAAATTTTAATTCTGGTGTGTATTATAATAATTATTCTAAAGGAGCTTACAAATGGTGAAGTAGAGTATTTAGCTCTTACAAGGGATACCACCGAGGCAGATTTAAAACAAAGAAGAGAAATACACTATGGTACAGCCTTTTATGTTGATCAGTGTGCTGTGCGTGCTGCAATAGAAGGGCGTGTACTGGTGCTGGAAGGCATTGAGAAAGCTGAGAGGAATGTATTACCAGTCTTGAACAACTTATTGGAAAACAGGTGAGTTTTCTCTCTTTTTGGATATTGGGCTTCCTGTGTTCAAAACACCAGCAACACAGGAAACCCAACATAAAAATTCTTGGATTACAAACATTCTCGTCCCCAGAGCCCACTGTCATGCCGTCCAGCGGAAGGTATCACCTGAGAGGTGCCTGGGGAGGAGACTAAGTGATTCTAGTGATCATAATCAAGCATGACATTTGAATTCATTATGAGAAAATGGAAATCTGTAAATAAATGTACACTCTATGCAAACACAGGATAAAAATAATGTCAATTCCCAGCTTGGGTCAAACATGGGGCTTCGCTGGGTCAAACCAGGGAATCCCAGGGAATCTGTTCTACTTTTACAAGTTTTGGTGTTACAGATTTCCTAAATAAAATAGAACAGATTTCCCATGCCAGGGAAACCCCACGTTGGGAATTGATATTTTTTTCCTGTGAAAAAGAGTCTTCCTCATTTACTTTAATGTAAAACTAAAGTCTATTCTCCACTCCTCACTGAAAGCACTCATTTTTCAAGTTCACTCACTTGTTTCCATTTTTTGTTTCAATATATTCATGGTTCAAGTGATTTTTTTCTCCCCAGAGAAATGCAGCTTGAAGATGGAAGGTTTTTAATGTCAGCGTCAAGATATGACACCCTTCTTAAGGTACAAAGTAACCTATATCTGAACTAAAACATCCTACATGTGTACCATCCTATGGGTGGCGCATGGGTGGTGTACTGGTTAAGCCACTCGCCTCTCACCGCTGTGGTCCAGTGATCGAGTCCCGGCTCAGATGCTGGATCATATATATGAGTTGAGTTTGTTTGATGTGTTGTTCTCTACCATGCCATGAGGGTTTTTTCTCCGGGTTCTTCGGTTTTTCCTCCCTCAGCAAAAATCAACACATGAGTTGAGCATTGTATGCAAAATATTCAATGTAGAGGTAGTGAGTGTGAGATGAAAGACGGCCCAATGGAAGATTAGCGAAAGCTAAATAAAGACTGGTACATGTGTAGCTTGGGACTAAACAAAATGAGAAAAGATGTGTGCACGCCATGTTCTCATCAATCATCAATACTGTGATTTCTCAAAGCACAAATCTAAACAATAAAATGCATTCTATAATGTCCTATTTTGCTCATCCAGGAACACACCAAAGAAGAACTTGATGCTTGGAATTTGGTCAGAGTCAATGAAGACTTCAGAGTCATTGCACTTGGGCTTCCTGTGCCTCGTTACCATGGAAACCCTTTAGATCCACCGTTGAGGTCAAGATTTCAGGCCAGAGATATACAGCTTTTGCCTTATAAGGTAGGATAAAGATAATGTTTGAATAACAACTGTAGATTTTATCCTTCAAAGTACAGTATACATATTTATTATATGACCGTGTATTTTGGAGCCTGGACACTAGCAAATGGAGCGATTTGATTGGTTAGATCACATCTCGGACCGGTCTAGATTCTCCGGTAATAACTGGTCCGATTGCATATTAAAAGTTGAAAACAAAGCGAAAAAAAGCTATTTCTTTTCAAAAGTGTGCTGTTCGGCCAGATTTATGTCAAAAATAATTTTCATCAACTGATCAACCGTATTTTTTTAGTTAAATCATCAGTTTAATTTCAAGAAATTACAACAATTACAAAGTGACAGTGAAACAGATGCAAAATAAACTTTCATGGTGCTCGTTATTTTTCAAAGCATTACCTATAAATTGTCTTATTTTGGACTGTTATTAGGTTCCTTGAATGAAAAATTTCATCAATTTTTGCCATACATTTACAATACAGTTCTTCAAAGGCAGGCAGTTGCTGAAGACCGTAAAGCTTTGTTTTTCTTTAGCGACTGAAAGTCCACAAGCCTGCGTCCTCTGCAGTCTGTCACCTAATTTCACCGAAATTTTTAATACAAGGAATAAGAAAAGAAAACTCACCAGTTATATAATTATTCAATGTCCACTAGGAGACTTCTTGATGCCAGTGTTTAAGCCAAATAGTTCACACAAAAATTGTCATAAATGCAACGAGTCACAACGTTGTCCCGTAGTCCCGGCTCAAAAAGAAATCAAATATCCTGAATTTACTTTCACGGTCCCAACGATTCAACCACCACAACACTATTCATTTACTCTCAATGGTGTGTCAGATTGCATCCAGTTCTTCTTCTTTTCCAAAGCAGAATAAGGGCATAAAATCATTCACAAATCCATTTGAAAGGTGGAAAGTTCACTCCAGTACGTGTCTAAATGTTTTTCATCGTTTGGTTTGTTTAATCTTCCCCCTTATGAATAGTTTTTGATCTTTCGCTTTTGCCTACATTGTCTCCTCCACAGGTGTAGCAATTACTTGACAAAATGATGGTTTTAGAAGAACTTTTGTCTTGTAAGTTCGTGCAAACGCACTAAACGCAGCATGATTCCCACTTCGTGTCCAACTGGTTGTCAAAACAAGTCGGCCAAGTAAAAATACTGAGAAGCCATTCGAATGTTACGCGCGCTTGAAAATGTAAAATGAATAACAAAATACTGGGATTTTTTTTCTTTATTTTAGAAAAAAAGGTCATATAATAAAACTCTTATTAACCGAGCTTGGTCGGTCTGTACGGGAGAATCTTGACCTCGGTCGGGTACAGACATCCTGACCTCAGTCAAGATTCTCCCGTACAGACCGACCAAGCTCAGTTAATAAGACCTAAATATTCTTTGACTATTTCAATTAATAGGCCACTTGCACTAACAGTTCATGTGACCCTATCTCCCCTAAATCAAGCAGTGCTGTCAAAATTAATGAACACCTGGGGCTGGTTGTACGAAGGGTAAATAGAGTCGTTTTCGTATGAGTGGGAAACTTACCGCGCCATACCATGACCGTGTCAGTGCCGTAATGTCTATAAAAACATTCGAAATTCATGCCGTAACCGTATCGTATCATAACCATACAGTGTTCCCACTCATACGAAAACAACTCTAGTACTATCCAGTGGATTAATCCTTATCCAGTGGATAAAATCTATACAAAATCTATACTGACAGTGGATAACTTTATCCAACCTTTGTACAACCAGGCCCAGAAATAGAAAGAGCACCTCCAATTAGTAAAAGTTTCATTTTATAAAATGAATAAGGGAAAAAATTACAGCAAATTTAGAATTAGATATTTTTAATTAGATTCGTTTGTAAAAATTCCATTTTTGGATGGCACAAGCTTGCCATCCAATGCATTTTTCCAAATGAATTTTAAGAAAATAACCAATCTTAAATTTACTGTCATTTCGTATGAGCTAAAACGTTGCACTTTTACTAAATAAAATAATATCGAGGTGCTCTTTCTATTTCTGGAGTTTATTTTGACAGTGCTCTTGATTTAGGGGAGATAGGGTCACATGACTTGTTAGTGCAAGTGGTCCATTTCAAAACAAACAATTAAAGTCATTTCTTGTCTTAGTTGAATTGGTTATAAGTACAAGCATTTTTAATTCTAAATCTTTCATTTTCTATTTACAGGATCAGCTTGCTCTTTTGCAGCAGCTTGCAGGACCTCAGATTAGTAAAGAAAAGTAAGAACTAGGCATTGTGTGTTTTGATAAAACCGTAATTGTTGGGCTTCAATCATTTTCTTGAGAAATTGAAAGATTTTAGCCATGTTGAGCTCAGATTGGAGATATAAAATCTCATATGAATGCCTTCCAGAAATAACAAACAATGATCAGGAATTTCTACCATCGACAACATCTTAAATATTTGGGACATGTATGCAGGCTGGAGAACTTGTGCATTGCAGAAACAAGTACATGTACTGTTTGATGTTAAAACATCAAGGAAAGTATGTATCAATGTCAAGAAAGTACTAGGCACCGACACACTCCAAGCACGGAAAATCATGATGGACAAATGCCTTTATGTATGCAACTGGTAGATAAGAGGATTTCTCCATCAGGAGCGCCCTTAGGCCAGTAATGTGCCATGTGGGAAAAAATGATGATGATGATGATGATGTTGAATAACAAACAGTAGAGAGTTACAAGTCAGAATTATACATTGTATTGATGTTCATCAATTGAAAGATCTTTTGCTACCAACAGAAGCAACATTTGGAGCAATGGTATTACATGTATATTATAATGGTGTTTTTTTATTGTGTTTAGGTTGATACAGTTGGTTTCTTTTGCTCAAACTTTACAATCTTCTGAGTTGTCATCAGTTGGGTTGCCTGACTTCCCAATCCACAATTTAGTTAAAGTTGTCCAGATTATGGTAAGTGTTTTTTCGTTAGTTCATTTATTCTTTCTTTCATTTATGCATCATTCATTCATTCTCTTCAATCATCCCATTCATTTACTTGTCACTTGTTATTTCTTGATTGTTTGTTCCTCATCCTTTTACTTGGTCATTCATTTGTTCATTCATGCATTGCTTTATTTTTCATTCATTTGATCATTCCTTCTTCTTTTCATATATTCATTTGTTTGTTTGTTCATTCATTCATCTATTCATTCCTTTCTTTTGTTCATCCATCCATCCATTCATTCATTCATTCAATCCATTAAGTTAGACTTTTGTTTGTTTATTCTTTCATTCACTCACTCACTTATTCATTCATCCATTCATTTTGAAGATCAACACAATACATGTCTGATCAGTAAACAATGTGTTACTATAATCTTTCATAGTCAAATGACCCTCATCACAGTATCCAAGACTTGATCTACACAGTGTATCCACATGACCTTTTACTTGGTACAGAAGGGCAGAATGTTGTGAAAGATGCTGTAAAGGTACCTGTCTGTGTAGTTCTGGATTTTTTGTTCATCAAATTGGAATTAGAATAGATGTATCCGTTGTAGCTTTTTCTCTGCATTTTACAAGAAGTATTGTGTGTGCTGACTTGGTTGAAGCTTTGTGCACATATGCCCTTTGGCCTTGGCTATCCTGAGGATTTGGATTTTTCTGAATGTAAACTGCAGGTTTATTTTTGAAGTTCCTGCTATCCAAGGTGGTCCAGGCTGTCACATCATGGTGCAAAGCCTCTGCCTATAAATACGATATACATTGTATGATATACATGCAAGAACAAACATGGTGTAATTGTGAACACTGAAGAATCCAAGTACAATGTTCAAAATTAACTATAAAGTTAATGGCATTCTGAGTGACATTGCAACGTCCTCACAGTTGTGATGACTAAATTACTAATAATAACTGTTATCGTTGAAGTGTGACCTGTGAAGGTCGAAGTCTCGATTCCAAACTAGCATTCACATGGTTGTCAATCAAATCACTTGACCTATACAAATTATAGCGATTCTCAAGAAACATGCCTCAAATTTGCAAGGAAAGTTTAGATAAATATAAATCGTAAATTTGAGGCATTTTTTTGGGGAATCTCAATTTGTATCAAAATTTGGTTGAGTGATTTGATTGACGTCCACCTGAATGCAAGTTTCCCAACGGGACTTTGAGCTTCACAGGTTGCACTTCAATGATAACGGTAGTAATTGATGTACTATTAGTATTTTTGTCATTTTGTCATTTCATGTCCTGTTTTTGCATAATGTCAAGTTATATCTGATGTTAACTCAGCATGAAGTTGTTCCCCCATTAATATGATACAATACAACTTTTTTAATTACTTTACAGACATTTCAACTGGAGAAGAAACAGCAGAATCAAGATGTTTTAAAAATTGAGCAAATTCAAGAACCAGTGAAAACTGGTAATCCTAGAGTGTCAGTGCAACTCAACAAAAATGGGCATCTTATGACAATTGATGTCCCACATGGGAACAAAGTACCCCACTGGACTGCAAATGACAAGATGACCAATAGAGAGGTATAGTGTGGTTTATTAGAGAAGGGAGCACAACCACAATCATAAGGCCATGTTTTCATTGAGATAACATGGATGGAAGCACAATTAGTGCCAGCACAAGAAAAAGCAAAATATTTGATCATTGTGCTTGTACATACATGTATGCTTGTATTAAGGAGCAAGGATGGCACAGTTGTTTAGTGCGCGGCCTTTGGTGCAAGAGGTCCCTAGTTTGATCCCCAGTCCTGACCTCGCATCCTTGTTTCAACTTCTTTCCTTTCCATGTAGCTTTAAGTAGCTTTAAATACCCTTAAAATGAAGCACTGATGGAGAGAGGGGGGTAAAATGAGTGCACCATTGGCTTCCTGGAAGATTAGCACAGCTAAAGGAACTGCCAATGTTAAACAAGGTCCTTTATCTTTACCTTTTTTTTTATCACAGTGAAAATCTGGCTAAGACACATGCACTTGTGATAACAAAGAATAATAGGCCAGACCAATGCATGTACAGGTGGCAAGGGTGGCATAGCAGTTGAGTTCACCACTCACCTTTCATTGCTGTGGTCTGGGTTCAATCCCCAGCTCGGGCCATACGTGAATTGAGTTTGTTTGATGTGTTGTTCTCTACCATGCCATGAGGGTAATTTTTTCTCTGGGTTCTCCAGTTTTTCCTCCCTCAGCAAAAATCAACATGTGACTAGAGTGATGTATGTAGAGTATAATTATGGAATGTAGTGGTAATGAGTGTGGAGTGATTGTCACTGAAAAGCCCCTTAAGAGGAGTTTCAATTATTAATTAACTTATGTATTAATTTCAATAATATTTTGTCTTTTTATGTAGTTTGTGATGACCCAATATCACAGCAATCTGCTGTCAGCCATGTTACAATCTCATGCAGTACATGACTTCTGTTTAGTTGGACCAAAGGTTTGCACTGCACTTCTATCTTGAGTCATAAATCTTGCAACACTTTGTGAAAATAACATTTCTTTGAGATATAGCTAATTCAATTACTGTAACATTGTTGCTGAAAAAAGCCTAAAGCCTATAAGCTTTGAGAGAGGAATCATGAAAATTTTTTATCACTGTGACATATCATTACAATAAAAAACTCACTGCATGCTTTCAAATTGTACAACTTGGACACATATTCCTCAATTTCTCAGAGAGCCTACAGAGAAGTTTGTTAGTACACAAAAGATATTTGAAAGGCTTTTTTCCAGCGACAACGTTAATTGAAATAGCTAATAGTATATACATGTATATTACCCTTTTGGTATTAATAATGACATGCTTCACACCAACCTCCTCCAAAAATAATATCTTTGGAGTCTTATTATAATAAGTGCATCGTAAGTTTACAGTGATGTATAGTAAATAAGTGTAGTTTTCACGAGCTACTTGGCTACTTTGTTCAGGGTGTCTGACTGAAGATGCTTGATGTTAATTTAATAGACAGATTTAGCAAACATGATGTGATGTGAGAATAAGGGGTTAGATTATTGTCAGTGTGTCTACTGTGACAACATTGGGTTGCTGCATTCAAGATGCCATAATGATAATAATCTTGACATAGCAACATCAGTGAACATAATTATTTTATTGGTGCATGTTCCATCATGTTTTCTAAATCTTTAATCATTTATTTTAATTTGTTTCGTTGCAGGGCTGTGGAAAATCAGTGTTAGTACAACAGTTCACAAAACTTCTTGGCTATAGGGTTGAGCCAGTAGTCTTATATCAAGACATGACTTCTAGAGATCTTCTACAGCAGAGAATAACCCTAGCCAATGGAGATACAAGCTGGCGACCATCCCCTCTAGTTATTGCAGCCTTAGAGGGCCATATTGCTGAATTAGATGGTCTACATAGAGTCAACCCAGGAACTTTAGCTGTTCTACAGAGGTATGCATGGCTAAAATATAATTTAGGCAAAGCTGAAATCAAGGCTGCTGGTCAGAAGTCAGCTTGCTGCTACAGGATGCCTTTCTCCCTTGCTGCTGACTGGCACATGTGACCTTCATTGCAGATCAGTGCAGTCCTTGCTGCTCAAGTTGCTGTTTTCCTTTTGAATCTGTAATACTGTTTCATGACTGGGAGCTAATTGGCTTACAATGTAGTGTTAACAAATTTCTTAAAAACTTAATTAAATTTGTTCCTATTTCCTTCTGTTATGAAATTCCCTTTTTCCTTATGGAAATGCTTTTTGTATAACTCTTATTATTTTAGTCTTTTATTATGAGAACTTCCACTGTCTAGTAATTAATATTCCTAATTTATCCTTAGAACTTTCTATTAAGTAAATAATTAGAACAGAATTGTTATGATTATGGAATTAAATCTGTGTTAGGTTGTGGATTGTCATGGCACAGCACAATAATTATTAACTCAGCTAGCACAGCACAGTAATTCATGGTCGTACAAAAGATGCTCTATGACAGTCATATTCTTTTAAAAATGGAGATGAGCATAATTATCAAAGTGTAACACATTAGGATCAATTTAATTTGATTCAACTTGTTTTTTGTTAGACTTGTTCATGATCGTGAACTGCAGCTATATGATGGATCTAGACTACTAGGTCAGCACCGATATGATGCTTTGAAAGATAAACTACAACTAACAGATGAGAAAATGAATGAGAGGTATGATTACTTTCATTACATATTTTTACTATGCATATATGAATGTTGCTGTCGACCAGATTATTGAAAGGTATTGTTGTCAACAGGGACTGGGGAGCACCTTGAAAAGTGGGAGTAGAGGTGGGGGAGGGCTAACAGTTTTCAAACAGAACATTTGACTAGATAGTGCAGGAAGTGGGGGGAACTACAGCCCTCCTCTACATTTCCTAATCAATCACCAGTATGGTCACACTTTCAGCAAGCCCAGACACACATGCAGCTTTTCTTGCACTTTTTCTGTGATATTGCATGCAATAGTGTTGCCTCATGTATCAAACCCTGCAAAAGCATAATATGTAGTGTGGGGTCCAGAGACTGCAGAAAGGGGATGGTCCGTGGGCCTAGTCCCCAGTACACTGTACTGTATCTTATTTAAGAAAAGTATTTTGTTTAAGAAGCTGCAATATGAAGTACCTTCTGCACTTAATTAGCACCCCAACCCCAACTCCCAATAAAGACTACCCTGTACAGTCCTTGGAGTTGACTTCTACTTCAATCTACTTCAAAATTGCATGGAGCATTACAGGGGTGAACATACAATGCAACTATAATATGTTGTGTGCAATGTTGCAGGAAACTGTAACTTGGCCTAAAGAATAGTTAACAGTTATTCTGCGAATAAATATTAATAATAGTTTTTCTGTATTATCAAAACCTTTTTCCCCATTCCAGAGGTATGTACTGCATTCACCCTTCTTTCCGAATCATTGGTTTGGCTGAACCTCCAGTTGTTGGCAGTAGTCAGGCACCATGGCTTAATTCTGAGGTCTTGTCAATGTTTATGTTTCACAAAGTGATTCCTTTGTCACAAGAAGAGGAGGCTGAAGTCATTTACACCATGGTAAGTTACCCAGCTGTTAATTCAATCTTTTTCATCAGGTATCTCTCCCAACATGACTATTTCTATCTTAATTTAAGGGTGTTTTCCATTTAGCGGAACCAACTGGCCAGAATGGCCATTTCTTAAATGGTACAAGTCAGTTCCTAGCTCTGGCTGGAATCAGTCCTAAGAAATCAGTCCGTTCTGGCCGGTTGGTTCACTAAATGGAAAACACCCTTAGTGTTGCATATAAGATGGAAACGATTAGAAAATAATTATAGAGGTTTTATGCATGGTTCACAGCTTGTGTACAATGTATATCAAATATTTTATCTGGAAGTGGTAATTTTAGTATGTTGAAGGCCATAATAACTCAGTCTGTCTTTTGTTTCTGTAAACAGGTTCCTGAAGTACCACAATCTGCTATGGACAAAGTGTTGAATTTGACAGACAAATTACGTTCTTCAAAAGACGCTACCGTAAGTTGTTGTAACTATTCTTATTTGAGTCTTATTTTTTCTCAGTCTGAATGAATACAACACTGCATGCATTGAAGTGTTTTTTAATTAATTTGTTAATTGAATGATTGGTGGTTGATCATGATTGATTGATTGATTGATTGATTGATTGATTGGTTAATCAATCTTTATTCATTCCAGGTGTCCTCTGTTTCCTCTTCTCTAAGCACACGACAGCTTCTACGCATTGCTAAGAGACTCTCACATCATCCTACAGAACAACTTGAACATTCAGTGAACAAGGCTTGTTTATCACGGTTAGTACACAAGTTTGTTTGTCACAGTTAATGCACAAGTAATCATTCAGATAACATACACCAGTCCTATTTCAATAAATGTTGTTGGCAAAAGCCGACATGTGACTCACCCGAAAGGAAGCATGGGTAACAATTACTAATTAAAAGCTATAAAACCACACAAATATCCACACTATAATTCAACTTCAGCTTGCCATGACCTAATACATCAAAGAGCTTCATTTGCTGATGCTAAAATCAAGACCAATACGAAAAAGAGTCAGAGTGAAATTTTGCTACTACCCATACTCCTTTTTGGTCTAGTCCCGTAGACTTGAGACCTCTCATTAACAGAGATGATTAAGTCTGTTTTATTTTCTTAATAGATTTTTACCAAAACTTGCAGCTGCTGGTTTGAAGAAGGAATTAACAGAGACAAATATACATGATAATAGCAAAGATGATGTCACTGTAACCATGGAAAGTCCAATCACAAGTAAACTTTTATTAACAAATTCTTCAAGTACACTAAGAATCTTAAAACACTTAATATCCTTAATAATTATGATCAAAATGTAATTTAGTATAGGTGACCTAATTTTGTTAAACTGAAAAAAATGCTCGGGCCGTACTCTCTTTGCAGCCATTGTAGTTTCACAGATTATGTTACTTTGATCTACATTGTATAGATTGATATATTTTGAAAAAAGCCATATTTTTAAGTGGGAATACTTTGTTTTCTTCTTCTGTAGGTGAGGTAAAAGATGGAAGTCTGAGAATTGGTCAAACCATAGTGCCAGTTCATGACCCAGAGAACCAAACTAGAGTACCTGATGTAGTGTTCTATGATATACCACAGGTAATATTATACAACTGGCAGTTGCTTTATTTTGTATGGACTGTCATCATCATCATCATCGTCATCATCTTCAGTAGCAGCAGCAACAACAGCAACAGCAGTGCAAGCCACATGCACATGGCTGCAAATATTTTTTTTCGATAAGTTGGTCAATTTTATATTACCTGTCAAAATCTAAGTCTACCAAGACAAATTAAACAAAAAACTAAAACCTAAAAATGTTGATAATTTTCATTCTGATAAGTTGTGTTTGGTCAAAATATTGATCATGCAAATCATTTGCTTTATAGTCAAATCTGCATAATTTTTGATCAGATATCTGTCCGATGAGCAGTGCATATTTGCAGTCTTTTCACGCGTATGAAAAGAATCATCAAATGCAGCTTATACTCTTTTATCATTATATCACTTGTATATAATTATAAATTATCATTTCTTTCAGCATCTTAGCATCATGGAAGACATGTTGAAAGACTTTGCACTTGGTGAACATCTTCTGCTTGTAGGAAACCAGGTAAAATCAAAGGGAATTTTTATAATTGTATTGTACTAGTCAAGATTTTATACTACTGTCACTTTCAAAATTGGAAATTGAAGGGACCATTGCAAACAGAGTAAGTGATGTCTGATCAACTTCATGCAGTAGCTGGAAGTCTTTGGACCAACTTCGTTTTTTGAAACAATCTTGACTGCAGGGAACTCTGTGAGTTTGCTCCCCTGAAATTATGTTGTTGCCAGAACTCTGTGTGAGTTTGCTCATGGCTTCTTCTACACAACTTAAACTCTGGATTAGTTTGCTCCAGACCTTTGAACTTAATCCTTTTCGTTGAAAAATGAAACCTTCCAAAGCAAGGGAGCTGTTCTTGTGATCTTTGCTCTCCTCTGACGAGTGACGAGAGTGCCGATGAGTCAGGGCTTTGAGGCATATATAAACTTAAAGATTTACATTTACATAAGTCCCAGTGGGAAAAACAAGCTATTGATTCTTAATTAACTATAAAGAGCTATGCATTCCATGACATAAGTTCTCTTCAAAATATTTCAAGGAGAATTCTGGGTTTCATCAAAGGTCGCCAACTGATTTGTTTGTCAAGGGCGGATCCAGGGGGAGGGTCGCGGGGGTCAGGACCCCCCTGTGTTTATCAATGAATATGTCATGAATTTGCGACAGCAGTAATTTTTTTCTGTGAAAAGACTCACTTTTAACATTCATTGAAATATCACTAAGCAATGCCAATTCTCTACCCATTCAGTTGTAAATATAATATTTTTGTTTCTAATAAAAAGTGTTAAAAAATCACTAGTCTAAGCAATTAATGTCATATTTTCAGCGAGTTTCAATGGCTTAAGACCTTTTCGTTTGGGTTCCCTGTTTGTAAACGTCACGTGACCCCCACCTTTGAAAAATCCTGGATCCGCCCTTGTTTGTCATGTTCTTACTTTTACACAGAGCCCTTTTAAGGCAATAGTTATGAAGAATCACTGACATTTATCACTGAAATATGTCTTTAGTTCTTCAAATGCTTAATTGAAATTAAAGGGGGTCTGTGTAAAAAAAAGGGGTACTTCTCGGAAGATTTCATTCAATTGGTGGGCCAACCAAGAATCTAAACAAAAGAAACTTTTAAAAACGGCAATGACAACTTACAATAGATTCTTTTGTTTTATCAAACCAATTAGATGACATCTTACGAGGTGGTACAGATTACCTGTACAAAAATCTGTGCTATCTGTGTAGTTTGATTGACCACTTTGTTTTACATTACTTTAGTATGCTACATTTTATGTACATAAAAAGTAAGAGCCAAAGCCAGTGGCTTACATGGCAAACTCATAAAAAACAATACTCTCACTACAAACCAGAACTACTCGTTCACTCTGTACCTGCTTGTTCTCAAAATGGTGAGAAAGACAAAACCCTGGGCTTTTCACACACAAGGCTGGTTGATGGTGCCTTTGTGTGTAGTAAACACCAGGAACAGTAATCCTATGACCTATCATCATCATCATCATCATCACCACCACTAACCTCAACATCAATATCACCATCACCAGTATCATGGTCATCATCATCATTTTGTTGGCTGCCATTATTAGTTGACATCTATAGTGCCAATAATTAACTCATTCACTCAATTAATTCCCTTTGATATATATGATTCATATTTACACAGTATTAATGAAATGTTTCTAATATTATTAACTTATAGGGTGTTGGCAAAAATAAAATAGTTGACAGATTTCTACACCTACTGAACAGACCTCGAGAATACATCCAGTTACACAGGTAGCCTGTCCAGCACATTGTAGTTCACGTTTATATAAATTATGCAAATAAAATAATCGTAGTGATCAAAGTGTAACTTCCATTTCCATTATAAAATGATCACTATTATCACAGAAAAATGTGTGAGGGGGGTCACAGCAACTGACCACATTTTTCTGAGACTGCAATCATTTCATATAGCTTAACTGAAGCCGTAATTATTTCGGTAGGGACACAACAGTCCAGTCTCTTACTCTACAGCCTACAGTTCAAGATGGAGTCATTGTGTATGAAGATTCACCTTTGGTGAGTTACCAGTAGCCATTAATAGTCATTGTAGAACATTTTATCTTTCTCTTCACATTCCCTCCTTGTTCTTTGTGTTCCTCTGTTCATGCTGCTTGGTTTCCTTTTGGTGGTTAAGCTTAATTGTTACCTACTATCCTGTCCCTTGCAGGCTCTGTTTTGAAATATTGTAGAAGGGTAGTCCCAACTTATTTTATTTTTTATTATATTTTATTAACTTCGCCATGAAATTGCTTACAAATAAGTATATGGCAGGGCATCCGCAACAGCGTGGCCAATTACATGCGGGCCCATATCATTTCTATCCCTCCCTCCCACAGGGTTCTGTCGTGTAATGTGACCACAGAAGTGTTCTCTCATAACACTTATCCCTCCCTCCCTAGGATTTGTAATGGGATTGTTGAAAGTTCGTCTCTACTTATCATTCCTATCCCTCCCTCTCACAGGGTTCTGTCATGTAATGTGACCACAGAAGTGTTCTCTTGTTATACTTATCCCTCCCTCCCACAGATCATGTTATGTAATGGGTTGGTGGAAAATTAGTTGCTACTTATCATTCCTATCCCTCTCTCCCACAAGGTTCTGTCATGTAATGTGACCACAGAAATGTTCTCTCATTACACCTATCCCTCCCTCCCATGGGCTAAAATTTGTAATTGGATTGTTGAAAGTTCGTCTCTACTGATCATTCCTACCCATCCCTCCTACAGGTGCGTGCAGTCAAGTTTGGTCATGTTCTTGTAGTTGATGAAGCAGACAAAGCTCCTACCCACGTCACTTGTATTCTTAAAACGCTGGTGGAAAGTGGAGAGATGGTTCTTGGTGATGGAAGGAGAATTATTAAAGGTATTTTATAGTGATAATGCAGACAACATATCGATAATTATTCAGGGGCAGATTCGAGATTATTCTTTAGTAGGGAGTCCAGCATTAAAAGAAAAAAAAAAAAGCGAAATCCAAGAGAATATAGAGGAAAAAGTATCGAGAAGAAAATGACCCAAGTCATTGAAGGAGGAGGTGTTTTTAAAGACTTGCACTTTGTACTACACTTTAGTGGAGCAAAGTGGCTACACTGACTAACTTTACTGATGATCTGATGTAGATATATGTATTAAGTTTGTCTCTTGACTTGAATGCTTTTTGGCTAGCAGGAGATGATAATTCATCATTACCAGACAACGTCATCCAAGCTCATCCTGATTTCCGTATGATTGCTTTGGCCAACAGACCTGGTTTTCCTTTCCTGGGCAATGACTTTTTTGCTGCACTTGGTAAGATTGAAACTATGCATCAATTTTAAGAAATGCTTACTGTAATTAATATTCAACGCTAAAGAAGCAAAAGAAAGCCTCATGTTTAAGCTCTGTGAACATGTTCACTTTCTTCACAGATCTATAAAAATCTTGTCAAAAATCAGGTACTAGAAGAACAAAAGAAAAATTCTAGGTTGCTTTTTTTGTAGAGAAAGAAACTATTGTACTGACTCCTATAGCGGGACCCCGTAATATACACCAAAAATAAATGGCCTCAATAAAGACTGGCTATATTAAGGGGTTAAAGGATAGGGGATTAAAGACGTCAACAACTTGTCTTACTTGTGTTCTATCATACTCTTTTTCAGGTGACATCTTCAGCTGTCATGCGGTGGACAACCCTGATTTCAAGTCTGAAATGGTAAGCAAAAAAGTTGTTCTTTAACAACTACCTGACTTCAAACGTTTGATATTTTCTCGTAAGAGATCAGTTTCTTGTAAAGTTGATTTTGTTTGTGTCCTCATGTTTCTATCTTTCCTTCCAGGCAATGCTTCGTCAGTATGGCCCATCTGTTGCAGAAGATGTCCTGGTAAAGCTAGTCAGTGCATTTGGTGAACTAAGATCAAGGGCTGACCAAGGACTTATCTCCTACCCTTACTCAACTAGGGAGGTTGTCAATGTTGTCAAGCATTTACAGGTAAATCTTTAATTCCATTCAGTTAAAGAGAATTTTGAAATGGAAAGTGGAGGAGATAAAATGATTATGGGATGGAAATAAATATCACATCGTCAGTGCCAAAGGTATCATCGGCAAGTGTTGCAACAAACCCATTATTGAACCAAATATGAATCAAGACGGTTCGAAATATTCTATGACATCATTCGTGCATCTGTACTTTAATAACACATGGTTCTTGTCCAATCAAAGTGCACACAACATACCAATTATTATATAGATGCTGCATTTAATACTTTGTTTTATTAAACCAGGCATTCCCTGACGAGGGCGTTGCCAGTGTCGTTCGTAATGTGTTCGACTTTGACTCGTATCATCCCGAAGTCAAAGATGTCGTGCTTGAAGTCATGCATAAGCATGGTATTCCTGTGGGAACATCAGCAAGAAATATCAACCTAGTTACAGAGTAAGCGGAAAGATAAACTTAGAATATAAGAAGTGATTAGGAATGTGCATGGTCGATACAATAGTCCAGTTCCGAGATATGCTTCACCTGCCACATACAAAGGATTTGGAAAGAGGCTATGTACAACAGCAATTGATAACATGACGAACATGCGCGAACCCCTGGCGGAAGTGGCCTCAATTACGGTTTTAACCTGGCTTAGGGCTACCTCTCTCATAAAGAGAGTTGTATATAGTCTCCCCAAAGTTTTTCGGAGCATTACAGTCGAGTGCAGAAGTACGAACAGCTAGAAAGTATCCTTTCATAATTATCCATTTGTCCAAGACAATAGAAGTTGGCCGGACATGAGCAGATGTTATCACTTGCTGCTGCTATGTGAGCTTTGTGCAGGTAGCCTCGTCTATATTCTCTTCTATGTGGCAAGTGAAGTGTATCTGGGAAGTTGACTATTGTAGCAATGACTTAGCCTCCTCCGCAGGCAACCTTTTGGGCTTCCTCGCCTTTTCTCGCCTGGTGTCCAGGCCACTACGTGTCTTTAACACAGGAGGCCCAGCGGAAAAGCGAACAGTTGCCTGCGGAGGAGGCTAGCAATGACTGATTTTTAGCAAATCTACTGAGATTAACAAGGGTGTGGTTCTTTGTGAAAATTTGGAAAAACGAATAGTAATCTTGTAAAAAGACAAATTTTAATAAAACATTTTGAATTTAAAAAGTCTTATTGTTTTCATTTCCCAACTCTTTGTATGTTTGTTCTAGGATTCCTTTGTCAGCTCCAGTTTTCATGGCGAGCTGGCAGATAGCAGAAGGGGAGCCTGGGACGGGTGACGTAATCAGCTGTCCAGTAGAGGAACGTCAGCTTAAAGTTAAGGTGAATTTATTTGTAACTTTCAAACAGAGAATTAAGTCAATGTTAGCCAATAGACCACAACTGCACAAATCAATACTAAAAAAGCCAGAATCCAACACAGTTCCTTATTCATTCGCTCTCGCAGTTGAGTTTTCTGGATTATTTTTTCAATAATAAGTTCACTGTTCACATTCAAACGAGGGAACGGTGCATCAGGAACTTCAACACCCAGAAACTCGCACAACGGTTTCCATCCTTGCTTGACGTTGTAAACAAGAAGCTGATCCCGCGGGATGGAAGACTTGACCCGCGCGTTGTGTTTCACGTACTGGTCGGCCTTAACGATTGGATTCTTTGGATTTAACCCTAATTTTCGTCCACCACCTTCAAATATTCTTCTCCATTTGCATCCAGTTGGCGCACAAAGCAATCCAAGTATCATCAACATAGACGAACATCCAGACAACGTAGCTGAGATAGTTTTTTGGAGGCTGTGTACCCATGCTTCTTCACTATCTCGAACCATCAGGACCACTTTTGAGTCTGGAAAAGCAGCGAAAATTTCTTCCCAGAAGTAACAAGCGGGACCATCTGTGATTGCATCAACATTATCATACATCGCTGCAAAGTTTGGAATTCGTTTACCGTCCAGTGCATCGGCATATTCATCTAAGTGGTATCTCCAATGTTCTTCCGTGTCGTGTACAGTGTAGCCAAGAGTAATCAATGCTGATGCTACTGATTTGGTACCAGTTTTTGCATTTTTTTGGCAGCCCTGCACAGATAATCTTCATTTACGTTTTGAAGTCGATTCCTTTTGAAAATTGCTCGTTTAACACGCGTTGATATACCGTGCCAAAAACGTGTAGCATTAAATTTGGTGCAGAATAAATCACGATACAAGTTTATGAATCTCTCTGCATCAGTGATCGTGACCACGTATCACGCGTCCAGTGAAAAATGGAAAAAATGTAATTAACATTAATTAACATGTGCAGGCAACTCAGAAATTATCGTTGTCAATACTATCTCTGATTTCTTCCTTTAGAACAGCGCAAGCTATATTATAATTAAGTAGATGTGTTATTGTCTACAAACGTCTTCAGGGAAATAGTCCATCTTATATGCTAGACACGTTAAAATGTATTTGCTGCGAGCGAACGAGCAGCTTACTTATCGTGACAACAGTTCGATACCGTGACAACAGTTCGATACCGTGACCTAGCGATATAATTAATTGCTCCTAATATAATTAGGAGCAGGATCACTATAGGCAAATTTCATGTTTACTTTTCTCCTTATTAGCATAAATCGAACTTCAAGTTACAAACAAACAGACACAACAAATAAAAAGTTGATCATTCTTTGATCATAAATAAAGAGGTTATCATATTTGGTCATGTCTGGAAATTGGAATGTGATATCGTCAAACAAGATTTAAAGGGGCAGGGCTTTGAACACAGCTAAAATTTGCAAAGAATACATGGCTGGGAGACAAAAGAAGAGTTGCCAACTGTAAAATATTTAAAAACTAATTTCTCGAAAATGAGTTTATGCAAAGGCTCTCAAATTTCGATTATTAGTTATGTAGAATGTACATGAAAGCTGAAATTCGCCTACAGTACTGTATATTTTTTCAATGTAGAGTAATAAATTGTAACGGCATATTTATAAATAAAACATGAATCAATAATTTATATCAAGACCAATTAAAGCTTGCGCTTAAGTAAAACAAAACAAACGAAGCTATTATAACATTTGAAAAATCCGTTAAAGTAAATTTTATTTTCTAGGGTCCTAGTTATTTCTCCACATCCACCAAAGACCTCGACAAAGTTGTGGATCGTTCTCGTGTTTTCACGGAACAAATAAGTCACTGGGAACTTCCACTCTATGAGAGCAGCTTTGTCACAGCTGTGGCTGTTGGACCAGGTTGGTACTTCTTTGCTTTTCATGGAACTAAGGGGGGTGTCATCATCCTACCTGCTATACATCATCCTACAGGTGAATCATCCTACCTGCTATACATTTACTGCATTCTGTTTACATGGAAATTTGTGCCTTCACTTCGGGTACTAGGATCATCCTACTAAACAGAATGCAGTAAATGTATAGCAGGTAGGATGATTCTAGTGCTAGGATGATCCTAGTGCCATGTAAACACCCCCTAAATGAGGTGATGGGGTTGTTTTCAAGTGCTGACTTGCAAAAAATATGCTTCGTTTTTATTTCTAATTTTTGAATGGCACCCCTCCCAGTCCATAGAATTCCTTCTCGGAGAACGTTTTCGATCACTTCCGGTAATTGAATCATGTAGATACCGCGGACACTAGTGAAAAACGTCTGCGCATGCGTGCATATTACGATGTTTTTTTAAAAATTGTATGAGTTTTAGCTTGAAATGAAATGCTCGTGTTCTCGGTGTATACACAAAATTTCTCTTGTATACTTTTGTGAGGCAAAGATATGGCATTAATAAGTTTTGACATTTTGTGAAAACCATTGTTGAAGGCAAGCGTAAAAGCGAAATTTGCATAAGTTTACAAAAGCACGAAGACGTGACTACGAGCATGCGCAGACGTTTTTCACTAGTGTCCCACGCATGCGCGATTTATGAAACGATTTCGATGAAAACATTCGGCCGTGTACTTTGCCGGCGAAAACGAAGCCATAGAAGCCAAAGTTAGTCCCCAAAAAATCAGTTTGATGAGATTGTAGTATATTCTGTTACCTGCACCTAGTACTTTTCCTGTTTGTACTAATGCTTAAAATTTAATAAACTCAAAGATATATGGAAAAATATATTTAAAATAAAAATTCTAAAGATATTGCTTGGGATTCCTGTGGTCTAGATGCGGACGCGCGCGCGTAAGCCCGCGAAAACTCGCGCATGCGTAGTCATTTTATCGAGGTGTGGATCATATAATGTATGTAACGACATGGCACACTTCGTAGATTTTGCCTTTTCCCCTTCTACTAAAGTGTTCCATATTGTATCTATTTCGTATACTGGTGTACTATTGGTATTCACTGCGTATCAACTGTGGGCTTCCTGTGGTAAGGTCATTCAAGTTGTCATGCAGGAGAATCGGCAAACTGAACAAAAAAATATAGGGAGCACACAAGAAATCAGCGAAATAGCGAGGAAATCGTAAATATGGTGGGAGACATGAACAAGTTGAAAATACAAGAGTCGAATCCATTAACTTACAAAATTGCAGTGATACCATGTAACTTTTTTTTCGATGGAGGCTATTTCGTGAGCTTCAGAACGACATTTCGCGTCATTAGAGCTAGATTCAGTTAGGTTTTAGGGGTACTAGACCCCGGCTATCCCATCCCTAGCCCTAAACCTAACCTTATCTAGCCCCAATAACGGGGTCTTTTTCCCGCGAAATGTCGTTCTGAAGCTCGGGAAATAGACTCCAGCTTTTTGTTCAGTTTGCCGACTCCCCCGCGTGAGCCTACCCCAGGACGCCTCTCGGTACGAACTGAATGCGAATAAATTATGATTAAGCTGTTTGTCGTGTTGCAGGTGATGTTCGCGGTGACTGGATCCATACGCTGGCCCTGAACCCTGTGACACTGCTGTCTTCACAAGCCAACCAGCACACAGTCTATTCCATTGATTTGTCCGAACTTTTTCCCACAAAATACTTAGGTATTTTACCGCAATTACAACTGGCCGCTCTAGGCCAACATTTGAATGGACAGGTTTTATTGTTTGATCAAGAATCAAACACGCTACTGCAGATCGATCCCAGAAATGGCGCAATCAAGTTTCTAGGCCTTGGCTCCCTGGCTGAAAACACAAAACGTAAAATAACCCGACATTTTTCCGTCCACAAAGATCAGAACAAATTTCAAATGTGCTCAGACTTTTCAAATGAGAACGTGCTAATGATTTTTCAAGAAGACACCAACAAAATGGACGTTGTAAACATTGAAGACGAGGTTACTCAGCACATGACGTTTCCTTTTGTGATTGGCCAGTTTCATCCTTTCTCACGTGACCTTTGGCTTTTGGGGGAGACTGGTACAGACAGGAAGTACTTGCTTGGGAAACCATATCCTGAGGCCCCAGTCCCTTGTGTGCTGTACCCGGTCACCAGTGATACGATCAATGATGCAGACGAGACTCAATGGCAATCGATATCTACTTGTGGTTTGCCATCGAATATCTTGTGCTCGGCTTTAGGGGACGACAAGAGGTCGAGAAGTAATCGATTACTCGCAAGTAGAGAGAGCTATGCTGCGATTGCGTTGTCACAACCAGACCAACTGGTCTCCCGATCCCCAGTGACATTATTCTCTTTTCCAAGAGACAAAACATCAGTGGTAGAGCAAAAAGGTGAGAGATTTTTCTTTTACCACTGCCTATATAATAACGCGCCCCACCAAGACTAACGTCTTGACTAGGAATTGGTCTATAGGCTGCCAAAAATCCAACTCAATTTTCAGCCAGAGTTTTCACCGATGATGTTTGAACACTTTGTTGGCTTCACAATAGACCATCGCCCAATTCCCGGTCGAGACGTTTGTCTGGCGGGCGCCTAGAGCCGGTTCGTATGAGTGTGAAACGGACCGCGCCGTGCCCGTAACCGTGCCGTGACCGCGCGCGCGGTGTCTTTTTCACGGTCATACGAAATCTACTCTAATTATGCAAACGTTAAAACATCTTTTTTATGAATTTTGTTTATTCCACAGATATCCAATCAAAGAAACTCAGAGACAGGGATGATATGCGGTTTGAGTTAGTCCGTCCTGTTTGCCTACCATCTACTGGCCAAATTATTCGTTTTGGACGTGAATCGTTCGTACCTGAAAAAAGCAAACTCGAGGAACCACCATCACCAAATATGTACTACTTAGAAGTAGTAGACGTTGGCAGACACAGCGTTCGTTATCTTCCTTTTCCTGCACGGCGCATCCTTTCATTGTATGCACGCTGGTCACCAGTATCTGTTGCCATGGCATCGACAACCGATGATGGTCTAGTAACGGTCGATGCCACTGGTCAAATAAGGCTGTGGGAGACTGGGTTTAAAAATCTAGAAAAGTCATTGACGGAATGGAAGAAGCTGATTGGTCAGGAATCACCGGGACGACTTCAGGTACGCTTTCGATTTTAGCAACAAGGGGGTCATTGGAACATAGAATATAGTCCTCTCAGACAAAAAGAAAAAAAAAACATTTTTTCTTTGATCTGTTTTTGTAGTTTCAGTGAAATACTATTGGCTATATTTTTAACCTATGCTAATTCGTTTTCGTTCTTGGAAATTTTATGTAATATGACCTCCGAAAATCGTTGCGTCGCGACTGTATTTTCCAACTTCGGTTAGGATTTTGTCTTTTAATGATTCGTGAATCATATCCTTGGGGGCGGAGCATGTTTTAAATCAACCAATGATTGAACTAATTCACAAAACTCTGCCTCCAAGGATGATGGATGGATCAGACAAGACAAAAACCTAACAGAAGCTGTAAATTATGCTCACGTTTTTCTATCATCTTTATCTCAGGTGAATTATTCTCGCGAGAGTGGGCTGGATGTGACGGCTCCTAAACATGGGAAGGTACACTTCAGCTCTTCTTAGTTTTGAACTATGTGAATACGTATAGTAATACTCAAAGTACATTATCAACATTACATTACAAAGATTGGCCATGGCAAATATTTAATACTTAAAGGCCTACTTGGATGAAAATCGGTGAAAATTGGAAACTGATTGTTTCTATATGATGATAAATATAGTTAAATAACTAGGAAATCTCCGAAAAAATCTACATTTTAAGCTCATTATCACAGAGAAATTTTGTTTTAAGGTAATTCCTCTGTTTTGCACCGCGCACGCCTACTGCATGCGCATGGTTCAAAAAGCATAAATCGCGACTTTACGGTACGAGCATTTTCTTTCAAGGTATAATCAAAGAGGATACAAAACTCGATTTTGGAAATTTTTCTAATCTTTGGTGCGATAAAAAGCAAGTTTTGCGAAACTCGCCCCATTCCCTTCTCGAAAAAATGCCGTTTTTAGCTCTATTATGATGATGTTTTACAAAATATCTCGCAAACGAGCACCGTGACCCCCATTTCTTATTTCAAAACATGCATTCACGCAATGATTTACACAACATATTTGAAAATTAAGAAAATCTATCGATAGGAACATGGAAAATTTGACGCTTTTTTGTGTATATTTGAGCCCTAGAATGCCAAAAATCGAACATTTCGGGCGTATGTTGCTCTCTAAATGATGCAAAAAATGTTCAAATTATGAAATGCGTTATCGAAGTTAAAATAAGCTTTCTTGCGAGATATTTTACTGTTTCACCTGTTTCTACTAAAATACTGCTAACTCTGAGTTTTGGAGTCTTTTTCTGAGACCAGATAGACATATCAACGAATTAGCTGGAAACTATCGAACGTTCGCGCGAAATTGCTAAAATACCCTTGTCTATCAAGCCAAATATTTCCTAAACAAGTACCGTGACCCCCTCTTTTTTTGTTAGTTACGAGAAAAGTAACTCAAAACCTACAAAATATCAAATTTTAAGCGATTTCTTATTCTATCGGTAGGATCTATTACAGAGGAATCACCTTAAAACCAAAAAGAACAATAAGGTTGAGTAATTGACGTCATAATTACGTCATTTACTCACAATTTAAATGCCAAAAACCTTGCCAATTTTGCCTGTCGCTTTCGGATGTGAAGGAAATGTTGCTTCATGGTGATTATTGGTGCTGTATACATAGGTTTTACTGAGTTTCAAGTCATTTCAATTTTTTTGAAGAAATGCCATGTGTCAGATTATAGTACATGTCCTGATTTTTAATAACCGCAAATAATAAGCAATTATTGGATGAGGTCGAGTAGGATATGGGAAATTATTAAGGCCGAGGTTTGTGTTATCTGCCGAAGCCGAAACACAAACCGAGGCCTTAATAATTCCCCATATCCTACGAGAAACGAATTCAATAATTGTTTTATTATTTTTGAAAAAAATTCTTACTTAGTTGTGCTTTGTTGACAAGAATACATGTTGTTGTTGTTTTCCCGCTTTTGGCATGAACCGCATAAATTAGCGTGACGTCATACCGCAAGCTAATTTTCCATATTCGAGAAAATTACGTCATAACTTCGAATAATGGTTTTCAACATTTTCATAACTCCAAATTTGGGCAGCTAGCCGGCGACTATGGTAATTTATCCGGTGGCTCTTAGCCAATCAAAACTCTTGAATTATTTTCAAAATATAATAATGGCTGTTATGCATAAGAACAGGGCACACTAGTTATCAATTGCCGTGTACTGATAGAGCGGTTTTCGTATGAACTTACCGTGCCTTACCGTGACATTCGAAATTCAGTTCCTGCCTTAAACGTGCCGTGCGGTGACCGTGTCATTTTCCCAGAAATCTGTCGAAGTGCCCCTAACCCCTAAATTGAAATTCTGATAATCGTTTTTTCATGAATGGAAATGTTTAATGTTGAAATATCTCCGGGTAAAGTCATCTCCTTTCGGAGCATTAAGCATTTGAAGTCGGAAAATGCAAATGAGATGACGAAAAAAGGAATATGCATGATTTTGTCTCCAATTTTGAAACAAGTGTGTTTGAGTTAGGTGGTAAAAACATTCACCAAACTTTGTACTTTAGCAATGAAAATGTTTTGCAAGTGAAAAAATAATATAAAATTCATCTCTAGTGTTTTTGTATATTTAAGTAGTCTTTTCCTACGTCATCTCATTTGCATTTTCAGATTTCAAGTGCTTAATCCTCAGAAAGGAGATGATTTTATCCTGAAATATTTAACCATAAGACTTTAGGGGGTTAGGGGCACTTTAAGTTTGAGTCGTTTCTACCCATACTCTCTCCCGTGTGTGTGTTGTATTGGTGGGGCGTCTTTCTTGTAACGTTTTTGAAATAGATGTAGGTAACTAGTAAAGTTAGGACTAAATAATCAACATGGTCATTATTAGGTGGACCCAACTGATAATCCACATGTTGGAGGCAACACCTGGGCAGGAGGCACCGGTGGACGGGACACAGCAGGGTTGGGTGGTAAAGGTGGACCATACAGACTTGATGCAGGACATGATGTCCATCAGTTGTCAGATGAAGAGAAAGATGCTGTACCCGACGATGTTAAGAGGGCTGCTCGTGAGATGGCAAGAAAGGCATTTAAAGAAAGGTGAGTTAAGACCTTTTGCAGACATTTGCTTCTGTTTATGCTCTTCAGTAGAACCGGACACACACATTGCAACTTTTCATTTTCTACAGCATTGCACACTACACAGAGTTTCACTGTGTGTTCACCCCTAGTTGCGTGCAACCGCTGCAGGTTATAGGATCGATTTTTATTTCTATTCGCAAAATTGCAGGGATGGGAACACGGTGTAACTGTGTTGTACGCAAAATTGCAGGGATGGGAACACGGTGTAACTGTGTTGTACGCAAAATTGCAGGGATGGGAACACGGTGTAACTGTGTTGTACGCAAAATTGCAGGGATGGGAACACGGTGTAACTGTGTTGTACGCAAAATTGCAGGGATGGGAACACGGTGTAACTGTGTTGTACGCAATATTGCAGGGGTGGACACACGGTGCAACTGTGTTGTGGATCATCATGATCATCATGTGGATCATCTTTCCTTGCCTCATCACTATTGAATAAGCTTCCAGATAAAGTATCCTGGACATGTTCAAGCCATAGAAACTTTAAATGTTCAACAAAAGAATTGGCAGTAAAGAAACTGTTAGCCTCAAGAGACCTAAAGTGCCATAGATTATATTAACTATTTCAACGTTTTTAATCATCTTAGTATTTACAATTTTATAATTTTATAATTGAACAATCTTACAATTTTAGTATTAGAGTCATAGGCTCTATATTTCAACTATCTTGGATCCATTTAGTATTTGACTGTCTTGGGCCAGATTGGAAAAAAGCATACGCTTTATTTGTTACCCAATAAAGTTTATTATTATTATTATTATTGTTGTTGTTGTTGTATGTAGTATTGCAGGGGTGGACACACGGTGTACCTGGATACACTGATTATTAGAGTGATTTAGCAAACATGACACGACGTTAAAGAGGACGCCGCTCGCGCTGACAAATTTTGTTCGAAATGACCGTTGACCTCGCCGACGTGAAGAAGAGGACGTGAAAACAAGCGAAATAGCGTCCTGAACGTGGCGTTTAGACGTTGTCACGGTCGTCACGCAACGAACGAATGTGATTAATTTGTCATCTAACGTCCTGTTTTCGAGTCGCGTCGCGTTTTCTAAATGACTCTAATTGTTTCTTTTTCTGCAGACTTCGTGAAATCCAAATGAGCGATTACGATGCTGAAATGTACGAAGCCTTCTCGTCTCGCGTACGCCGTCAAGTTCAGTCGCTCCGCGTCATTCTTGACAGTCTACAGGCAAAGAGCCGGGAACGAGTATGGCTCCGTCACCAGACCTCTGGTGAACTCGATGACAATAAACTTATTGAAGGCCTTGCTGGAGAACGTGCCATTTATAAGAAAAGAGGGGACGAAGAACCAGAGGTATGTTGGTGAGGTTACGCGGGAGTATTGCGTGACTTTCAGCTTTACTGATAGCGTATTGCGTGACTACATTTAATAATACTGTTATGTCAAATGCGTCTTTGTTTTCTGATAGTTCGAAAATACTGGTTATCTTTTGGTTTCATGGATAAATAATTGTGCAAAACAAATACAGCGCGCGGTTGTCTTGAATACAGAATTTCGCAATCCACACTTGTTGCATTTGCACCTAGTGTGCGTTATAATTCAGTTACCTTCAAATTCCAATAATGATACTCTTATGCAAAAAGCTCTAAAAGCTTTCATTTATACATTCATTATCACGTGTCCTGTTTCAGCTCGGAGCTCCCCAGCGTCTTCCAAAGCGCCTGCGGTTCGTGGTGGATGTCAGCGGTAGTATGTACCGGTTTAATGGTCTGGACTGGCAGACTCGACAGGATGATGGAAGCAGCTTGTCTCGTGATGGAAGCTTTTCATCAATACGAAGATAAAATCAAAGTATGTGTTACATAACACAACATTGTAACACATTGAGCTTTATGGGCGTGCCAAGTAGTATACTCCCTCCGACACCAACCCTTATTGCAAAAAACGTTATGTTTTCCCATTTCAGGTCACGTATCATTCCCTTGAGTGTTATTTGTTTTCCGAGAAGAGACGTTAATTTCCCCCTCAACAAATTTTCAAAAAGTGACAAGTGATCTGTAATAATAAAACATTATGCCCGAAGTGAAGAGGTCTATTGTTTTACAGACGAGTACTATATACCGTGTTGGATGAGTAAATAAGAATACCTCTATCACTCAACCCTTCCTATGCACTCATGGTATGATTCTTGATACGTAAGCCCTTGAATTTGTCATTTTGTTAAGTTTATCACAGTATTTTGGGGCATTTGTTTTGCTTTAAAGGGGGACTAGCATCAAAATCGTTCATGTGATGTCATACACTCAACCTAAACATTCAGTTTCGTACATTTCTTTATCTTTAGTTTCTCAAACTATTTCATTTCTTTTAATATACTAAAAGTTAGTATGAAGAAGTTTTCCTACATTGTTTAGGCTAAGGAGTTATTTTCTGGCCAGTTTTCTTATTGTAGAATAATTAAGTTGAGATATCTCAACTGGAACAAATTGCAAAGAAATGTATGGAGCTGATTGCTTGGGTTGAGTGTATGACGTCACTGACACCTCCAAAGATTCATAAAAATCTAATACCTTCCATAAAAATTTTCAGAAAACAAACTAGCCAGTTTTCGAATGGCTCTTTGGGGGTCTTTCAGCTTAGTTTCAATGAAGTTCCAGCTAAGTTAAATATTCAGCGATTTTGATGCTAGCCCCCCCCCCCTTCCCCCCTTTTAAGCGCGAAGTAATAATCATTATGTGTATATTTTGTGTTAGTACGATATTGTAGGACACTCCGGCGAGTCTCCAGAAATCCACTTCGTCTACGACGGTGCTCTACCCAAAAACAACCGAGAACGCCTGGACGTCATGAAAGAAATGCACGCGCATGCTCAGTACTGTATGAGTGGTGACTTCACACTGGAGGCCACGTCACGTGCCATCAAGCGTGTGTCGAGTTTTGATGCTGACGAACACTTTGTGGTGGTGCTTAGTGACGCTAATCTTGAACGATATGGGATACCCGCAGAGAACTTTGGGAAGGTTCTGACCAGTGATTCTAAAGTTAATGCGTTCGCTGTTTTTATTGGTTCACTGGGTAACCAGGCAGACAGGTAAATGATGCTGTGATTGGTTGATGTTTTTTTACGTTGCACCGTTCAATTCAACATCTAGTTAAAGTGCCCCTAACCCCTAAATTAAAATTTTGATAATCGTTTCTTCATGAAAGGAAATGTTTAATGGTTAAATATCTCTGGATAAAATCATCTCTTTTCGGAGCATTACTGCAATTTTCATAATTATGCGAACTCTGACCTTCAAACAGTCCATTGGAATTTGGTTTTTAGCTTCCGCCCACTTCAAACAAACAACCAAAAAAATACTCATAAAGATCCCTAAAAACCCATCAAATTAATGACTTAATATGATCTTTAGACGATCTATAACAGCTAAATATAATTTTGGTATTAGTTAAATCTACGTATTTTTGATTTTCAATTTTGATTGACGGAAGCTAATTTGGCAAAAACCACTTCAGTGTTTACATGTCTGAGTTCGCAGGATTTTGAAAATTGCAGTAAGCATTGGAAGTCGGAAAATGCAAATGAGATGACGTAAAAAAGGAATTTTCATGACTTTGTTTCCAATTTTGAAACAAGTGTGTTTGAGTTAGGTAGCAAACACATTCACCATACTTTGTATTTTAGCAATGAAAATGTATTGCCAATGGAAAAATAGTATAAAATTCATCTCTGGTGTTTTTGTATATTTAAGTAGTCCTTTTCCTACGTCATCTTATTTGCATTTTCAGACTTCAAATGCTTAATCCTCAGAAAGGAGATGATTTTAACCAGAGATATTTAACCATAAGGCTTTTCCATTCATGAGGAAACGATTATCAAAATTTCAATTTAGGGGCTAGGGGCACTTTAATTAAAGCGATATTATTCAGCTGGCTAACGTGCGCTGAATGCCTAGTTCATTCTTAATCAATCCAACAGTTCCAATTCTTTTACGTGCCTAACTTTCTGTGTATTTCATTGCAAAAGTATGGTACGGCACATTAACTAGTATGGCGTCTAACGGCCCCGTCCACAAGAAAACGCTTTGTAAACGACCACAAGAAAACGCTTTGTAAACGACCACAAGAAAACGCTTTGTAAACGACCACAAGAACACTTTAAATATAAGTCTACCAGCATTGAGGTCGGCTTGGCGTAGATGCAATAATGGGCTACTTGTCAATGAGACCTCATACTATAAATACAGCAAGTAGTCTAATGAGCTTTGCCAAGTGCTGGGACCATACAGATACAGATACAGAAAAGGCGTTTTCATAAATGAGCGTTTACAGTGAAAACGCCAGCGTTTTCGTGTGGACGGGACATGTAAACGCTTAAAAATTTAAGCGTCTGCAGATCAAAACATCTCCACCTAGGCCCAAACAAGCATTTTACAGGAGTTCCATCGAAAAAGTTCTGTAACTGAACGGTACCTGTAATTTTGAATCGTAATTGGTCGCGTTTCCCGGCAAGAGGACACAAGACCGCATACAATACTATCGGATTTACAACAAATTACTACCAAACACGTCTGAACTAAGTAGTTTATACTTGTGCTACCAATGCAATAAAAACCCTTCCCTGTTTTTGATTCCTATCTATGCCCTTTCTTAATTGTCATTCTTTCATTATAATTATAAGTAATAGTAATAATAAGTATTCGGAGCATATATACAGAGTCTCTATGCTCTTACAGTGCTAGAATGAAAAAAAAAAATCATAAAACCTATAAAAGCGGAAAACGACCGTCGCCATTTATGATTATGGTTGTGTTATTGTTGCAGGCTTGTAAAGACTCTGCCCAGCGGCCACGCCTTCGTTTGCCTGGACACCAAGCAACTTCCTCTGGTCTTGCAACAGATTTTTACTTCAACTTTACTCAATTCAAAATAATGATTCAAAATAATTGTGAAATAAATGAATACGAGTCTTGTATATGACTACTTTGAATTGATCAATGATGAATGAATGATACCACAGATATTTCATGCCCTCTCCCCACGAATATTAGCCGCTTTCATACCGTGAAGACTGGGTACGAGTCCCTTAAACTTTGATGATGGCAACACAAAACTTATGTAGTCAGAAAGAGCAAATCAAGCTGTATATAATCCCGAGGTTTGATGTTAATCGGATATACATTGAAAGAGATACAGCAGTTCAAACATCCTAGATTTTACAAAGAAATGTATGGTTGTAGGGACAAAATGTCCACAAATGCATGTCCCTATATACAACCATACATTTCTTTGTAAATTCTAGCATTTTTGCACGGCTGTTAGTCATTCAATATTGACCCGATTAACACCAAACTTCGGGATTTTATATAGCTCGATGTACTTTTTCTGACTATATGAGTTTTGCGTTACCATCGTCAAAATTTGAGGGACTCGTACCCAGTCTTCACGGTATGAAAGTGGCTAATACACCTGTTTCATAAAACGTTGTGGGGGAAAAGGCTTCAAAGCCTACTGTGCCATAACCGTGTAGTGACCGTCTGCAGTGCCGTTTTCACAGTCATACGAAATCTGACCTATTCTCATCGGCATGCAAATTGAGCAGATGACAATCGAATAAATCATCATACAAAGCTAGGAGGGACCATACATTTTTAACTCGTGGACTGCAAATCCGCGAGTTATTGTGAGGGATCAAAATATGCAAATGAGTCACTCACTGGCTCGCACATTGTTAAACTATGCTAATGCGCATGCTCGACGTGATTGACCGCAGGCCGAAAGTAATGTGGGCTCTGGTTACGAGATTGAAGGAATTTTAAAAATATGATTTCGGGACTCTTAGCTTGTGTTATTCAAATATGCATCGATGATATTTGCTCAAATTCTTCAGCTGATTGTACGTACGCGAATTGAAACTTGCTTTGGAATTGAACGATGTAAATGGCGTCTTCTGTAAACAAGATCTGTATTTAATTATTATTGTGGAGTGTGGAAATTCTACACGTGACTCCTCCATGGGTTTAACTGAATCGTGGAGCCTTCGATCAAGATGGTTTATAGATGATGATATGGACACGACAACTTCTCTCATTAGTAAGATCATGCCTAGAGAATTCCTTGACTTACCGGCTCGTGCTCACACTTCGCTAAGATTGGATGTGTCGATCAGATGATAGGGGAAATTGCTGATAATTAATTTCTTATTCCTTGCCACATTTTGTATTGTACTACTCTGTTTGGAATATTTAAACTTCCATCGCATCTCCGTTGAGCTGTTGAGCTGTTCGATACTCGGACGTGAAAATCTTTCTGGGTGGACTTTGTACGGTCGCGGTCCGAAGCAACAAAAATCGTCGCAAGTCCAAAATCAAAGTCATCCAATGCAAGCTTTTAGTGTTTTGAACTCTATCAGCACGCGAGTAAATGTTAAAATAACAAGCAAACGAAAACATTTTGAGTACGAAGTGCCGCCTGAAACAGCCTGAAACTGGCCGTGAGTCGAGCCGGAGGGCGGGTAAACTTCGAGTTACGCGCTTCGAGTTACGCGCTTCGAGTTACGCGCTTTTCGAGTTACGCGCTGTGCCACACCCATTTTTGCCTGTGCCACACCCAGCGCGTAACTCGATGTCTTTAGGAAAGGTTAATGACTTCGAGTTACGCGATGAGCGCACAACTCGAACTAAAACATATCGTCTTAAAGTGTCGAGTTAAGTAAAGCGCGTAACTCGAAGCGCGTAACTCGAAGCGCGTAACTCGAACATTACCCGATCCCGTCGAGCCGCTAGTTTGTGTTTGTACTCTAGCACAAGAGAGAATGTTGAAAAAGCAGGAAACCAAAACGGCACTGATCTAAATCGACTTTTATTTACATTATTTATAATATTTGATCAAAATGGAAACATGTTTCAGTCTATTCACCGTGGCCTTTGACGAGTCAGCTAATTTTAGCTATAGGCAAAACTTGTGGATCCTTGTGTAACCGGCTTGGCCAAAATAACTCAGTGGATGTAATTGATTTTTTGTAAAATCTAAAGTAATTGATTGACCGTACACTTTAAAACGCATATTGTAACAATTACTTCAGATACTGATAAAATGAGAGATTTATATACATTGTATGTAATGAATTGTATTTTTCATTCGTTTGATCTAAAACGTCGAATACAGTAGACAATGCGGCATCTTTCACCGTGATGCGACTCATACAAAATGAGTCTGAAGCAACATCACGCAATACAGGAAACCAATTTCGCTCCAAAAAGCGTTTAGTATTTAACAGTTTATCATACGCCGTCACGCTACAACCTCATGCAACATAGTTTCTGTTTTGTGAACGTCTATACTTTACTGCTTGCCAAATGATTCGGAGTGAGCTAATCCAAGCTACTTTGCGCGAAACAGTGTCAAACTTTGACGCGAATGCTAAGTCGATTTAAGCTATATGTAATGAATTGTATTTATCATTCGTTTAATCTTCAAATGAAAACTCGTCATTTCACTAAGATGTATTGTTTGGGCTTCCTGTGGTCATTTCGGTCAATCCACGAGTTACCTACGGTTGATTGGCTTCCCCCTCGGGCTTCCTGTGATAGATGGGACTAGATGCTTGGGCTTCCTGTGTTGACTTCGCGCTTTGCCTTGTCGCCATTTTGAATGCAAGTGGATGCCAGTGTAGTTGTCTGCAAGCTTTCCACGTCCTGAGGTATAGTAAAACTTAGAATAGATTTTTTTAAAGATACTTAAGTGTACATAAAATAGTTTTAGAGTATTTTTGGTCGAGTTTATTACATTTAGTATTATTTTTGAGGCACACGAAGTTGCACGTGAAAAGAGTGGAAGTGCGGTGTCAAGAAACCTTCCACTTGTTGCTTTTTAGCTTAAAAATTACCAGAAAAACGTCCCAAAATGTTCTTTTCAAAATTTTCTTTAATACTTTTAAGCCATAAAACGTTCAGAACTTTAATTTCATTGCAAAACGTAAGTAGACTGCATCCATACGCGATGAACAGCAAGCGATAACATGACGAGTATGCGCGAACCGCTGGACGGAAGTGGCCTCAATTACGGTTTAACTTGGCTTAGGGCTACCTTTCACAAAGAGAGTTGTATATATATCTTCCCAAAGTTTTTCGGAGCATTACAGTCGAGTGCAGAAGTACGAACAGCTAGAAATAATCCTTTCAAAATTATCCATTTGTCCAATTGCTGGGTTTCATCCGTACCTTCGGGAATCAAAAGACAAAGAAGCGGTAGCCATGTTGGATGACCAAACAAGGGACGCTAATGAGAAATCTTTTGTTGAAGTTCATCCAACATGGCTACCATGACGTCACATGCAACCCAAGAATACAATAGAAGTTGGAGACATGCGCAGATGTTATCACTTGCTGCTTACGCGATGCTTAGGCCTTTGGACGTGACGCCACGTGATTAATAGACCCATATATCCTTTTAATATTATTTGCACAATAGACTGGATAATTTTTTCACTAGTGATAAGCATAAGCACAAGCAACATACACAGACTCAGTAATATACTGTTCATTATCAGTGCTTGTCTTATCACTAGTGACATAAGCACAAACAACATACACAGACTCTGCAGTAATGTACTGCTCATTAGTAGTGCTTGTCTTTTCACCAGCGATATAAGCATAAGCACAAGTGACAAACATACTTTTCACTAGAGTACAAACACTAAAAGCGTGCAATATTTTGCACTATTTAGTACTAAATAACACTAATAATACAATTATATAATTTTCATAACTTATTGCCATTCAGTACTGTGGTATGTTGCACACTTTTAGTGTTTGCACTCTAATGACATACATGTAAGCATTAGCACAAGCAACATACCTAGATTCAGTATTGTACTGCTTATAAGCAGTGCTTGTCTTCTCACTGACACAAGCAAAGGCAACACAGACTCTGTAATGTACTGCTTAGTAGCAATGCTTGTCTTTTTGCATCTTTGTTATACACACCATACAGAGTCTGACGTGTTGCTTGTATGTATGCTTGTGTTACTAGTGAGAGCCAGGGTTAACTAATCAGAGCAAAATTACAGTTATGTTATTATACATTTCAATAACTCACTGCTTTATTCTCTGCAATTATTTATAGCCAAAATCACCTGAGGACAAATCAAGTTTGAGGGACTTCAAAACAAGGCAAGGTGATAATATATATGTCAGAAAGTCTTAGGTAAAGTGTTCACAAATTGACACATCCTTGGGATCCCACCTATAAAGGTCAAGTTGTATAAAGCACTTTTAAGATAAGAGAGTTTATGAGTACTGTATTGTTCCAAATTAATGACAATATTGTATATTTTGCTGATCATATAATACTTATGACTAGTGACTCTTATCTTGAGAGTGCTATATGCAATTTAGTCTACAATACAAGGTAAGGGCCCCCGCCTATGGGGCGTCTGACTGGAGACAAAGGCTAAGGGAGTAAACCCTAACAGAAAATCTAGGGAGATAACCCTAACAGAAACTCTGGGGAGTCAACCCTGTGAAAAAACAAGGGAGATAACCCTTCCAGAAAATCGCCCATTGCCTTGTGGGTTAGTCTCATTGGAGTCAATAAGGATAAGGGAGAAAACCCTGACAGAAAATCATAGGGAGTTAACCCTACCAGAAAATCAAGGGAGTCAACCCTTTCAAAAAATCACTCATTGTCTTTTATGTGTGTGCATGTGTGGGTGCGTGTGAGTGTGGGTGTGTGTGGGGGTATGTATGCTACTGAATCCAGGAGACTACAAGGTAAGGGCCCCCGCCTATGGGGCGTCTCACTGGAGACGAAGGCTAAGGGAGTAAACCCTAACAGAAAATCAAGGGAGTCAACCCTTACAGAAAATCACCCATTGTCTTGTGGGTTTGTGAGCCTTGAGGGAGAGGCAAAGGCTAGGGGAGTAAACCCCAACAGAAAATCCCCATTGCCTTGTGGGTTTCTAAGGTAAATGTTCAATAAATTATTGGTTGCCTCCTCTGTAATGCCTGACACGGCCCCATCCTGATTTATCCTCTGCATTTCAGTCCATTACTTACTCTTTGTTCTCAGCAGGTTGTTTGAATATTAGCAGCTGTAAATGGATAAAGTTTGACTGTCACTCAGATTTGTAAACTGTGAGACAGCTGCTATTATCAAAACAGTCTTCTGGGAACTCGGGTTCTAATACCATCCCAAATTTTGTACAGAGGAGACAATCAAGTTGTGTTGTTGTGGTCCATTTTATTTTAGTTTTGATAGTTTGGAGGGGTTAGTGCAAAGCATTTAATGATTGATCTCTGGTCAGTTTTTGATGCATCCATTTTGTCAAGCATACTTACATAAAATTGAATGTCAAACAGAGATCAGTTATATTATTTTGCACAAATCCTTCTTAGTTTTTGTAAAGCCGTGGCTACACAGGGTGACTTTTTGCTTGCACAGCCGATGCAATTTTTTGACATTATCAACGTTATAATTTCGTACACCATATTTGTTTATAAAAACCAGTCCTTCTTGTCATGCTGCCTTTATCGGCAGCTTTTGCTACCAGCATTTGTCCCTCGTTTAGCTATTATGTTGGTGATGTAAAAAATCGTGTCGCCTTTTCAAGCAAAAAATTGCTCGTGTAGCCCGGGGCTTAGGAGTTTAAACAGTCTCACACTGATTTAGACCATCAACACTCTTGCATTTGACATATCATGATTGTTTATAGATTTTACTGCCTCATTTTGCATGACATTCATTTAGGGCTGTGTTGCATATTTTGTCTGCTTGATCCAGCAACTCAGTGTTATAGTGGAGTTGGTCTAACAGTGTGGGTGTGGAAAATATAGGAGATTGGTCTTCTATAATCCATATTTGTGCACAATTTGATTGTATTGGAATTTAGGAACAGGATTGTGTAACAAGAGATTATTGTTAAAGCTCCTATCACCCATATTTTTTTATTTTCAAACTCAGTTCTTGTTGGAGAGCATAGTGAAGGTCTTTTATCCTGTTTTTCCTAGACCCATATTTTCCGAGATATAAAGGTATCAAATTTCAAAGTGCAAATGTGATGACGTAAAAGGAGTCAACACTGCCAACTTCTCATGGCTTTTACAAAAAGAGGTCTTCAGTTTGATAGCCGGAGTTTTTACTAAACAACAGGTTTTACCAATGGAAATAATTTACAAATGGAAATATTGAAACTTGTATCTTAAATTATCTTGTTCTTGTATAATAAATGATGACTCCTTTTACATAAAACAGAACATAAACAAGTATGGGTGATAGGTACTTTAAGTGCTTTCTCATGCATCGGAATCACTGCATATGTTTTTGTAATGATGAACCAATCTCCAAGACAACCTTTATTGACTCACCAGTTTAACTAGAAAGGATATACTGCACAAGAAATACAGTTGAAACTGCAGTGGTACTTCTATTAAGTGGACCCCTTATTTAGTGGACACCCTTAATTAAAAGGACACTCTGGTCTGGGCATAAATTTCTCTACATATTTACTGTAAATTGAACTTCTACTTAGCAAATGCCTCTAATAAGTTGACACCAGGGAAGGTCCTGAAGGTATCTGCTTAATAAATGTACCACTGTGATGCAAAAGTGTGATTGCATTTTCATATGTTTTGTATACTTGTGCTTTTTGTCTGGATGAGAACTGCACTGTCCAGTGCATTAGTGAGGGGAGAAGAGAAAGAGAAAGGGAGAAGACCCTCATATATTATCAAGATACTAGCAAATATAAAAGCACAAGTATGCAAAGTATATGTGGTCACACTTTGATACTGTAGAATGACGATTACTAGTGCAATGGTGGCATGTGCAGACTGTTCAATACATCAGTGCTCTCTCCTTGACTCAATCACAAGATAAATATGGCCTTCAGTCTGCAATATGCCACCTTTGTCACTAGTGAAAATGAAGCCCATTTTCAAAATTAAGCCTGGATCCAAACAACTCCAGTATCTGCTTTTGTGTCCATGGGTCAAAGTAAAATATACCATAGATTAAATAGGACATTTGCATGATGGAGTCATTTTACTACAACTACCAGAATGCTTTCTGAATTTTCTTTCTTATTCCGATTTTTTTCTTAAAACAATTGGCACTAATTATTTCTCAAAAGAAAGTGGGTGAAGCATTCTGGTAGTTGTAGTTTATGTTGCTATCATGCAAGTTGCCTATTGGCAGATAATTTGATGAAAGCTAAAGCATCAGATATCTGGAGTTGTTTGGGCATCTTCAGAGAAACGGGTTTTGGTGAGGGAGAAGAAGAGGGGTAACTGATGATGTCCAGGTTGCAGGATTTTGCAAATGGGTAATGAACAGTCTTTGAGTGGCTTAAGCACATACAACAGCTCAGTCTCTGTTTTCTGCTGCCAGGTATATTTCTTATGCACGTGATTATTGCAGTTGTCAAGAGTCTGCTGCTGCATATGTTGCTTGAGCCACTTAAGACTGCGGACACATGGTTAAACATTTCTTGAAACATTTGCTGAAACATTGCGCACAACAAATGTTGCAGCACGTGTCCACCCATTCAAACTGTTTGGCGAAATGCTGCGCAAGAGCTGCAGAAGTAAGTTACTTCTGCAACTGTCCAGAACTGCTGCACACAACATTGCACGAGATGTTTCAATGGTGGATACACGGTGCAACCATGTTGCACGTGGTGTTTCATCAAATGTTTCAGGGAAAGTTGCACCATGTGTCTGGGCCTTTAGGATGTTTTCCATTTAGGGAAACCAACTGGCCAGAACAGCCAATTCTTATAGTACATGTCAATTCCTAGCTCTGGCCAGAATCAGTCCTGAAAATCTGGCTGGTTGGTTACACTAAATGGAAAACACCCTTGATAAAATGTGCATAAGTCGGGTATAAGCACAAACAAGATAGTGTATTATATTGCTCAACTGTGAGTTGTCTTGATTGTGATTATATCACAATTGATAAACTTGCATATTTCCAGTGTTTGGAAAGGAAATATGCTGCTATCCTGTTTTGAAAGTTATAAAGGGTAGAGTAGGTTGGTTATTTTGTTGTGGGATCACTGTGTAATTTGTTTAATTGAAGCTGTATCACTCTAGGTTTTGGGATCCCTGTGTAATTTTATATGTATTATGGTTGAATTTGCAAAATAAAGAATCTTTATTAAAAAATGTAATTTTATTGACTGACTTTATTACTAACATCCCAGAAAAATAATATCCTTGACATTTTAAAAATGTCAGAAAATACTATCCTTGACTTATTAAGAACCACGGAAAGTTCTTATCCTTGACTCTTTAGTTTGTCTATATATAGTCAGTTCTCGCCCTGTCAGTTCTCGCCCTGTCAGTTCTCGCCCTGTCAGTTCTCGCCCTGTCAGTTCTCGCCCTGTCAGTTCTCGCCCTGTCAGTTCTCGCCCTGTCAGTTCTCGCCCTGTCAGTTCTCGCCCTGTCAGTTCTCGCCCTGTCAGTTCTCGCCCTGTCAGTTCTCGCCCTGTCAGTTCTCGCCCTGTCAGTTCTCGCCCTGTCAGTTCTCGCCCTGTCAGTTCTCGCCCTGTCAGTTCTCGCCCTGTCAGTTCTCGCCCTGTCAGTTCTCGCCCTGTCAGTTCTCGCCCTGTCAGTTCTCGCCCTGTCAGTTCTCGCCCTGTCAGTTCTCGCCCTGTCAGTTCTCGCCCTGTCAGTTCTCGCCCTGTCAGTTCTCGCCCTGTCAGTTCTCGCCCTGTCAGTTCTCGCCCTGTCAGTTCTCGCCCTGTCAGTTCTCGCCCTGTCAGTTCTCGCCCTGTCAGTTCTCGCCCTGTCAGTTCTCGCCCTGTCAGTTCTCGCCCTGTCAGTTCTCGCCCTGTCAGTTCTCGCCCTGTCAGTTCTCGCCCTGTCAGTTCTCGCCCTGTCAGTTCTCGCCCTGTCAGTTCTCGCCCTGTCAGTTCTCGCCCTGTCAGTTCTCGCCCTGTCAGTTCTCGCCCTGTCAGTTCTCGCCCTGTCAGTTCTCGCCCTGTCAGTTCTCGCCCTGTCAGTTCTCGCCCTGTCAGTTCTCGCCCTGTCAGTTCTCGCCCTGTCAGTTCTCGCCCTGTCAGTTCTCGCCCTGTCAGTTCTCGCCCTGTCAGTTCTCGCCCTGTCAGTTCTCGCCCTGTCAGTTCTCGCCCTGTCAGTTCTCGCCCTGTCAGTTCTCGCCCTGTCAGTTCTCGCCCTGTCAGTTCTCGCCCTGTCAGTTCTCGCCCTGTCAGTTCTCGCCCTGTCAGTTCTCGCCCTGTCAGTTCTCGCCCTGTCAGTTCTCGCCCTGTCAGTTCTCGCCCTGTCAGTTCTCGCCCTGTCAGTTCTCGCCCTGTCAGTTCTCGCCCTGTCAGTTCTCGCCCTGTCAGTTCTCGCCCTGTCAGTTCTCGCCCTGTCAGTTCTCGCCCTGTCAGTTCTCGCCCTGTCAGTTCTCGCCCTGTCAGTTCTCGCCCTGTCAGTTCTCGCCCTGTCAGTTCTCGCCCTGTCAGTTCTCGCCCTGTCAGTTCTCGCCCTGTCAGTTCTCGCCCTGTCAGTTCTCGCCCTGTCAGTTCTCGCCCTGTCAGTTCTCGCCCTGTCAGTTCTCGCCCTGTCAGTTCTCGCCCTGTCAGTTCTCGCCCTGTCAGTTCTCGCCCTGTCAGTTCTCGCCACAGAATCGCCACAGAATCGCCACAGAATCGCCACAGAATCGGCCCCCCTAACCCCCCATGCGCTCACATGTCTTGGCTGTATAGAAGACCACGAGAAAAAAATCCGACTTCTCCGTAATTCGTACCGGCGACCTTCAGATCACGAGCCCGACTACTTAACCGCTTGACCATCGAGCCATTTGAGTGAGCAGCGCAAATCACAATAGCTTTTATCTTCGTGTCAAATCTATTCACAAGTGCACAATAACTACTCATTTAATGCTCCACTTGCTAACAATTCATCTCATGGTCAAGTGGAACACCAGTCGGATTCAAGACCCAAAGGCAAGCTCACAGGTAAGAGTTCCAAGCCACTAATGATCAACTTGTTTCATTTCATTTCACAGCACACGATTCTTCTCCAACTGAAAGGTAAAAATATCAATAAAATAATAATAACTTTGTCAGCTTCTATAGCGCATTTTCCATGGCGAAATGATCAAATCCACTAGAACTAAAATCATAGAAATCAAATATAAATGGATTAAGAATTTCAACTGGCAAGGAGGCAAACCTGTTGCCTAGATTAACAAAAGAATATCAAATATCAAATAGAAAAGAATATAAAGTATAATTATAAAGATAATGAGTTGAAAAATACTTTACCTGGACCGTCTATGAAATCGATATTGAAATTATTGGCCTACATCGTCGAACACTAAATAACGTTCTCAAACACTTTGGCGTACTTTCCAGCTCGAAAAAAAGCCTTATTTTCTTTTTCAAAGAATCATTCATGTTCGACCGATTTTTATACAGCCCCGATTCATAGAAAAATCCACATCCAGTTCTGAAGCAACAGGGACCTTAACACAGGCTCGTAACATGGTATATGGGATCAGGGATCAAGCTCCAAATTATGGCCAGGATCAGGGATCAGAGGGCAAGGCTCTGGGATCAAATGGATGGGATCGAGGATCAGGAACATTGGGTCAGGATCAGGGATCAGCTCAGTTTTTTTGCACCAAGGATCAGGGATCAAAAATTTCTAAAAATATGGGCTCAGGAATCAAAATTTCCGTAAAAACCCGGGATCAGTGAGACGAAAATATACCATGTTACGAGCCTGTTAACCACCACGACGGCAACAAGGACGACGATGGGATAAAACAATGGCCTGAATTACAAAGCACAATATATACACGTGCAAATGAGCACAACTGCAAAGAAATCAACCGTATTCTGGAAAACTACGACGTGAACAGTTCCGATTTCACGCTCTGTAGAGAACGGGAACTTGGAAAACTAAATCAGCTGATTTTTCGTTCGGACAGAATTTTGTTTTTAAAAATTCTGAGTTTGAATGTCACATGAAAATGAACAAGACAAAGAAATAGCGTTGTCTATAGTTTTACAATCATTTTTAGCGTCCCGTCTTCCCTGCCGTCTTCGTTGTGCTTACTTAAACCACAGGTATCCCAAACACTTGTTGAGCCGTTGGTTCCTGTGGTCAGTGTTTTTGAACGTTTTTTTCATGTTAGACAATCTAGGAAGGGCACACATTTCAATATCTCGGTCAATTGGTCTTTTCTCCATCACCGAGTTAAGTACTCAGGCTGTCAAAATCGCTCAATTGTTAACTCCCTGGAAAATTGGTATTCTTAATTGGGTTGAATTGTCATTTTCCCCAAAAATCGCTAAACACTACGTATAGCCGCGAAATTGATGAATTGAGAAGTCACTAATAAAAATCGTAATTAAGGTATATAGTGCAGAAAGATTGATTTCACGTTGAATTATTGGTCAAGTGACTGAGTCGGCGAGAATATGCAAAGGACTTCAATCACGTGACCAGTGTTTAACTGAATGAGTGAGTGAATCAATGAAAGAATGAATAATTTTGGGTATCTTTTGGGCGTATATACTTGAAAATTACCGACGAGTATCCCCGATGTTTGGGGTCACCCCTACCCATGCATGGGAGGCAGGCTTGACCAGCTGGACTTTCAGTTTTTGTCATATTCCCCAGTACATGCAAGCAAATTGTGCAAGCAGGTTTGGAGAACGGAGGGAGGGTGAATTTGACTGAAGCTTTTATTGGGCTCAAAACATCATAAAAAAGAAGAAATCCTACTGACTTATCGTAGAATATCTTGACCAAAAGCTACAGGTAATAGGTACATCTCTAGAGTTCCCATGTTTCACTTCATGTCGGTGATGGTGTAACTCTATGGAGACTTGAAAAAAAAAAGAAAAGAAAAGAAAAAATAAAGAAAAAAACAAACAAACAAATAAACAAATAAAAACAAGCTAAACATCATAAACGCGAACAAGAATACTACAAAATACTTTAAATAGAGTGATCGCACTTAATCCGTGTTGTACTAGCTAAATATTGCTAAATAGCACTAATAAACAATGGAAAACAAAGGATTTTATACTTTTAGTACAAAGTAGATTTTGTACTTTTTCACGGGTTAAGTGCGGCAACTCTATTGAGTGGAGAGGAACAGTTTAGGGAGGAGGGAGAAATAGCCCCAAAAAGTAGGGAGGAGAGAAAAAAGAGGCAGAAAAATCGGGTTGGGAGGAGGGAGGAAAACAAGTACGACATGTAATGAAGGAGAAATGGCCGAAAAAATTAGGGAGGAGGGAGAAAAATGGCATTAAAATGAGGAGGAAGGATATTGAAATGCCTGTTCCTCTCCGCTCTCTATTGGTATGTATTGTCTAAAAAATCAATTCAAGGTTTTCAATGTACCTTATTACTTGGGCAGAAGCTTGCCGCGAACCAGATGTCAGCTAAAAGTAATAGGCTTTATTTCCAGAGGGTAAAAACACATGAGACAGTGAGTTTGACAAACAGGATGACTCTGTGGCCCCCTAAAGTACTAATATATAAAGTGAAAATCGTACGTAGCAACCGATGGGAGAACCTACTTAGCACTTAGTTGACGTAATATGTTCATAAAACTATAATGAACAACACATTAAAAAAATAGATAGAACGACAATAGAATACAATTAACTCAACTTAGTGCTGGTCCTTGAACCACAGGAAGCCCAGATACTAAATCCCACGAGATTTCCGCTAATAAAGAAAAACGAATGAAAAAAAGAAAGAATAAAAGAAGTAAATGAAAGGCAAAAGAAACAATCAAAATTTACATTGTATACTTTTTTTGAAAATAGATAATCAATTAATCAATCAAACCATCAATCAATCAAACAATCAATAAATCTCCGGTACGTAACATGCGATGTGCAACACAGACTCAGTAATGCACTGCTCACTAGCAGTACTTGTCTATTCACTAGTGACATAAGTATAAGCACAAGCAACATACACATACTCAGTAATGTACTGCTCTCTAGCAGTAGTCTATTCACTAGTGACATAAGTATAAGCACAAGCAACATACACATACTCAGTAATGCACTGCTCACTAGCAGTACTTGTCTATTTACTAGTGGCATAAGTATAAGCACAAGCAACACACACAGATTCAGTAATGCACTGCTCATGATCATTTGCAGTGCTTTGGCCTTTTTCACTGGTTAGCATAAGCATGAGCGACGTACCTACATGATGCAATGAATGCTTGTATCGCTAGAGTGCATTGATGGATCGGACCTCATACCGGACAATTAATCCTTTCAGTGATAGTGTATAGAGAATACCTCATTTTAATCAGCACTGTCAGGGTGTATGTCTCCTGATAGTCCTGACAGCATGGATGAGAATGGAGGCACCCCTGGGTTGCTAAGGAGATTACTGGTGTTGGCAAGGAGTAATTGCTTGATTGGTAGTTTTGGTTTTGGCTTCATGATGAGCTACGACTCGCCTGAAGAAGGGGAAAATTGTGAAGGTAATGTGTAAGACAGTACAGTTGGACCTCTATTGATCCACTGTCTTTCTAAAGTGGCTATCATTTTCCAAACCCACAATCAATACGATTCATACAACAACAACAACGATGACAACAACAACAACAACAACAATGACAACAACAACGACAACAACAACAACAAAGCATAACAACAACGACAACGACAACATCACCAGCATCATTATCATTCATCATCATCATTTAGACCAATAAGTAGTGACCTACCATTATGTTCAAAAGAACTGAGGAACAAAATTCTTATGGAATCATATCAACTAAGTGATGAATTAAAAGGGTACAGTTTTCTACCCTATTTCCACTTATAAACCACGGAAAAAGATACTGTCTAACGAAAACCCTTGTATCGCGACCTCAGTTTTTTTTTGAAGCTCGATCGTTGGGATTTTGGGCTTTGTTGTGCGACTTGTGGCGAAGTTTCCATCAATCAATCAACTTTATTTGGCCGCTACTTGTGCACAAAATCTCATCACTATATAAAGAGTCTTGTTTATAAATATATCTGAATTAAAGTGTTTTTAAAGCCTTTTTATACTAAGTCGCACAAAAACCCAAAATCCGGTAAACGAACTTCAACATTTCAAGGTCGCGATACAACGATTTTGGCTGTAAGACAAGTAAAAGATAAGCTTATCCCTTAATTCATTCGCTCCGGATCCTACCTCGCTCTTGTTGCTGTCTCGAGAATATAGGCAAATGCAGCTGATACACGTGCACATGGTACATAATAATTGATCTAGTAGTTTTGTAGGAAGGGTAGGGAAATGAGGACGTAAAACTACATATTTGTGAAGAACACTCATCCGCCATATTGAATATCACCTGGAGTGAGACTGGTGACGATCCTTCTAGGATGCCGACGGGTTTCCTGTGGTTTCCTGTGGTACACTTTAGCGCCAAAAACACAGGAACTCCACTTGTTCAGGTTGGAATCAAAATGGCGGATCAGACAACATGAAATGACTCGAGGGAAAATGATACATTTCACGGGGTAAGTTGAAAATAAATGCTATTTAGTGCTTGTAATTGTTGAGCTTGGTATACTTGCTTTTCATTCTATCAGTGTTTTTCTTCAGATTTGGTTTACGAAGCCGAAAAAAGAATAACAAATAACCCCACAAGGATATTATAAACTCTTAAGCTTATGTGAAACACTAAATAAAAAAAAGTTAGTTGTTTAATGGGCATTTTTCTACCAAATAACATCTTTCTTCAGATTCTCAAAGTTTTGAATGATTATTCTAAACATTTTTCGAGTACTAATTGGAGAGTAATATCACTTTTTGAGACTTGTACAATGAACATCCAACACAATCCAGTCTGGGAATTGCACCCAGTCCTCAAAACCACTACACAAGGTAGAAGTCAAGTGTGCTCTATTACACCAACTAGATATTATGTGTGGATTGTATTGTGGTTGTCTCATTGATGGTGAAGTGGGCTGCGCCATACTGTGATGTGTCATTTCCTGCCAAATGAATTGCCATTTACCAACTGTTAAGGTGCCTCTCCATGTATCTTCACAATCACGATATATATTCTTCATCACCAAAGCAGTTGCTGTAAGATCCATTCTTAACCTCTGTCTCGATTAATCAATGGTGTATACTGTCTGGTATCCAAAGCTCCAAGAAACCAGCATTAAAGGACAATCCAAAACTAGATTAATTCAGTCTGTCCTTCTGGACCTCTTCCCTGTATACTAATTAAATGTTTTGCAGTGTGCTCATTGTACAATAAAATGAATGGCCTCCAACCTCCCCTTATAGCCATCCCTTTCCACTCAGTGCTGTTCAGTGACAACAAGTTGTGTTTTGAAGCAATTATGAGCTTAGGAAATGGGATTTCATCCCTAACTCGATCAGCTCCTTGCACACTGGTCTATAATGTTCTCTATTGCTCAACTGTGCAAAGTCATACTTTTGCAAAACTAAGAATTATTGAAGATATATCCATTGCTTTTCTATTTTGACCAGCAATGTCATACATTAAGTTTCTATCAATTCAGTATCATACCAGTATAAGACAAGACAAGTACCATTTATTGATCAAAACCAGTTGTCATCATTTATCCATCCCTACTCTGTGACATGCCATTTGAGGGATATTCCCTGTTCATCACAAGGTATGAAATGTTAAAAATACCATTTTGTGACCAATACCAAGTACAATATTTATATGTTTTGTAGCCATGTTATGGAGTTAACAATTCTTAACCATGCTGTGTGAGCCAAGTATTCCACATCTACAGGTCATCTAGCCATTTATCAACCATAGCATCTATCACACCATAGCTGGACATGAAAACCCCTAAAAAACCACTGTGTGGAAAAACGGGGAACATGTACCCCCAACAATGCTATGATGCTACTTCTGGGGATTTGAGGTTTAGAATTTGTACTGTAATGTGTTACAATCCAGTAAAGTTTCCTTCCAATATTGCACAGTAGTCCTAGAACAATAGTGTTAATAATACAACATGTTGTTCCTGTCCAATGGAAGTACAACCACGTCTATATATCATGAGTATTCCATTCCACAGTTGTATCAGGCACAGTATCCACTCAGTTGTAACAGTACCATTTCCAATCTATATGTACAGTAAATAAGATTCCACTACCTGCCATCCATACCACAGTCTCCAACAAATATATTCCAGCAAATTCTTTACCATTTTTCAGTCAGTTCCATCAAAGTGTCATTTAATACATGGCCATTTCCATCCTTATGTACCACTGCCAATAAAATACCATGTAGTATTGAGTTATTGGTACCATTATTAAGTGCCAGACTGTACATACCAGTAATAAGTGTCCTTCAATTTTCATCAGATTAAATATGTTAATACAGGTCATTTCCTACCATACTGCATTGCTGGACTTTGCCATTGCCAGTAAATTGACATCTCCATTTTCCAGTGTCTAATATAAAAGTCTCATTCAATTATTTCCCAGCCTGCAATTTCCCTTCTATAAAACAATGTCAAACAAATGCCAGTAAATATGAAAATAAGAATGCTTTACCAGTTCCATTTTCCAGTCTGCTCTTGAAGTGTTATTCACCATTCTCTATCCAGGCATTAGCTATTTGAAACCCATCTATATCATTTGAGATGTTGGACAGCCCATTTCCAGTAAATAGGAGTGAGTGCTACACCAGTTCCGATTTTCCAGTCTCCAAGTCATATCCAGTCAGTTATCCTTTTCTATCCATATTGCATGGCAAGACAAGTACCATTACCATTGAATATTAGTTCCAGTAGGTCCAGTTTCCAATCAGTTCCAATCAATCTAATTTGTAGTGTCATTCATCATTCCCCATCCAGTCAGGTACCATTTTCCATCGATATTACATGGTCACAACCATAATTGCTAGTGAACACCATAACCAGTGAATACAACAGCGAGAGCGACGTATAAGTTCCATATACCAGTGCAAATTTTCCACTTATATTGAATTCCAGGATGAATGTCATTACCAGCTAATATGACACTAATGGTGCTTACAAGTTCTATTTGCCAATGGACTATTCACCATTCCCCATTCAGTCAGTTGCTATTTCCCATCCATTTAGTTTTTGTTGGACAAATACCATTGCCATTGAACATTTAAGTATCAATCACCATTTTCGTTCAATTAGTCGCCATTTCCCATCCATTTAGCCATTGTTGGATGAATCCCATTACCAGTGAAAAAGCATGCCAGTTTCATTTTCCAGTCTGCTGTTGAAATGCCATTCATCATTCTGTCCAGTCAGTGGCTATTTCCCAGATCCATTTAGTTTTTGTTGGACAAATACCATTGCCAGTGAACATTTCAGTGCCTACTAGTTCCAGTGTAGTCATTTGTTATTTTCCATCCATACTACATGTTAGAAAAACATTACCAGTGTCAGAACACCACAGTGCTTACAAGTTTGATTTTCAGTCTTCCATTGAAGTGTCATTCGTAACTCTCTGTCCACTCGGGGCTATTTGCCATCCATATTGCATCATTGGTGAGAGACAAAATGCAATTACGTCCATTGCTTACCAGTTCCATTTCCCAGTTGGCTATAAATTGTAGTATCAATCACCATTCTCATTCAATCAGTTGCCATTTCCCATCCATTTAGCCATTGTTGGATGAATCCTATTTCCAGTGAAGAAGCATGCCAGTTTCAATTTCCAGTCTGCTGTTGAAATGCCATTCATCGTTCTGTCCAGTCAGTCATCATTTCCACCCACATTACATAGTTAGACAAGCACCATGATTACAGGTGAATACCAGTGTTTACCAGTTCAAGTTTCCAGTCTGCTAATGAAGTGCCATTTATCATGCCTTGCCAGTCTTCATTTTCCACCCACATTACATCAGATAAATACCATTATCCATAAACATCACACCGTTTACCAGTTTCATTTTCCATTTTGCTTGAAATTGAAGTGTCATCTGTCATTTCTCATCTGTCTCAATGTTCTACCCATAATCCAGATAAATACCATTCTCAGTAATACCAATGATATGTTGTTTACCAGTTCCATTTTCCACTGAATTGTCCTTCTCTGAGTGTCAGATAAATACCATTGCCAGTTACATCAATGATATGTTGTTTACCAATTCCATTTTCCATTTGCCACTGAATTGTCCTTCTCCGAGTGTTGACTAAATTGCATACTTCAAAATTTGTTTGAAAGTGGACTAGAATCAACTTCACAAATATCCGTAAATACAGACTAGTGTTAGACTTACGATTAGGGTTAGTGGTTAGTAGTTACAGTTAGTGGTTAGGTTCAGGGTTAGGGTTTGTATTCAAGGATATTTCTAGTATTGGTCCCAGTCTTCTAAATTTTGACGTATACAATTAAGCCGCAACCATCATTCTCTGTCCAGTCAGTTGCCATGTCATTTATATTTAGGCGAGACATCTAATACAGTTCATGTATGGTAGTAATAGTGCTTTACTAGTCCCATTTTCCAGTCTTCTATCAAGGTACCATTTATCATTCTGTTTTTAGCTTGTTTTGATACTATCCATAATGCATTCATTTGTTGGACATACCATTACCAGTTACAGTATTGAATAATACCTCTGCATGCTTTACCAGTTCCTGCAAGTTGCCATTTGCCATCCATATTACATGGTCAGAGACAAAATGCCATTACCAGTGGTACTCCATTTTCCAGTCTTCTCCGTCAGTTACCATTTTTTATTCATGACATTAGCCAGACAAATATTATCAGAAGTGAATATTACAATAATAATTATGGATAGATGGACCTGACATAGTGACTCTGTTGGAACCCCAGAAGGGCCTGGCTTCTCAGGGTGGACAGAGGCTGACATGTGGACCAACTTTGGCATGACACTGTTTTGCAGCTAGTAGATGTGATCAAGACCTGTGCTACACAGACCATCCTGGCTGGCCATCGCCTCATATTCCCAAGGGGACTAGTATTTCCAAGTCTGCTGCATCCAGGTAGTTCAAGTGCTATTCCCAATCCATTGTATACATTGTCCAGCAAATAAGATGGGGAGTGCCAGTACCAGTTCTAATTTTCCAGTCTAATTTTTGAACTATTATTCAACATTGCTACATGTATTTCCCATCCAATATTATCCATTGTTGAAAAATACAATTTTCAAGAAATAATAGTGCTTAATTACCAGGTCCATTTTCCAGTCTAATAAAGTGTCATTCATCATTCTCTGTCCAGTCAGCTGCCATTTCCCACCAAGTTTACATGTCAGAAAAATATCAATACCACTGAATACCTCTGTGTTTTACCAGTTCCATTTTCAAGTCATCATTTCCCATCCATATTGCATGGTCACTAAATACCATTACCAGTAAATATTAGCTCTGGCCAGTCGGTTCAGTTTCCAATCAGTTCCAATCAATCTAATTTGAAGTGTCATTCATCATTTCCTGTCCAGTCAGTTACCATTTGCCATCTATTATTACATGGTCACACAATAACCATAATTGCTAGTGAACACCAGTGTCGCTTCCATTCCATATATTCAAATGAATATCATTACCAGTGAATACAACAGTGAGAGCGACATACAAGTTTCATTTACCAGTCTAGTATTGAAGTCTCTGTCCAGTCGTTTCCCACTTCCCTTTCTTATTTTACAGTTGAACACAGTACCTTACCAGTGAATAGAAGAGAGTGCTATATACATGTACCAGTACCATTTCCAGTCTACCAGCCAAGTCTCCTGCACATTTTTGATTTCAATTTCCCATGTTTAATCCAATTGCTGACAATTCTGTCTGTATTGTTGTCAGTACTCTTTCCTTGTGGATCAGGAATCTAGGGATTCTATAAATAACCACTATTCCATTCTTATTTGATCTCATGTTGACATTTGTCTTGGCATTTATTGATGTGATAGTGTCTTGTCTTTACCATTTTTAAAGGTAGTTGAAATGAGGCTAGGAAACAACTGCCTTCTATCTCAGTCTATATCTGTCTTGCACCTACTTGGTCTTCCTATTTTACTGGTGCTGTCTTAATTGCTGCATTTGTTTTGGGATTCTTTGCAATCTGATTTGCCAGTGTGGACAGAGTCTTTTGGGCATAGTAGATCACATAACCATGTTAGTTGGGTGTGTACTGGCAATATCGATTCCCATCAAATTGAATTCCTGGTCACACAGACTGATTTTTTCAAAACCATGCTATGGACAATACCAATGATCCTAAAACATTGTGTAGACTGGATTCCTAAAAACCATCCAATCATGTTAGTTGGGTGTGTACTACTGCCAATATTGATCCTAGTACCATTGATTTCTTGTTCATGGTGTAGAATAGATTTCTAAAAACCAGAATTGGACAATACCATGTGAGTTGGGCATGTAGATGTACTGCCAGTGTTGATCCTAATACCATCGTTACCTGGTCATGATGTAGGCTGGATTTCTTAAAGAACCATCCACTGACAACACCAATGCGAAGTTGGGTTTGTCCTGACAATCTTAATACTACTGATTTCTTGACCAATACAATGAGTTGGGTGTGCACTGCAGAATATTTCTGTCATGTTCTGGTCTGCATTTCCTAATAATCATTCTTTGCCAATAATCATATATCTTCGTATGTCTAGATGCTAGAGGAGTATATGTATACTGCCATTGTACAAGAGAGTGATTTAACCTTGTCCATACCATGGCCAGTTAGTTTTCAATACCATGAAACCATTTTCTATTGAAGATGTCATTTTGCCAAGTAACAAAGAAGTGTTCACTGTTATTACCATGTTGAAATATTACGACGTTTCCACTTATCAGAGAAGGCCAGATCACATAATTTCCACAACTTACAAAAAGTACATTTTGTACATTCAACCTTCATAAACACCATATGTAGTAAAACAAAAAAGGTTTTACATATCATTCAAACACATTCTGTTCATATCAAGCAGGCATACATATAGATTTCACCATAATCAGGGAATTTCCAGATGATAGATTACATAAAGCATTCAACTTTCATAAATTTCATGTATGCCAAAGTAAACACAACAGTAATGCAAGTCCCCGAGGATGATTCAAAATGCCAAAGTAAACCATGACCAGTTTTGCACATGCTAGCAAGTTTCCTGTTGATATCATGCCGACATACATATATCACAGCCAGACAACTTTCACACCTGACATATCAATAACATGTAAATGTATTTCACACATTCAACCTCCATGAAATCATGCAAGTAATTCTATAACACCATAGTTTGGCACCCTCATGTAAGTTTCCTTTTCATATCAAGCCAATGTAAACAAATGCTACCAAACAATTTTCATCCCTGACAGAATGCATTTTGCACTTTTACCCTTGAGAAACGTACACCAAAATAAATCATGACCAGCTTTACATGCATATTCAAGCAAGTTCTGTTCATGCCAATACAATAATAATACAGGATTTCACCATGAATGAATCACCATTCAGTCCATTCATAATCAATGTGCTTTGTAAGGTGCAACAAGCATGACAATACATGCATGGTCTTAAGGGGGTAACTTACCAATACTTTATTACCAAACAGAACTCAAAGACATGTCACCCATTTGTCAAGGTTATCCAATCTAGTACTAATTTAATACACCTAATTTAATTTATGTACTAATTTATTCATAACTAAATTATTTCTAAGAACTAAATACTAAGCTATATATTTTATTTTAATTTAATTTTTAAAGTTTACTCTCACTCCACACATTGGTTACTAGCTCAGATAACCAAGACAAATGGACAATGTGCCGTAAAGCTTTGCTTGATAATAGAGTATTGGTAAACCCACAAGACTATTATTCAGTAATTTGTGGTGATAAAACACCGTTGCTATGGAGACCATAAGCAGTCTAAAACCCATAAACATAACTTCAATATTGATCTCTTCAACTGATCAGTTGGCCATAATGCCACAACATCAAATAGTTGAACAACTAACTGTGCATCTGTAAAAATTAGTACAAGGCCAAGAATCAAGCACAGATCAGAACAAGCCCATGTCAATTAATATGCATGGAATGCAAGTAATCTCACAGGGAAACCACAAGTCTTCTCTTTGATGTCTTCCACTGTCCAATAACTTGTCAATAATCTATACCACAGAATATTTTGTTCTTGCTGTCAGTAAATTAATGGCAGAGTCATCATGTTTATGTGTTCTCCAAATCTGTCATAATTATTAGCTAGGTCATTGGCTGTATTATATTCTATAGTCACCATATGATTGTAGGAATATCACTTCAATACAAGTGCAATCAGTATGTTGTAGAACCACCAAAATCAAACTAGACAATTTGAATGTCCAATAAACCACAAATCTTCTCTTGACAATAGTCTTTCACACTAGCCACCACCGTTTTGTTTTCTGGCCTCTATCTGAGGATATCACCTCCTTAGGTGTTTAATGAGTATTTGGGAGAATGACTGGAAGGTAAAACTAGACAATGTCACTAGCATAAACCATACTGACAGTAAATCTTCATTCAAGTCTTTCACAATAGCTCAGTACAAATTTAGTAGATGCATGCATTTGATAAAACCATCGGGAGATCAAACCTGGCATTTTCAGTACCATAAATCACAAGTCTTCAATCAGTCTTCTCCATTCTTGCACCATACTCACAATGACAGCAATGCATTGGATTCTTGTCTCTGTCTAGGGATACCACGTACCATACAAAGTCAATGGATGTGATAGAATGCGCTAGGAGATGAAACCAACAAGTCATTGTCATTACACCATAATCCACAGGTCTTCCTGAGTCTACCACCAGAAGTTGTCATCAGTTTTATTGCATTTCATTTTATATTGCTGGGTCTAGCCCATTAGGAAATTTGAGGCCAGTCGTTATTTTGAACCATCAGTCCTCTCTCTAGTTCAACCACCACTGACTCCTCGATTACAATCTCACTGGCACATTTCTAGGATTGTTGTGTGCATGGAACTGCAGAACAAGATTGGAGTCTACCATTAGTTCAACATGGTCTCCAAGTCTAGCACCATTAGCTGTTATAAGTAGTAGGTTGCAATTTGGCTTCTTAATCTTACTAGAAATATCACCTGTCAATAGCTAAATCGTTGCATGCATAAAACCACTCGAGATTGAAGTATACTACTAGTCACAACTCCACAGTTTCCAAGTCTATCACCTCTAGCTGTGCATCTTGATTATTTAACTACGTTGACATGAATGTTGAACCATTTGAGATCAGAGTCTACCCATTTGTTGCAACTTGGTTTACTCTTCATGCAATCACTGCTAACTGGGACCACTAACTGTTAATCATTGATACTGGTTAAGCAGATTGCATTCTGGCCTCTATCTGGGGGTGTCTCATTGATTATTTAAATTGAATTGCCACGTGTTTGGAATAATTTGGAAATTGAAATATAACACTAATCATCATAAATCACTCTGCTCTTCAAGTCTTCCACCAGTAGTGGTCATAAGTTGTGGTGCATTCTGATCTCTCTGGAGATATCAAATATCAAATTCTTTATTGGGAATGAAGGATAAAGGAAATAGAAAGCCTTTGACATAACTTATCAGTCTACCAAGTCATCACTTCCACTGCATTCTGGTCTTTCTCACTCTAGGGATGCGTCTCCAGATTGAATCATATAGAACTAGAAGTACTGGTAACTGGCAACTGACTGCACAACTTGCAGCAAGTCTATTCTCAAGTTCTACCATATGGCCATCTGTTTTGCTACGTAATACTTGGGTCTACTTGTATCTACTTGTAGGTGAAGTAGTAGTGATATTCATGAATGTTGTCATGTCATCCTGTTGTTTCAAATCCTTTTATCAGTATGCTGTATCCTGGTTGTGCTACCCCACAAGTTATTGTTTCATCATTTGCTGGCATTGCTTCATGGCTACTGTCAAAGTGATTCCTCAATCTTACTGGCATGGCTGTTCTTGGTTCTTTGCCAATTGTTACCACTGCAAACCATTTATGTATTGCATTATGAAGCCACTTTCAAAACCTGGTAATGACTGGAATGAATTTCTTAATGACTGCATGATACACTTTAGAAATTACATTCAGCAAAATTTGCTTTCATTTTAAAAGTAAATTAAAATTTTACCATACCATTGCCAAAATTCAGTGATTACTGGTAAATCTGTACAGTGTAGACATCATGCAACCTAAGCAAAAAAAAAAAAAAAAAACAATGCATGATCTTTACAGGTAGCCACTTTAATTTTTGAAATGGTAAAAAATTAAATATTTTGGAGCCTTGCATAAGACATTTTGGCCTTACAGTAATTGATAGCCTTGTTCTAGTATTTCGCATTAGTGATATATGAAAGATTTCAGAATAATTTTCATCATCTCCTGTTTCAATTGATACATCTTTCTACAGATCCAAAATGTCTACAGTAGATTCCAGTGTAGAATTTGATAGTAATGTTTTATATTCAGTATTTACCTATGGGAAATCTTTCATTTAACTTGAAGCAATTAACTGAAAAAATAGAGAATAGAAAAATGAGAATGGGAATTAGGTGAGACCTTACATACTCACCAAAACCCTTCCTATACACAAGCATGATGAGAACCCTTGGAAATGAACTGCATAACCATATTCACAAATTTCAGCTTCAAATAATCCTCTTCTTTGAATTCAGTGTTGCCCCCAGCCACAATACCATTCAGAAATTTCAGCTTCAAAAAATGCTGTTAAAATTCAATGTTGTTTTGAAGTGGCAAACTCATATGAGTTTTTATTGCTTTATTTATTAAACAACTTTTACAACAGTAAACTGCTATTTAATAGTTAATTTTAGTAAACAAAATTATGCGAAATTCATTTAGAAAATTTCCTCATCAAATGCAAAATGGAGACTTAATTACACTGTCCAGTTTTTTGTTGCTTTAATTGGTTTGTATTGTAAATGTATTTACAATTCTATTTACAATTTATTTGTTGGACTCCTCAAAATTACATGTCATCAAAAAGAATTTTTTTACAAAAATTGTTTCCCAAACTTTAAAAAAAATTGAACTAATGGAGCCCAAAAATCGTAAAAGCTTTTGAAGAAAGTACATTATAGTTAGTAGTGAGTACACACTTCCATCAAGATGTTTTTTCCTCTTATTTATTGTTCAAAATTTACAATACAATTAACAACATTTATTTTCAAAAAAATTCTAGACGATCATTGGTCTACATAAAGTTTCAGGAAAAAGAACATTAAAAATGGATAATCCTTGATGAAAAAATTAAAAGAAAAAAGGAAAGAGAAAAGGAAATATTAAATGGATGTAGATGAGTCCAAAACAAAATAAAACAAGCCATCGGGGCCAAAAGCAGGTTGCTTTCATGGAAGAAAAAAGGCTTCAGGAATTAGTGTCTCACTGATGAAGAACATCTACCAGGAAAAGATGATATCTGACAATCATAGTCCAAGAAAATACCAAGGCTGAGCTTTCCACAGGTGGTTTCATCATTCCTTGAGTAGCATCTTTCAGGAAAGGAGGTCATCAAAAGTGAAAAATCTTGTTGTTGAAAACCCAAAATAAATCAAAAGTGAAAAATCTTGGTGTTGAAAACCCAAAATAAAAGAACCGAAGAATCACGAAGTAGTCAGTCAGAGTACTTCTGCCGCAAACATGTTCCTACCTAATTCCCTTTGTAGGGTGCACATGCTGGAGGCCCACCAATCCCACTATCCCAACTAAGTCGGATTAATTTGCCTAACCTACTCATGAGTACTCTGACTTGCCGATAAAAAGCTATTTATAACTATTTATCAAGCCAATATTTGTTTGTTTCTTTTAAGTCGGATTGCCGGATTATTTTTTTCACAATAACATTTCAAATCAATAACATTTCAAATCAATAACATTTCAAATCAATAACATTTCAAATGTAATACATAATACTTATGCTATTATCTACCTAATGGGTGTTCCTACTCAACATTCCTAAGGCCTTATCCTACAAATGTTATTCAAAAGGAGGAATTGACATGATATCAAATCCATTAAAGAGAAGGTCAAGTATATGGCTTCAGGGCTAGTCCCACCATATAAAGGACCCCGTATATCAGTTTCCACCAATATACGCAAGTTTACACTCAGTGAAGACTTACCAGGAACCATTGCAAGGTTTTACCCTCACAATGGCCACCCTACATAATGTTGATGCAAGCAGATTACATCCACAGGATCTCCATATGTAGGTCGAGTGTAAACACCCTCAATGATGGATAGGATAAACATGCAATTCCTCAAAAACTAACGGATTTCACCTTAGCATTGGCAAGACTTACCATCTTGCCACAGCTGCACTAATGCAAATCAGAACTTGAACAAGTGGAAACTTGCTTCCACTGAATTTTAGATCACTATGGTGAGCAACAGTCGGCTTGATTTCCAGCCATGAAGGGCTCTTGTTCCAAACCTTTCTTGGAACGGGACCCCTTCATGGCTGGAAATGAAGGCTACCTAAAGGACTCTTCTTACCTACCTACCTATTAGGTTGTGCTCACATCAAATAGAATTTGCATAAATTTAGAGGGAAAGGGGGTAAATGGACCAAAATGAGCACAAAGTTAAACTAAAAAAACTGATTGATAAAAAAGAAGAGTCCCCTCCTGCCACTATAGTGAGATCCTAAATGCTAAGGCAAAATCTCTAGGCTAGTACAATTTTCAATCATTTTCCAGTACACTGGTATCCAAATGGTTGCCAATCAATTGAAAAATCTAGGGGAGGGAGAAAAAAGAAAGTTTTCACAACCTTGCAATGTGCCTTCAAAATGTTGCAGATAAAAACAGACAGTTTTACAAAATAACTTTAGTATGCTAAAACACAGACACAGTTCTGCAACACAAGAAGTTACACACGCCCAGTCATCATCTTCATCTGGCTCTTGTGGTTGTAGTTGGTATACGGATACACTGTCATAGCTCTTGTGGTTGTGGTTGGTTTATGGTACACACTATCCGTTGTTCTTGATCTTGTTTGGTTGGTTTCCTCATCTTTGAAATAATAGATAAATAATTATAAATAATAAAATAAGGAAAAAATGCTGTTTTATGTTATTATTAAACAAAGGACGGGATAAAAACTTTTATATTATGACCCGTTAGGCCTTGCTTCCGTGCTCTTAATAAAACCTTCAGAAAAGATGATGTGATCAGGGCCGTATGGCATAAAAAGCTGTATGGCCCTGCTTGTTTTCCTGCACTATAACTTTAGTTGCATTAGAGATTTTTAGCACTTTTTATACAGAAAATTCAGGTCATATGACAACATGTTTAATTAACCAAGTTAGGTCAGACAGGAAAACATTTGGCACTTGATCATTTGTACCAACCTATTACTGCACTCAGTCCATACAGCATGACCTCAAGCCAAATATTTTCCCATCCGGCCCTCCCACTCAGTCAATTATTAAGTACATATTAATCATATCAATAGAGAAGAAATCAACAAATTCCATCACCACCTTAACCAACAGGATGTGAACATCAAATTTACCATAGAAAGATATGCTAACCCTGGGTTACCTTTCCTAGACACCCTGAACAAAGTATGCGACGATGGCACTATCCAGGTTTCACTCTACAGAAAAAAGACCCACACTGATAAGTACTTGGACTTCAACAGTCACCACCCGAAAGTCCACAAGGCAGCAGTAGTGCGAACCCTGGCTCACAGAAGTGAAACTCTACTCGTCGACATCGATCTAAAAAGTAGGGAAAGAGATCACATTAAAAAGGCCTTATCTGAGAATGGATACCCGAAGAAATTTGTACAGAGGCATCTTGAAAGAAAGTCAACGGAGAAAGAAAATAAAGAAACAAGGGAGAAATGTAAAGGGCTGGCGGTGTTGCCATATGTACAGAACGTCACTGAGAGAATTTCGCGCATATTGTCGTGTTATAACATCAAGACGTGCATGAAACCTAATCAGACGTTGCGCGAAATTCTCTCGAAACCAAAAGACCGGGTTGAAAAGCTCCATCAGACAGGAGTGGTTTACTCCATACCCTGCCAAGAATGTAATGTGAAGTACATTGGAGAAACAAAACGAGCACTAGGGACGCGTGAAAAAGAGCACCAGGCAGCACTACGACGAAACCACCCAAACCAGTCAGCCCTGGCTGAGCACGCCATAAAAACTGGCCATAACATTGATTGGGAGCGATCCAAAGTTATTTACAAGGAAGAACGATGGCATCAGAGGAAGTGGCTGGAGGCCTGGCAAATTGCAAAACATGGGTCAAACGTATTATTTAACAAAGACAGTGGCCGGAATCTACCAGACAGTTATCGTAGTTTGTTTAATGATTGTAATTAGAGCACGCGCAATTTTACTTGTACAGCGCGCGGATTGTTTTTAACGTCTTAGAAGCGCGCGCAGTGTATTTACATGCGTGATTTCTTGTAATTGTCACAACCGTTTACCCTGATGAAGAGCAAGTTGCTCGAAAGCTTGGATAATAAAAATGCAAGGCTGATGAAGCAAAATCTTGATCAATACATATTAATCATTTAACAGACATGTCAGACTATATTGTTCACAGGGCTGACAAGAGTCCCTTTCCTCTTTTCATGGACTTTCGCCCTGCTCTACCCCTTGCTGGAATGACAGACTACATTGCTAGTCTTCCACTGCATTGCATTCTGGTACTACTGTTAAATCAGTTCATAATTCACTGAACAAAAGAACAAACCATGAAATCTTTTGTTTGGTGTTGTATAATGTTAATATGCCTATGCACATTTTTATAAGGGTCCATTCAATCCAGAGAAAAAATCTTGTTCCTCTTTATTCTGGCAATAGAAATTTGTATATCATCAAATTTACCTTGTCTCTCCTATCCATTTGCTAGGTGAAAATGTCATATAACAAGACCTTTCACCTAATGGTTTTCTGGAATAAATGGAGGCCTGAAAAATGGAGCAAAAACAATAAGTAAAGTAAATACAGTTTTAAGAGTGAAATAAATGAATAATAAATAAGTAAGAAAAAATAGGTAATTTTATTGTCAATTAAAAAAAAAATGAAAAAGAAAACTGAAATAAATCAGAAAAATACACACCCAAAAATATTTTTTTCATTCAATGTGAAACACGTGACTGCATGTCTACAGGGCTGATAAGTGCTGCTGCTCTGCCCCCATCCCCCACATTCCATCACCCCCTTCCCCACCCTGACTGGCCAGAATGAGTGGTGAATGAATAAATGTTAAATGAATGATCAAGGGGCTGATTATCCTTGGGGGGGGGGGAGGGACTCTAATCGTAAATGGATGGGGATGCTCGTTGTACCTTTTAGGGGTCAAAATCTGCAATCTGGTACCTTTTAGGGTGTCTCGGACTTAAGTAGACTACCAGAGACATAGCTGGTACCTTTTAGGGACTCCTTTGGAGTAAATAAAGTACCTAAAATAAGCATGAAAGGGACAATTTCGATGATCTAATTTGAATCTTCAAAGCACATCGTTAACAAAGTGTTTCATTACTTTAATTCTTTATTATTGTTTTTGAATTGGTACCTTTTAGGGGTAGAAATCAATTGTTGCCACTCCCACTCGGGTACCTTTTAGGGGTCATTTTCAAAATTTCCGACGAGCATCCCCGTCCTCTTATATATAGGAGTGCCCCCCCCAGGCTGATTATATAAACAGGGTTGGCCCAGTTGACCAGGCTGGATTTGGCCAAACTGGCTTGCTTGTCTTACAATCACAACAATTTAATCCCTGTTTTATAGAGAAGCCAGGATCTTAGTAAACTAACTCTGTCAGTTCATATAATCAGGTTCCATCTCAATTCAATCTTTCATAAGTTCAATGGACCATTATGCTCTTTGCCAGTCACTCATCCCAAAGTCAGCATGTGTTCTGAAAATTTCCTACATAAAACACATGCACCAAAAAAACATTTTTCTAAAGGCTAAACCACAACAGTAAAAAATCATGCCCCCCCTTAAAATCATCATAGCCCCCCTCTAGATAAATTATGAACGCTCCCTAATGTGTAGTTCCAGGAAATATGCATACCCCCACCACGGAGGGAATTTGTAAGTGGACCCCCCCTAACCTCCACAACTTTCATTTTTCTTCCATACAAACCCTATAATTTTGTTCTCTCTGACCCCTCCCTTCCCCTCCAAAATTTTCATATCCTCCGTGGTGGGGGGATGGATATTTTGTGGAACTACACATGCAAATTAGCCATGGGGTCTTCAAGGGGGCAAACATGCAAACAAAAGACCATTTTGAAAAGATCAAGTTGTCCTACAGATTCTATTTTTATGCCAAATATTGTTTCATACTATCCAAATCAAAATTTTATTGATAAAACTGCTGAAAGTTGTTTGCCCCCTCAGCAAGCACGCCCAGGGGGGGACTCCTATATACACCTATTTCAAAAAAGGTTGTCGTACGAGAGGTCTCAAGCCTACGCGACAAGACCGAAAAGGAGTATGGTTAGTAGGTAAAAAAATCACTCTTTTTCAGGTTTGGTCTTGATTTTAGCATCAGTGAAGTTCTTTAGTGTTTAAGGTCAAGACAAGCTATTTTGAGTTGTCGTATGGCTGATTTGTGTGGTTTTATAGCTTTAGTAATTCCTACCCATACTCCCTTTCGGGTGAGTCGCGTGAGCTTTTGCCGACAACATTAATTGAAACAGGTATATAAGAGGACGGGGATGCTTATTGGAAATTTCAAATTAAATGATCCCTAAAAGGTACCCGAGTGGGAGTGGCAACAATTCATTTCTACCCAATTCCAAAACAACAATTATAAAGAATTAAAGTAATGAAACACTTTGTTCTCGATGTGCTTTGAAGATTCAATTCAGATCATCGAAATCGTCCCATTCATGCTTATTTTAGGTAGTTTATTTACCCCAAAACAGTCCCTAAAAGGTACCAGCTATGTCTCTGGTAGTCCGCTTTAGTCTGAGACACCCTAAAAGGTACCAGATTGCAGATTTTGACCCCTAAAAGGTACGACGAGCATCCCCGTCCATTTACAATCAGAGTCTCCCCCCCCCCCCCCCGGGCAAGCACGTGACTAATCTACATTACAAGTGAAAACCATCATGGATCATGAATAAAAGCTATTTATTAGGGCGATGGAAATTTGAGAATTATAAAATTTACCTTGTCACTCATTTCCAATTCCCAGGCGAAAACGTCATAACGAAACATTTCGCCTCCTGATTTTCCGGAATACGTCGCATCCTGGAAAAATAGAAAAAAAGTAAATATTTGAAAAATATTGAAATTTAATTTAAAAGAGAAGGATATCTTTAGAAATTCATCCGAGAAGCTGACACCGATAAGGGGAGGGGGGTGACAATCCCCCCCAAAACAATATATATTCCTGCAAAGAAAAATAAAATTCCTGCAAGTGCCCTACCACCAAAAAAGTATTGCTGCACAACTGCAAAAAAATAAAAAAATAAAAAAATCATGCCAAGGAAGCACACGAAAAATTCCTGGAAAGAATATCCGTTTCAAAAAAAAGTCCCCTCCCCCAATGTTTCTAATGGTCCACCCCTAATTTATTCACGAAAAGGAAAAAGGCGCGAAAATCAGTATCTCCAATTTCAGTGTTTGACGTTAGCGAGTTAAAAACATTTAAAAAGTAATTTCTATTTCTTACAAAAAAGTCCAAAGGAAAGACAATACTATACATTTATAGTATTTTGTATAGCACAAACTATTATATATGAGAGAATATTTACCTCGTTAATGAATCTTGAGGAGGAACCTCCGCCAGGACTTTGGCGCGCCTAAAAAAACTTCAGCTTTTTAAGAAAAAGGTTTTTGCTTCTCTTCCTGGATAGAACTTTCTTCTCCTGGAAAAAAGAACAAGTTTTAGCTCAATAAATAAAAGTTTTAGAACAGTTTTAATGGCAACTTTGTTCCGAGGCACGTGTTCAACTTTGCAAACCCTCGAACTCTCTTCATTTTGTTCGAAAAAGTGCATTTTAAAATACATTTTGAATTAAAAACCACTAACACAGCTGTAAGAAAGAATTTTGTTACAGAATGCTTATGAAGGGCAACTTTCTTTCTTACCTTTGGTGTCTTTTGATAGTGCGCGACCCAACAAGAAGCGCGAGCTTCCAGTTGACCAACTTTTCCCATCAAAAATACCCATGAATTCACCTCTAAATTCTTCCTGTGATGTTGCTGTTACGAACTTTCGTCTAAAACCTTCCTAAACAGGTTAAAATTAGATAAAAAAAGTTAATTTTGTGAAAATTTTCAAACGATTCGAAGAGAACTGCTTACCTTCATCCTTCCAACTTTGTGACTTGACCCCGAATGACGCCAACATGCATACCTTTCAAGTGCACATTCCTTCGTGGTGTGAGTTTTAACCAATCACAAGCTTAGAAAAATTCGACGTTTCACCAGGAACCAATCAAAATTAAGGAAGTGATATTTGATTGGCGGGAAGAGTAAATGAAGGGGTGGACGAGGATCTTTATGAGGGACAAAATTTAGCACAGGCTACCCAGAAAGACTTGTATATATGTGTATTTGTACACCGAACGACACGGGCCGTGGAAAAAGCATGGCGCATACTCAGAAGTTATAAATAAAACCTTTGGAGGTTTAGTAAACCTTGAAAGTTAAGGCTGTCCTTGAAATTAGTGCTTATTTTTCCCTAAGACATCGCTTTAATTCTCTTTCCCTGGTCAAACAATACTGGAGAAATTCGCATAAATTTTGCAAAAGCGAGGCGTCCACCAGGTGGGAGTTCCCTATAAATTTTTTGCCGTAGGTTAAAATAAAAGCACTACCCAAATCACCTCGACTCTCCTTTATTTTGCACTATTTTCCCTTTTTTCACATTTGTAGAGGTCTAATATAACTGATCAGTAATAACAATGAAGACCGACCTCCTCTCCACTTACGATTTACAATACACTTATCAATATTCGTCTTTATTTTAACCGACCTCATGTCCTCTTACAGTTACAATCACACATTACACAGTTTTGTAGTCTTTGTGCACTCAATTATCGCTAATTATATTTTGATAGTTAACAAGGAATGTTTTTAATTTTTCCTTAAAGTTTATTAGCAGGATTTTAGATCATTTGGTTCAGATTGTCATATTAATGATCTAATTTATCTTTCTTGCTCAGAAAAAAAATAACATCTTAAACATTGGTTTTGTTTCTGGACTACTTTTTCCAGTGCATCTTTATAGGTGTTCCCCCGGCCACCTCATGCCATAGACTAGGTATGGATAAATATAAGAGCATAATAAAGACCCAACGTTTTAAAATTAACGCAATGCCTTGGTATACAACATAGAATTCTATCAATGATGTGTACATAGGACATAATTGAAACTAGTTCGACCAAGTTTTTCCATTTCAATTCATGCCAAAGCTTTCGGACATAATTGTTCATCTTCAGGATAGCGATAGAATAACGTTACTTGCGCGAGCTATTTGTACATGGAATGATATTAGTTGGGATATATTTAATTTTATCAATTTAATTTATATTTGTTTATTTTTATAGTTATTTTTTAAGTTAGCATTTTCGTTTTATTATTCCATGTACAAATAGCTAGCGCAAGTAATAACAGTCCGTCATTGCCTTGAATCGAACATGGATAGTTATGTACGAATACTCGACATGAATCAAAAAGCAAAATGTATTGTCGAACTTGTTTCAATAACATTGTGACCACTGGAAAAAAGTGAGAGAACTATAGTTAAATGGCGTCCCAATCGCCGCCGTCTCATCAAAACATTTAACTGTGGTTATATTTCCCTTACCAACAGTTGTCATGGTAATCATTGTTAAAAGTGTGTTAAGTATAGTTAAATGTTCTAATGGCCGCGGTCACATCAGAACATTTAACAACAAGTCCAATTTGTACAACAAACGTTTTATGGCACGGCGGTTGTCATGTAAATCGGACTATCGTTAACCCACCTTTAACAATGGTCACTATGGTGACAACTGTTACTAAGGGAGAGATAACTACAGTAACTGTAGTTCACCCTCAAACATGGGTCGTCAACAATTGGTAACCAGTGCCTGCGGTCTCGTCCGAACATAAAAACTATACCACACTCACCTTTGACCATGGTTACTATGGTGACAACCAATGTTAATTATAAGAGCAAGATAACTGCAGTTCAAATGTTTCAATGGCCAGGGTCACAGAACAATTAACTGTAGTTATCTCGCTCTTATTCTTGGTTGTAAACATTGGCTACAGTCACAGAACAACTAACTATAGGTAGCAAACCCTTAATTAACAATGATTAACTTGTCAGCAGCCATTGTTAATGGTAAAATAACTACAGTTTAATCAGTCTGTAAGACCGCCGCCATTGTACAAAAATCTTATCTAAATTGAAAATGCCAGTAACATGGAACATGCTTACACTAGGGTGACTCTAGCCGAAGTAATATCTACCATCAGAAAAGACAAGGAAAGGGCTAACACCCTAGTATTTGGGTAGTCTTATCTTAGTGTAAACATACTCTTAGTCTCTGATCAACACTCAAGATGAATTTGGAATCGCATCTTTTTTGGCATGGTGCAGACTTCCGTCCACACCAACACGGCGCATTTAGTTTCTATGGCGCGAAAAAGGTTATTACTTCATGTATGACCCCATGAAATGACACCATTCAAGTTACGCAAATTAAAGATTCCACCGAGTTACAGAGTCGAGTGTTACTTGAATAGTTCCATTTCATACATGAAGTAGTAACCCCGAAAACAAAGAAGAAAGACGAGTTTTCAAATTTATTTAAAAAATTTCAAAAGGCGTTGTACTTCAATGATGTCGGCTCCACTTGGATCTCCTCGAGGTATTCCGGTCCAGTTTTCGAGAATTGCTCACTTTGGACACTTGACCATATGGTGATTAAGGACTATCTTTTACGCACAATACGCAGGACGTTAGGGCTGGAAATGACATCGTTCGATAATCACCATCTGAATCGAAACGAAAGAAATATATAATAAGACATACGACCACAGGGATCCCGGCTTTTAAGAATCGTAAATGAATATATAAATCAATTTTAATTGATTAAAAGTACTTTGGGTTTCCTGTGTTGAGATTTGAAACGAGACGCTAATAATAGAGAGTTTCCGGCAATCGTAACTGCTAGTAACTTTATAGCAGATTGCATAAACGTATCAGTGTAACACACTCTCTAGTAACTCTCTATTGACTGTTACTAGAGAGTGCGTTACACTAATACGTTATCAAGCTACTAGCAGTTTATACGATTACCGGAAACTCTCCATAATTAGCGTCTCGTTTCAAATCTCAACACAGGAAACCCAAAGTACTATCATTTACGATTCTTAAAAGCCGGGCTCCCTATGATGTGCCTTAGACTGATGCCAAGACTTGGAGATATAGACATCATGTGATCTTGAGGAATAACATTTTTAAAAGCGGACTAGGACAACACACTACCTTGGAATCCTGGACAAAAATCAACAGCAGATGAAGACCAATGATCTTGTAGGTGCCCAACAGATATCGAAGAATACGTGCTGGAACTTCTCAAGTTGCAAACATCTGAAACGATAAAGAAATCACTTACGGTAAAGTGGTTGAGAAGAAATGGAAAGAATCAAGGAAAGAGTTGATGATGACAGACAAAGTTGTACGTGACGGTATGGTCTCTGACGCCCATGTTAAAAAAGTGATTTATTTTTTATCAAAAGTTTATCAGCATTTTTTTTACTTTATTGCATTTTATTTTTTATTTGATTTAATTTTTAAGTTTAGCTTAATTTATTAATTGATTTACTTCTCAAAATTTTATCAAAATTAGTTCACTGAATGAAAATGATTGAAGAAATAAAAAAGAAAAGAAGGAAACGGAAGTAAAGTGAAATTATATCTTGTCTTTGGTCGAAGAGCCGTCACATCACCAAATGCTTCCATTCTCATATTGGGAACTCCTTGTTCAGTTGCAAACATCTGGAATGATAAATTATGACAGAAGTTTCTAAACAATATGACAAATTTTCGCGTCTTGGCACCATATTTTCTCGTAACGGAATCGAGGAAAATTGTCGTTGCAAATCGTCTCGTGAAACACATGGAAACACGAACACCCAGTAGTCATCAAACAAACGTTGAACACAACTGAAAAAATACTCGGCAAAGAAAAAATGTTAGTAAACCCTGAAAGAGATGTAGAGTTCAAATACTAAATCCACGAAACATGTAACTGTGGAATGCATTATGACAAAAGAATCCACCGTTTTACCAGTGATAGCTATATATATACGGTTGCGTTAATTAGAAAAAAAGTTGTAGATTTAGTCACTTGTGTTTTGGATTGAGTTTTGGTCTCTATGGTGTGTTAGATCAAATACGAAAAACGAGAAAAGAATCTAAATCTAAAGGAAAATGATAATGAGCAACGTTGCAAACACCTGAAATAGAAAAGGGAAAGGATAAGTAGAATCTAAAAAGGAAATCAAGTTAACAAAATGTTGAAAACAACTGAAAGATATACTAAAGGAAAATGTGTTAGTAAAAGCTGAAAGAGATGTAGAGTTCAAATACTAAATCCATGAAACATCACTTGATAATGCAGAAATCGTTTATTTATAGCCAAACGAGAAAAAACTCATATGCGTAACGTTAGAAAAACGTTGGACGTTTAGTTACTGTTATGGTTCATAGATAGAGTTCTTGGACTCTATGGCGTGTGAGTCAATCAACTGAGAAATACAGGACGGGAAAAAACCTAAATGGAAAAGGAAGAATAGAGAAACGTTGCAAACATCTGAAAAAGAAAAGGGAAAATATAAGTAAAACCTAAACCAGGAAAACGCGTTGGTAAAAGCGTTGAAAACAACTGAAAGAGTACTAATTAAAAGAAAAATGTGTTAGATCGATAACACTAAAACCGTGAAATAACTTAGCAACTAAATAGAGACAAATAGTAGCAAAACCCTTTGTTTTCTATTGTTTCATTAGTACTATTTGTACTTTTTAGTTAGTACTTGTTTCACGGTTTTAGTGCTATCGCTCTAGTAAAGCTGAAAAAGATGTAGAGTTCAAATACTAAATCCATGAAACACTACTTCTAAATCAGAAATAAAAGCAGATGAACAAGATAGGGTGGAACACGAAATATCGATTTCGCCTCAGTTTTGTGTTTCAATGGGTTCACTTTTTGAACTCTATATATTGTTAGACTATGATACAAGTAAACAAATCAATGAAATGTATGTACACAAAATAAATAATCAATGTCAATATAAGCGTCGTATAAGACATAATACCAATGCTGCAAATGAAATTGTCAAATCACAAATAGACTGATAATGAAGTAAATGACACCAAGAACAGCAAAAGATAAACTTTATTCACGCTTCAATTTTGCGTGTGATTGTGTGATTATGGTTCGGTTACAATACATTACATGGTTGAAAAATTGAATAAAAAAGGTAAAGTAGAATCGTCATCAGAAGTAAACCAACCCAATGCGTCAATGTTGATGGGTACATGATTCAAGCCATTATATTGCCCCATGCAGGCCGATATTTCCCCATAAGTCACAGCTATGGTTCACACTCATTCACACACATTGCCGAAAACACAGTCAATCTATGGTGCACGCCCACTCATACACACTGCCGGAAACACATGCAGTCAACATACAGCCTGATATTTCCCCAATTTGATTTTATTTCCCTACTTAGATCAACAGATGATCATAACGTACAATACATGTATATCTATGGTTCACACTCACTCACACACATTGCCGGAAACACAGTGAATGTTTACATTAAAGTTATATTAACAAATCTATGGTCGCAGATATAGTTCCCAAAATCAATCCAAAGTTTGTGATGAAGTCTCGTGCATGAAGCCAGTTGATAAGATACGCCTATGAATTCTGGAAAATCTGTAAACCAATTTGTCTGAAGAAACCCTATAGTACAAGTCTGAAGAAGTCCAACTGCCTTAACGAGTCCAACTCGTCTTTAATGCTTTTAAAGAAATTCAACTCAATTCAGAACGGGGAAGCTGTTGTAACGCTGGTCCCGAGTGGACCGGACCGGAAACACATACCTAATCCTAGACCTATCCTAGAAAAAAAACCTACGAGAAAAGATCAGAGCAAAAACAAAAACAAAAACAAAAACAAAAACAAAAACAAAAACAAAAACAAAAACAAAAACAAAAACAAAAACAAAAACAAAAACAAAAACAAAAACAAAAACAAAAACAAAAACAAAAACAAAAACAAAAACAAAAACAAAAACAAAAACAAAAACAAGAAAAGGATTTTAAGCCGAATGGAAGGAGCCAGGATCACAGCGCAAGTTCTGCCATCCACTCCAAAATAAAGAAAACAACAACAAAAGTCAAGTGCAAAAACTCGTCTTTTGTCGTATATTTAAATTGATGATAATGATGCAACTACTCACCAATCAGCCAAAATTTCAATCCTAAATTCCTTATCTAAAGCTACCACTTTAAATAAAAAAGCTATGGTACTTGAATACTCGTCGTCGCAACCCAGTTTGGTTGTTCTTGGTAGACTTGGCTGAAACGGAAAAGGTGCAAATGCAATGGTATCACAATTTGTGACAAACCATGTCATTTACGAATTACGTTGGGTTAGGCCGGGCCAAAACAAATCCGATCAAAGCTAAATTTGGGTGGAGCTAATCTAGAGTACGACCATTACCGTCGATACGCACAACAGTGGACCGGGGCGTGGGGGGAGGGTGGGGATAGTCGGGAATAAAAACGTAAAAGTAGTTGCGCGTACCGACCGACGTTGCAGCCTGACCAGCGCTAACCTAAGACCTAAGACGCCAGAAATCTAAGCGCCCTACGCGCTGTAGTTTAGGTGTATGCGTTGTATGTAGACCGATCAGTTAACAACTATAATGGTCTAACTCTACATCTAAGATCACGACACAGACTCAGACTACAAAGGAGGTCTCTCAAGTTGAGAGTAAGGTCGGTCAGGTCCATTCCATCGATCGTTGATCCAACGTGTTCCTCTCGCAGGCCTAAGTATTTATTGAAAACTAACCTAAGCAGGCCAAATGACCCCGGCCGCCGAAATGGCCGGTCAAAAAGCTGATAAATCCGACCTAGTTTAAAAGTGGTAGCTTGCTCTAATGCAACTCGCTGGTTCCATGTATTAATCATGGATCCTCCTAGCCCAAGCTAATTCTAATTGAAATTTTAATACTTTTAGTTTAATTAGACTACTAGATGATCATGAAATGAACCCTTTCACTTGTGACTACAAGCCAAAACGAGAATGAAAACATTGCATCAGCAGCAACACACACAGACAGGTTTACAAAACACCTCCAACACAGCCTGCAGCCAACAGGCACCCGACATGACACGCCATATTTGCAAGCAAACAGACGAGTGCAGGCCACGAGGGGCGTCTGATTTCGCAGGCACAAAACAACGTTGAAACAAATATGAACATATAACAACACTGAACGAAAAGCGATAAGGACAATTTAATTCACCACAAGTAAAAAGAATCCATTTCTAATTCACATTTTAAATGATTTAAAATATGAATTTTTGTTGTGCCGGAGTTGCTTTTACTAGTTAACACCTCTCCACACTCACACAACACAATCAGAACCTCGAGGAAGTCAACAAATACAGCCAAATAAACGACTGATTAGAAAAATTATCCTAGAATTTGGTTTACCCGAGGTCTGTTGCGCATACTAACCCTGGTGTCTTCGTTTGTCATTGCAGCTAGAAAAATGTGGAAAACAATTGATTAATGAATAGTTGATAAAATTTGTTAATTTGCAAACATTGCAGCGAGCACAAGGATTTCAGCTCAGTCTCGGTGGTTTAGACAGTAACTTTGACCCTCAGCTATAGTATTTAATTAGTAAAACATGAGGCTAAAACTTCTTCTCTGAAACATGTTTCCGTAACGTTAGTCTTCCTTCTTTAATCACTTGACTTAAGTGAAACGGCAAGTTTAATTTCAGGGAAGTAACTGCATGAATGGCTCTTCAACTATTCCCGCTGTATAAGATTCTGCTAGGCCATGCCAGGGATTTGAAGTCTTGAATTGTATTCTAAAGGAGTCTCGGCCTAATAAAAACTTGCAAGTAGCAAAGCAAAACACGCGTCTAAACTCTCACAGCTCGAACGTTTCAACAAGAGTATCGAATTCTTCAGTAGCGGCTCAAAGGACATGGCAGCTCAGTTGAACTTTAACTGAATACAATTTATCCCCCTATAGCTTTGCCCGGAAAACTAACAAATTCACAAAAATATCGAGCAAAAACATTTCAGTTCTTCTTACCTTTGGTTTTGCTGCATTTTGAATTCAAACTTGTTCGTCATCAAAGTATGTACTCGATATCACGTGGTCAAACAAATGATTCTCGACCAATTAAATTTCAAAAATTTTTGGAGGTGTATCGAGGATGCTTTCTGATTGGTCAATAGTGAAATTTTAGGCGGGAAAATCGTGCAAGGAATTATACACGTGGAAATATAAAAGATGTGTGAAACGTTTCATTCTTTTCGAATGTAGAACGTAGAAAGCAAGCATACAACCACATGAACACGAGCAAGTTTTCCTGGATGAGGAAAACCTAGCCTGCTCGTATCGTAGACAAAAAATTACCATTTTATTATTCCTTTTCAAGAAAAAATTGCTCATGTACACGAAAAAGACGTGCTATTTTTTTCTTGTAATGGGAAACTTGTGAAGGGAATCTTGTTCGTGTAGATAAGACTTAAGCGTAAGCAGCATACGCATACGCACTAAAGGCGGCGAAATACAAGACTGCGTGACAAGTTGAGATCGCGAGGTGAAAAACGCGCAACATCGATCAAAAACCTGCAACGCAACAATGTTGCGCGACAAGTTGAGGGTTTTTGTGTCTCGTATTTCGCCGCCTTAATAGACCATTTTACAGTTATACCTTGGTCAACCACAGCCTCGACTGCACGTAATATATTCCTTTCAATTTGGTAACGGCAAGGAAGGCACGCAAAAGAACTAGGGAGGTATAAATGTACAAAGCAAATAATTTTAATTTGACAGATTTGCACTTTATTCCTTTACACCCCTCTGGTTCATTTGTGTGCATTTCTTGCCTTTTCATGAGCTGTTACCAAACTGAAAAGAATATACTACATGCAGCCGAGGCTGTAGTTGACCAAGAAATAACTGTTAAATGGTCTATCGCTACTCATTAGCAGAGATTGTCTCTTTTCGCATCTCTGTGTGACAAATACGATATATTCTGAGTCTGCGTATGTTGCTTGTGCTTGGTTGCGTTGCTAGTGTTAACAAGGTGTGCCCCTATGGGCCGGTTCACACACCGTAATAAGCATACGCAGACTCAATAGCGTACTGCTCATTATAAGTTTTTGTATTTTCTCACACCTGAGTGATAAATGCGCTACTGAGTCTGTGTATGTTGCTTGCGCTTATGCTTATGTAGCTAGTGTGAACGGGTAATATGTAGTAGGGATAACTCTTTTGTTTTCTTTTCCCTGGGAGACACAAACCAAAAGAGTTATCCTTACTACATAGGGGCACCTATGTGAACGAGCCGTTAAGGTGGCTCAATATAGGTTTTTATTAACAATGCTTCCGTTTTTAGTATGTAGTTTATTGCCCATATAGTCCATTGTCTAGAGTTGCTCGAGTTAATTCGAAAGATATTATAGAAAAATTGATTTCAGCCATCTTTGTTTACTGTTGCTATGGCAACAAATAGACAAAAAATATAAATTTTGATTTAAGTCCAATAACTAGTATAAAAACCGTTTTGGTTGGTCAAGAGTAAGTTGCTCATTCGTGGAATGAAAAACGGAAGCTTTAGTCAATTGTTGTAGACAAGCAAGAATTAATTAAAATTGTAGTGAGAATTAAACTCGTTGTACGTTGAATCCAGTTAGGTTTTGTAGGGTTTTCTCATAGAATGCTGCATGCAGTTTGTTTAACTCCCAATTCCTCTCCTGCTTTTTTTTAAAACTGTAAATTGCAGGATAATATATGGTGATCGATATGAAACGCGAAATAGTCAGCAGTCACTCCAGCCATCCTTTTAATTCGAAGCATAATTGCATTTGGTTGAATCTTCGACTTTACGCCAAAATCATAAGGCTGGTACACACGAGGAAGCTCACTCCTGCAACACACTCCTGGAGCAAAATTCCCTGTGTACCAACGAATTCATGCAACAAAATTTTGTTGCGCAACAAACGTTTCGACTTGTTGCTCATGCTCCCTGATAATAAACTGGTTAAATGCGAGGTACCAAGCTCCGGGAGCAAATTATTACATGCAGCAAGCTCCCGCAGCATGCTCCCTCGTGTATACTGGTTGTACAAAATGACCCAGGAGCGCATTGCAGGAGCACATTGCATGAGCAAGCTCCCTCGTGTGTACTGGCCTTTACTGAGTTTATTGCAAGACAAAATGTGAACCACAAGTGAATTACTACATTTTTATTAACAAGGATATGTTACATATTAAAAATAAATATTACAAATAGTATTACAAATATATTTTCCTATCTTTTTTCACATCATTTGTCCTCAAAATCTTCCACAGAAAGGTGGCTGTAATGGCTTAGACGGAATGAACTTCCATCACATACGTAGACTGGTAACCAATGTGTACTAGTTTTACACTGTCCACTTCAGACATCTTCAAGATATGGAAAAATATCAATGTTTCTCAAGTGATGTAAAAAGTAATCTGTGTATTCTCATGGGAGAAGGGGGAGGAGAGGACAGGAGAGGGATGACTGGGGAGGAGGGGTGGGCTCTCCCTCCCCAGTCCCCTCCTCTCTTCTGCCCCTGAGTGTTGTCCTGCCGGGAATCAATCCCCAACCTTCTGCATGAGAAATGGGCTCTCAACCAATCAAACCAACCAGGCGGCAGTTTATTTTGATAAGGACAGTAGGGTGAGATCTTTTTTGGTCTGAAATAAGGTGGGGATATTACATTTTCTTAAATAGGGCAAGCATTTTGTCAAGCACACCACACTGCCAAACCAAATTTTTGAGGGAGTCGGGACTTATTCATTATTACCAAGCTATACATAACTGTACCTTGTATCTTGGTGTGTGCCAAGACATCTAACACAGCAGTAACGAGCCCCACATGACACACAGGTGTAATTTGATGGAAAGGTATGAATCATTAAGGAATTATAAAAACATATTACACATATTATTTGGGTATGAGAACAGGTTTTTTTTTTGTTCAACACATTGGCATTCCTACATATCAAAATAAATAGTATTGTCAGGTCATGTTTGTCTATATTTGTCAGACAAATATTTGTGAGAACTTGTTTTTCAAATAAATGAATGAAAATGGATGGATGGAATGAAAATGGATGGATGGAATGAAAATGGATGGATGAAATGAAAATGGATGGATGGATGGATGGATGGATGGATGGATGGATAAAAACACAGACAGAGTGCTGAAGCTCTGTACATACATGTACTAGCTAGGGAACATTCCCAAGAAACATGAAGTACACACTTGTTGTCAACCTTTAGTCTTGGGCCCATAATTATGCAAATGATAGTAAAAAAATAAAAGGACTAGGAGAAAAAAATTGTAGTAACTCTAGTACATCATTGATTGTTAAGGATATCCACAGACTGAGCAAAAACGCCTTTCAGGAAATCTTGATGGAGGGACATTGGCTGTAGCATATGTAGGTTCTCCTTCTTCAACATCTTGTTGCTTTATTAGAGAGAAAAGACGGCATTTATAAGTGTCAAAACATATACAAAACAACAAAAAACTGCACTGTGATGATCATTAATTTAATAATCAATTTAATAATATATGCATTTTACTTACTGCTTCTTCTAAAAGTGTGTTGAATGTTCTTTTAAATCTCTAAAGTGAAAATAAAAGATAAGGGTTGAATGTAGAAATTCAGGTAAGGATAAAACGTTAACGTTATTGTATGAAAAAGACAACACCTAAACGTATAATAATGCGTTAAACTACCTGTTTAAAGTGTTCTCCAGTTTTGGTCTTTTTCTTCTTCTTTTTCTCTAGAATCCCAAAAACTCACAGTCACATTTATAGCATATTTTGTTCTAAAACAAACACGATGGGCATCAAAACAAAATTATGCATGAGATTTAGCGTCAGCTGGAAGACATGCCAACCTTCCATAGTATCGTTAAAAGCTGGTATTTTGGATTTGGCCTGAAGCACATTGATATGTCCATGAGGATCTTCATGTGTATTGTCTTTTTCCAACGCGTCTAGTTGTCTTTGCTGTCTTCGTTTTCTAGTTGCTGCGTCGAGTATTCTCCTGACATCTTTGATCCTCCCTATGAGAAGGTGAATTACAGAGTAAAAACGCTTCTTAAACAAACATTAATCACTCAGCTAATAGTTTATCTTATGAGGCAGTGATGTATGATATAATACAATCCATCGAGAGCATATATGCCAATAAATACACTTAAAATCTTGCATTTTTACCTGACTCTCTTCTGTCAATGACCTCCATATTGGCGCCTGCAGCCTTTAAAGCCAGCGTTTGAAAATACACAGGAAACCCGTCAACGAAGAGAAAGTGAATATCATAACACATATGATTTTCTATCTTATTTTATTTTTTATCTTTTTCGTTTGAAAACGTTTTTAAGAAAAAAATAAATGTTGAAATTTCTTTACAGTTAATGAGACATTATGAAATAAACTGTTTATTCTTAATTTTCCTTTGTAGAAATCATAGAAAATAGTGAGCAACGTATTTTTAAATACTCTGATGTTGACTTTGAAAACTGAGGATTTCATTTTGCGTTTAAAACTTAATTTTCTTTTGTTTTTAGAATTTTTTGAAGTTGCAACATTTCATTTTGTTTGCCCAGTCCTTCTGGTCCACGTGTGATAATATTGCACTGCGCATGTCCAAGATATTTCAGCCAATCAGAGCTGGCCGCGTGCAGACGTTCGCCGGTAAATTGAAGTAAATTTCTCAAATTGAATGACTGAAGTTGTGGAGAATAACACTAAAATTTCTTCCCTATTTTATCAGCGATTATTGAGTGAGTATTTTACCAAAGAGGGTAAAATTGTAACTGATTTTGTATGTCTTGTATGGCCCACGATCTTCGGTGTGAAAGTACAAAATGTCAAAATTCATGATATTTTGTGAAATTTTGTTTATTGCATCAAGCTATCGTAAGGCGAGTCACTATTGAGAGCATTTTGCCAAATGATTGTCAAATTTTTGCTAACAATTATCAGAAATTAGAAAATCTTCTAGTTCCTTTTTGTTGGTACAGTACAAATCAATCAATAGGTTTAAAGTGACTTACCGAAAATGATGTAATTTGTTAGCAACAACAATCTTATTAGCTATTTCTTGATCTGATTTCCCTCTCGATTTCATGTCTTTACTTTTTCCGTGTCACTTTGAGAATTTTAAGTTTTATGTTTAAATTGTTGACCGTAAGTTTTAAGTTTTGTCATTATCATATTGGCAATTTCAATTGAAAGCTGGTATACTTTCAATTGACTGTTTAACTTGTCTTAAGTACATAAGCTTAAGTAATTTTCTGGAAATTAAAAATATCCCAGTCATTTGAAGTTGACTTATTTGATTTATGAAGCTACAGTTATAGATTCAGAAGTTTTCATATGATACAGGCTTGGTGACATCAAATTAAAGGGAGATGGTGGTGATGACGGTGATGATGGTGGTGGTGATGATAGCAGTGGTTAATATAATTGGTTACAATGATTATTGTACATAATGTTGGCGATGGGTATGATGAATTTTGGTAATGATTGTGATGATATTCAATCATTTTCACCTTTAACCACAAATTCTTATGCCAACGTTTTTATTTTATTCACAGAAATCATATATCTACAGAATATTAACCAAGGATGCCTCCTGGGAAACCTGTTTTAGTCATACCATGTCTTGCTACATTAATAATATTAGTTAGTTTTGTACATTTAACAGGTACGGATATTGGGAAAGATGTTCTATTTGTTTTATTATATATTTTTAAGTAAATATTAGAGGGAAAAAGTTTGATTCTTTCCTAAAAAAACTCAAAAGGTGCGCGAGCGCGGTTGAGCTCGCGCTGCTGACATCAGAACTGTGCTCCATTCTCTGATAAAGCACAGCTGTCAGCCAATCAGAGTGCGTGTATCGACAAGGGTATATAATAAAATACAATAAATGGTAGTAAATGGTCAATGTGAGACATACTTTATGAGATTACTCTTGAAGGGTTTTGCTCTCAGGACATGCTCGCAGGGCACACTCCCCAGAGGGACAATATTAAAGTTCCCTCGGTGTTTAAATACCACAGATAATCACTAATATTAGGAGATTTTTCATAGAAGCAGAATTTCAACCTTGTGAAATACGGAGCCCCTAAAGGGCCATATTGGATTTTTTTCCGCTAGTGTCGACATATATCTCGACTTTTGTCTTTTGCAAACGTATAAGTCGACCTAGTTCAAAAGTCGAGATATATGTCGACTGTCGACATAGTAGCAAGAAAAAATAACTGATATGGCCCTTTAGGGGCTCCGTAGAAATGCTATATCAGATCATATTAATAAAATGGTTTAGAGGCAAAACCCTTTGTTTATATTAGCCTTAAGACAATATTATGTCTTTCTTTCAAATCTGCAATGTTTTTTTTGCTGATTTCAATTGTATGAACTACAATACCAAGAGACTTTGAGATGCATGAAATTTGACAAAATATTTTTGATGGTCCCAGTCCTGGTGTTTGCATAAAGGCAACCAATTTGTACTCCTATAATGACTACAAGTTACACTACATCTGGGACATCTTTGTTTTATTCAATGATGAGGTATCTTGAAAGTCAGCTGCACAGTACATGTAGTTGCAGTTTTTTAATGGTTCTCAAAGATAAGAGAGTCTCTCAAAATTTTTATGTTTTTGCTCTGATAACCCAAGGTCATGAGTGTTGTTTATTGCCTGGAGGCTTATCTATTAATAGACTAGTATCATACAAAGGATGATTTTAAGAATACTACCTATTCATACATGTATATATAATAATCATTGTTGTTTTTATTAAGATCTCTTTATAAATATATTTTTCTGTATTCTTCTTTCAGGTGGTTTAGCTGTGATGTCTGTAGATCTTGGTAGTCAGTTTATGAAAATTGCTATAGTTAAGGTACTATCAACTTTAATTAAATCAATTAGTCTGGTCCAATTGTTAAAATCTAATGGTTTTCTTTAGATTTATTTCTGGGTTAGCTTTTGATAACCCATCCAGACCATGTATGCTATATTTGGTTCATGTATGCTATTTAACTAGTATTGAAAATTTTCAAAGACATAATTATATTTTATAGAAAATTATACAGTCAAGTAAATGTACCATTATGCTCAAATTCCAGCCATGGTGGCTTCAATGAGCCTGTGAGGGGGAGGGGGGAGGGGAGGGGAAAAGAGGGGTCACATGTTACTGCTTTGACTATTGATGCTCTAATCACCTCCTAATCCTACATGGATAATGTTTATACCACAATGAAGATATATGTGATTTAAAATATTGCTTTAATAAAATCATCAGTTTAATACTAACAGCAGGCTCGTAACATGGTATATGGGATCAGGGATCAAGCCCCAAATTATGGCCAGGATCAGGGATCAGAGGCCAGGGCTCAGGGATCAAATGAGTGGGATCGAGGATCAGGGACATTGGGTCAGGATCAGGGATCAGCTCAGTTTTTTGCACCAAGGATTAGGGATCAAAAATTTCTAAAAATATAATTAAAGGACTCAGGGATGAAAATTTCTGTAAAATCCCAGGATCAGTGAGAAGAAAATATACCATGTTACGAGCCTGTAATAGTGTTAGTGTTCCAATTACATGTGACTGTTGTTATACATTGTACAAGGTGTTTTGAGACACTTTGTTTGATGGACTACAGTTTGATAAAAATATACCAATTATAGTCATTACAGTGCTTGTGTTAATAGTGTTATTGATTTATGTTTTATCTCTTTATCTATCAGCCTGGTGTTCCTATGGAAATTGCTCTAAACAAGTAAGTTATATAGCAAATATTATCTAATGATGCTATATGTATCATAGCTGTTGACATGAGCTGTTGACATATAGAAGTCTACCAGCAACATTTGCACGTACAGTGTATTAAGCATGATGATGCAGCAGTTGAAAGGTGACAATTATGTCACATTAATTTGTTTATTACGTGACTACTATGACAATGTCGAGACGCACTTTCAGGATGCCATTTTGCCTGTTTTGTCATCCTCTTCTTGCATTGGTAGCATATCAACAGTCATTTTGAAGAAAATTCATCAGCTCACATGGTATCCTTTAATGTCATATTGCATTTTGCAAAATCACTCTCTCATCACAGATCAAAGCCATCATAATCATTTCCACCACTAATAAACAAACCTTACAGTACTTAATAACAGTTACAAGTACAATCAGGTAGTTTTACCAAGACCTGTGTTGGTTGCAAGATGTCTAAATGCATTGTCAATCATTTTCTATTTTAGAGAGTCAAGAAGAAAAACACCTGTTGCTGTATCATTTAGAAATGGTGAACGTCTTTTTAGTGATGGCGCTCTTGGAGTTGTAAGTCTTATTTCATTCATCACACATTAGTACACTTTGTGGTACAAATATTGCATAGTGTCTAAAATTACTAATTTTTACTTTTATTAATTTATCTTTTTGTGTAGTCTGTATCACATCCACCCATGTCATATATTTACCTACATGATCTGTTAGCCAAGAAAATTGATAACCCTCAGGTTCAAAACTATAAAAAAAGGTAAACAATATTAAATTAAAGGCTAAAATGTCCTTTTTGGCTGGTGACAAGCAATTTGGCATGACCAAGGGAAGGCCCTTGGGGAGGGTAAAAGGGGATTGAGAACCCAGCATCTGAGAACAGCATTGTCACTGGTAACTGTATATGTAATAATGGTTCAAATACTGTGAAACACATTATCTTTGTAGATCAGTGCACCCTATCTTTTTAAAATGCAAACAGTGATTAAGATACGACCTTAAATAAGGTTTGATTTTCATTATCTCTGGTCCAACTTTTTGTAGGTTCCCATGGTATGACATGGAGGAGGATAAGGAAACAGGTTTGTAGAAAAATAAAATTAAATGTTATTGATATTATATTATAGAAAGAAATTCAACCAATTACTTTCAATTGATTCTTTCCTTTGCTTTCCCTTCCTTTCCTTTCCTTTTTGTCAAATTCTCTTTTTTCCTTTCCTTTCCTTTTCATTTCATTCCTTTCCATTAATTTCACTCCTTTCAATCTGTAGCCTTAATACTGTCCTCTAGAATACTCAACTAACTTATTTCTAATTATTTAAATTTACTTTTGTATAGGTACAATTGTATTCAAACATCAAAGGTATCATGCTTTGTACTGTACTTGTATCACTTGTAACTTTATCTTTCAGTTCATATTGCGTTGAAGTAATTAACTAAACTAATATCTTTATGTTGCAGTGGAAGCAAGTACTCTCCCATAGAATTGATGGGAATGATTCTAAACCACTCAAGAATTATTGCAGAAGAATTTGCTGGTAAATGTTTATCCTTACAATTCTGTATATCTCTCTTTCTTGTGCCATCATTATATTTCAATAAGTGCATTATGATCATCTCAATCTGACTTTAAATTGAAGTACATGTGCATATAAGTATTTATTAAATAATCTTGTTTTCTCTGTTTATAGCACACCCTATGAAGGACATTGTGATAACAGTTCCACCTTATTTTAACCAAGCTGAGCGTAGAGCTGTGATGAGGTACGGTAAATGTCAAAATTAAATTATGACCTCAATGTTTGTGACCTTCGATCAACTTAGTTTTTAGTCTGCAATATTTGTTTTTGTTTTTTGTTTGTTTGCATTTCTTGCACATTTTTGTGGCAACTATACAATTTAAGCAAAATTGGTACAATTAAAAATAAAAGTTTACTTGTCTGGAGGATTGCATTTTAGTAGTTCTTTAGCATGCCACAACTATAGAACAACTTGGAATATTATTGTGTGTGTTTTATAGCTGCCATAGAAAGTCTCCAGGGGTGGATTTAGGGGAGGGGTGTAGGGGGTGTGCACCCCTTCCTGAGACGACTTTGAGTCCTTTTTTCTCAATATTTTTCCAAAATATCCTCTCAGCCATTTCCAATTTATATGATGGTGCACCCACTCCTGAAGACAGTGCACCCCTCCTGAAGATAATCCTGGATCTGCCCCTGGTCTCTACAGACATACCATGATTACACTTTCATTTGATTATAAATATTAATTACGACTTTATATATTCTGGGTTTTGGTTTTTCTTTTTTCATTAGAGCTGCTGAACTTGTTGGTTTGAATGTTCTCCAACTAATGAATGGCAACACTGCAGGTAATGACCCTTCAAATTACTAGTGACTACATGTAACTAGTATTTGCAGTTTTTAATATGTTGCATTTACATGTCTTTTTAATTATGATGTTTGGTTTTGTTGCAGTTGCTCTAAATTTTGGTTTATTTCAACAAAAAACCTTCAATGAAAGTTTGGAAAGGGTAATTCACGAAGTTTGTTTGTTAATAAGAGGTTGGGCGAAGATGGGTCTCCTCCCCTGTCTCCCATAGCTCCCTCTCCTCTCTCTCCTTACCTCTTCTCTCCTCTCCTCCTCTCCTTTCAGACTCTCCTCTCCCATTCTCTCCTCTCCCATCCTCTTCTTTCCTCTCTTTCCTCTCATTTCCTCTCCCCTTTCACTCCTCTCCTCTTTCTCCTCTGACCTTTTCTTTCTTTCTTTCTTTCTTTCAAGAAATGTTAATTTTAGCTTTTAAATTTATGTTTCAGCATGTGATGTTTTATGACATGGGAGCATCTAGTGCTGTTGCAACTATTGTTGGTAAGTCCACATCTACAATGTTTGCATGCATCCATTCCTTTGTGAACATCTATTCATTCATTCTTATTTTATCTTTACATTAAGATGTCCATAAATCAGTCATCTGTTTTTCCTTCATCCCCCTTATTATTTGACTTTAAACTATATCACAACATTATGACAATAAATATTCAATAAACTGTTTCTATGTCTACATCTGTGTTAACTGTTGAAATAGGTTACAGTATGGTAAAGTCCAAAGAGAGAGGCATTACAGAAAAAGTCCCTCAACTTGTCATCAAAGGAGTTGGGTAAGTAAAGATGATGATGATGATGATGATGATGATGATGCTAATTTATTTATATACTGTCATAATCATTTGTCTTTGCAAGTCTGGATACTCATTATTTTGCTTCATGCTACATGACTGTGCAGTACATAATACTTCAGCCATGAATACTTGGCCATGAATAATAGATTTAATATACATTGTAAATTATCTAGTTAGTCTTTGTTGTCGCATAAGAAGTTTTTAAACCATTACATTTCATACAGGTTTGACCGCACTCTTGGAGGTCATGCAATGGACATAAGGCTAAGAGATCATTTGATTCGGTATTTTAAGGTATTGATTGATTGATTGATTGATTTTATATAATCATGTAATGTTACAGCAAACGTATGTACATACATTCATTTTTTATTTATTCATTTTTTATATACAACATTGTCAACTGTCTGATCGATATACTGTATTTCTTTTGACCAGAAAAACTACAAGACCAAAGGTGAAGTGACAGAATCACCCCGTGCTATGGCTAAGTTCTACAAGGAAGCATTAAGAGTTAAACAAGTCTTGAGTGCCAACAATGAACATTATGCACAAGTAAAGATTTATTATATTAATTAAAAAAAAATCATTTTATTACTATTCACCCATCAATCAATTCATTTTTTTTCTCCCTCTCCCTCCTTCCATCTCATTTATCCCTTTCATCCCTTTTCCAACCCTCCATCTCTCCCTTCCTTCTTTCCTTGTTTGCATTGTTCACTTGTTTGCTTGCATTGCTTGTGTGCTTGCTTGCATTGCTTGATTGCTCGCTTGCCTGCTTGCCTGCTTGCCTGCTTGCCTGCTTGCCTGCTTGCCTGCTTGCCTGCTTGCCTGCTTGCCTGCTTGCCTGCTTGCCTGCTTGCCTGCTTGCCTGCTTGCCTGCTTGCTTGCTTGCATTGCTTGCTTTCTTGCTTAATAATTATTGATTGCATTGTTTGATTGATTGCTTGCTTGCATTGCTTTCTTCCTTCAATCCTTCCCTCCTTTCCTCATTTTCTATTCCCTTTCTTCCTAATTCAAACAATTTCTCTTTTTTAAAAAGATTGAAGGAGTATTTGAAGAAAAAGACTTCCGTGCAAAGGTCTCTAGGGCTGAACTAGAGGAGATGTGTAGTGACCTGTTTGAAAGAGTTCCTGATCCTATCTACAAAGCCTTGAAAGCCTCTGCCATGACCATGGTAGGAAAGTTACTGTGTTCTTGAATTACTTATACATAATGCAGTTTCCATAATATAACTATGAAAAAATCTGTCTTGCCATGTCTTTCATGTAATGTTATGAGTGGTATTGTGTTGATGTCCTACATGTATCTAATCAAAATGCTGAGACATGGAAAGGGACAGCATGGCTTAGGGTGTTTTCTACTTAGTGGAACCAACCAGCCAGAACGGCCAGTTCTTAAATGGTACATGTCAATTCCTAGCTCTGGCTGGAAGCAGTCCTAAGAAATCAGGCCATTCTGGCCGGTTGGTTCCACTAAATGGAAAACACCCTTAGTCTCCTTTACAGCCATTTTCATGCCTTGCATCATTGTGTTGCATGATAACACTAAAGATTGATGCAAAGGAGACTAAACATGGTATGGTAAAGACTAGTTTGATGAGTTGTATTCATTACACTGTATCTAGAGCAACAGAAAACAAAAGTCACACTTGTTTAAAAATATTAAAACCAAAAGTAATTTCAAACCACAACATGTACACACACCTTTCAATGAGTGGCAACACTAACAGAGATACTAACAGTTGTATCTTGGAAGGGAAATCTTTACATAGATAAACCTTGCTAAATAGATCTAGATATATAGATAGGAAAATCTTTACCTAGACACACCTTAATAAATGACTTGCATGTTTTGTTCCACAGAATGATATTGAAAGTGTTATTCTAGTCGGTGGTGGAACCAGAGTACCCAAAGTTCAAGAAGTCTTGCTTAAAGCTGTTGAAAAGTAAGTTTGCATACTTTTAACTAGTATTTTCAGCAGTAATATATAGTAGGTTAATGGAATTTAGTTGCTCTTTACAAAACATTTCTTACAATTTATTGATGCTAAGACATTAAATAATGAAATACAAATTCAATATACTTGTGTAGACATATAATAAGTTGTGAGCAAATTTAGTGATCATGAGCTGCTGTAATCTTAGCTAGGGATGGCAGACAAAAGACTCTTGGAGACCATTATTTTGTAAGGCTGCAGTTTTCTTGCTGGCCCGGACTTTCTTTCTTTCTTTGCCCTCTCCTGTCACTTTCTTTCGCTGACTTCTTCCTGGCCTGGAATTTCTTTGACTGAGTTCTTTGGTTACAATATTATGACTCCCCAACAAGATGGCTTTTTTTAAACGAGACTGGTGGGACCTGTTATATTTGGCTGTAATTTGCGAAACCCTGTTTTGGGAGGCAGGTACCTGGGGGGTGTGGGTAGGGGGCATCACCATCCCTACCAACCTTGTTCCCAGGGCCTGCTTCACCCCTACATTTGACTGTCTAGTTACTTCCCATCAATGTTTGTTGTATTTATTTTCAGGTCAGATCTTGCAAAGAATATCAATGCTGATGAAGCTGCTGCTATGGGTATGTACAATCCCAAACTAACTGTACATAGAAGATATTATGCTCCAAATGACATTCCCATTTCAATCATTAATTCACATAGGTGCTGTGTACCAAGCTGCTCATCTTGGTAAAGGCTTTAAGGTCAAATCCTTTTTGATACGAGACTTCAATATTTATCCCATCCAGGTATGAATATCTCTACCAGTTATTGTTGTGACACTGATTGTTATCATTACCATGATTGTCATCTTTAGAGCATCATTAATAGCAAATTATCATCATCATCATCATCATTGTCGTCATCGTTATATTAACAGCATAAGATGATAAGATGATTGGCTTTAATGCACAACTAACCCGGATGTAACAACCGCTTTTAAGCGGTTAAAGTGGTGACTCAGTGGTCTGATAATGGTTGAGGAATAACGTTTATTCATCCTCGACATACTCGCCTGACAGTTAGAAACACTTGCGATTTGGCGTTTGGAAAATTGTACCTCTTAAAGAAGAGTAGCTTTTCTATTGATATTCAGCTAATATTAAGATCATTAGAGTTTTGTAAAGTGTAGCTATCAGGCAATGACGTCATCATCGTCGTCGTCGTTGTCATCATCATCATCATAATCATCATCATCATCATCATCTTATCGACTACCCTGGTCCCAGAGATTTTATCTTCTCTTATCAGAAAACCTCTGGGGCAAGGGTATATGTACCTATCAATATCATCAGCTAACAATTGAAGGATTCCGTGTGAAAATGGCCTAAGTGGCTTTTGGATGATATTTATTCAATGGTATAAAATGGTATAATTAACTTTACTATTCTGGAAAAATTAATCTCTGGACATCCATCAAAAAGTCACTTAGGTCATTTTCACAGGGAACCCTTCGTTATTAGTTTTTTCTAACAATTTTCCCTTTACAGGTTGCTTTTGATCGTCATTCCAAGGCTGAAGATGGCAGCGAGACTGTAAAGCATGTAAAACGAGTCCTCTATCACCATGGTAACGTTGTACCACAGAAAAAGGTCATGACCTTCAACAAGCATACCGAAGACTTCCAGTTCCACGTGTCTCACTCGGGTTTAGAGAACATTCTCAGTGACAAAGAGATAGAGTGAGTAAAATGAATGGTGATAATGAGACATGTAATTAGGGAGCTTAAGCACGAGACGTTTTTGTCAATATGGACGTTACGCGTACGTTTTAGATCGTGCGCGCGCCGTCATAGATGAGGTTCCCATTCTCGCTGGAACGTCAGTCGAGGCTTTCTCACGTTCTAGATTTCATCTGTGACGGCGCGCACACGAATAAAATCGTACCTGTGACGTCTGTGTTGACAAAAACTTCTCGTGCTTAAGCTCCCCTTTTTATAACAAGGAATGAATGGAAACCTGTAACGCCGTAAAAAGGGAGATTACTGACTTTTAAACCTTAGCCCTTCGTCATAGTCTTTTCCTCTTTTACTCCGACGACAGGGACCGCGTACACCCTAAAAGTAGTGGGGCTATATAAGAGACCAGTATGGGGAAAAAATGGTGGGGCTAAGATTGGAAAATATAAGAGAAGGGAAAAAGTGGTGGGGCTAAGATTGGAAAATGTAAGAGAATAGTACGGGAAAAGGGAAAAATTGGTGGGTGGGGGGGGGGGGGGGGGAAGGAGGCTATAGCAGCTATAGCACTACCAGCCCCTCCCCCTCTGCGGTCCCTGAAAGAAGGGCAAATAAAAGGCTCGAAACGTGAGTAAGTTTTCTCTCTTTTTATATGGTGTAACAAGTTTCCATTCATCCCTTGTTCTATGTTATACCCCGACGCAGCCCAAACTAGTTCGCTCGCTAGTCTCCTCATGTGATATTATAGTCAAATTACGTGAACACATAAAATATCTGGAATGTTTAATGTGTTCTTGTAAATCCAAGTTTTTGGAATATAGCAAACGATTCCGTAGTTTTAAAAGCTTCTTAGTTCATACCATTGTTTACCACATAATGAACATTCCAGACAATTCAGACATTCATGATTTCCTAGTTTAACTGCAACCATGGTACAATTGATGACTAATTTATTGATAACATCTCCTTAGAATGTTTGGTTCCCTCAACCTGTCTACCGTTAGCATTAAGGGTGTGTCCGATGCTTTGAGCAAGCACACCCCTAAAGGAACATCCAAGGGGATTAAGGCATACTTCAGATTGGATGACAGTGGAATGTTCAAACTTGATAAGGTTGGTTTACTGTAGTTAAGTCTTTGAGGATTTAAGTTTAACCTCACAATAGGGAGCTGAAGCACGAGACGTCACTGACGTCACGCGTACGTTTTTGGTCGCGCGCCCATCATATATACGCAGCTTAAACACGAGACGTTTTTGTCAACACGGACGTCACGTGTACGTTTTTGATCGTGCGCACGCCGTCATAGATGAAATCTAGAACGTGAGAAAGCCTCAACTGACGTTCTAGCGAGAACGGGAACCTCATCTATGACAGCGCAAGCACCAACAAAAACGTACGCGTGACGTCCGTGTCGACAGAAACGTCTCGTGCTTAAGACCTCTAATAATCCAGATCAGTTATCATTGTGGGCAGTCCTCAGAGGGGGAGCCCAAGATATATAGGGGTGGGGGGTGGGGATCATTTCGTCGATCAGTGAAGTCACTCATCAAGCATCAAGCCCCGTTTCACAAAATGTGAGTAACTTACGAGTACACTCGAAGTTAAATGTAAACTCGTACTCGTCAGTACTGGAAACCAAGGCCCTGTTGCCCAAAAGAAGATAATACTAGGTTTAAATTGATGGTTTTGAAACAGCTAACTGCCTGTCTTTTCTCAGGTCGAATCTGTATTTGAGAAAATGCCTGAAGACGAGGAAGAACAGTCTGCATTTGCCAGTAAGCTATTCTCAATTGTTTCTTGTTGTTGTTGTTTTGTTTTGTTCTCTTTTCTTTTTGTTTGTTTTAAGTTGTTTTGTTCTTGTTTTGTTATTCATATACTTCGTGGCAGTATTGTTGCACTTTTAAGACGTTTACAGTTCTTTGGGTTTCTTATAATTTACTTCGTCATTCTAGAGCTTGGTAGCAAGATATCCAGCTTTTTTGGCGGGAGCGAAGAGAAGAAAGACGGAAAAGCTGAGGTAAGTATAAAATCTTGTGTTTGCACTACAAAGCCTTCACTATATTTTCACAAAATCCTTCTCGTACACGTACACTATCTACTTTTTTTATATTACAAGATCACCTAAAGATAAACGATCACTATTTTTTTCAGGAAACCAAAGAAGGAGAGAAACCAGAAGAGCCTAAGGCAGGTGAGGAGAAACCACAAGACGAAAAAGAAGCCAAGAAAGAAACCAAAGAAGATACCAAAGAAGAAACTAAAGAAGAGAAAAAAGAGAAAGTAGAAGACGAAAAGCCAGAAGAAAAGAAAGACACTGAAGAGAAAAAGACTGAAGAAAAGGAGAAGGAACAACTCAAAGAAGAAGAAAAGAAGACTGAAGATCAGGAAAAAGAAAAGAGCAAGGACGACGGCAAAAAGGAACCAGAAGACAAGAAGGAAGAAGGAAAGGATTCTAAAAAAGAGGCCGACAAGGTACGTTCAAAAGAAAATGAGGTAAAAGAAGGAATCGCTCGTATTCGGGAAGATTGTTTTAGCTCGATATATATATTTTGCGAGAGGATCAGATTGTTTTAGCGGTACTGTGCTCCCAGTCCGAAGGCAAATAATACTTTATAATAACTAATAATAACTTGGGAGAACTTCTTCCTCACTTAAGAGTTCGAAGGTAGTGTTAACTTGAGCACGTTGGCATGGCGTAACGAGTTAAAATAGCTCATCGTGATTCGAAAAATAGCACCAAAGGCTGATGGGTTACAGGGATTCATTTTCTTACCTCATTTTATCTTGATATGTTGAATTCCGACGTTTCAAAGGAAGAAACGTTACAGTGTTCCCTATGCTGAGAGATCATGTGTCAGATGCCCAGGAGTGGATTTAGGGGAGGGGTGAAGGGGCTTCCCCCCCCCCCCCCCCCCCCCCCTCCTTCTGAGATGACTTTGGTCCCTTTTCTTCTTAACACGATGGTTTTCAATACTGCAACCCCAAACCACCCACCCTCTCCTCCTGGAAGGATAATCCTAATCGCCCCTGATGCACGTTTGATAATGTGGTCTGATACTCAAGAAAACTGATTGAGTGATTGTCTCTGTACTTGTTAGGAAGTAAAAGGCAATAAGACGGAAGAAGCGCCTAAGAAAAAAGAACCAGTCAAACCTATCTTAGTACGTGAAGCGTTGGAGACAACCATTGAAGTTCAAGATCTTGCTGATCCTTCACAAGATTCTGTGACAGCTTCAAAGACGAAGTAAGGCAAAATCGTGTTACTGTCTCACCATTAAGATATAGTTTTGGCCATTTTAAATAGTAACATCTCTATATGGTCTTAAATGTTTAAATGACTTTTTTTCCCCAAGACTGGAGAAACTGCATGCTCTTGATGAAGCCAAGAAAGCCAATGAAAGATCTAAAAACGCTCTGGAAAGTCACATATTTTCTGTGCGTGAGAACCTTGAAAGTGGTCTTGGAGAAAAGTTATCGACTGAAGCAGAACGTGATACTATTAACCAGGCTCTTAGTCAGGCCTCGGATTGGTTGGACAACGAGGGCTGGGATGCAACAGCAGATGTAAGTGCAATAAAAAAAACTGTTCGTAGAATAAGTTTGTTTGTTTGTTTGTTCCGGCTTTTGTTTGTTCTTTTGTTTGCTCATTTGTTTTTCTGTCTCTTTGTTTGTTTGTTTTTCTGTCTCTTTGTTTGTTTGTTTGTTTTTTCTCTGTTCGATTGTCTCGGTATCTGTTTATATGTTTGTCTGTCTCATTCGTTTATCTGCCTCTTTGTTTGTTTGTTTGTTTGTTCTCTGTTCGTTTGTCTCAGTGTCTGTTTATATTTTTGCTTGTCTCATTCGTTTATCTGTCTATTTATTTGTTTGTGTCTCCGGCTATTTGTTTGCTTGTTTGTTTGTTGACTTGTAAGTGACGGTGTAAAAATCTCTAAGTAAAGAAAAGGATATTGATATTACGACTCCCAGTTGTCCAACGACCTTTCTGTATTTCACAGGTCTACGATAAGAAACTAAACGATCTCAAGAAAATCTCCCAAGATTTCAGACGTCGACTTAGTGAGCATAGTCTCCGACCCAAAGCCATTGCTGCTCTACTTCAAAGTCTTAATCTATCGACAACATTTTCGCGTCAAGTTAACAATATGACGGAGAAAAATGAGATTTACACTGTCAGAGATTTACAAGACTTGGAGAAGACAAACACTGAAACAAGAGTAAGATATTTGTTTAGCACGTATCCATGGAAACAGATGAAACGCGCATGTGCGGAAAATCGGTAGAAAATGGCCGACAAGTGAACCCAAAGACATTTTTTCTTCATAAGAAATTGGTTGGTCGTGAATGTTAACCGGTTTTTTTTAATCTTTCGTATAATTATGAAATACCTTTTAGGGTTAGGGTTAAGAACTTTCTCCAATTAATACGATTTTTTCTTTTTGCGCGAAAATATCGATAGTTTTCTTTGGAAGCCGACGACGCGTCCGTCATTTTTGTCCGAACATGCGCAGAACGTTCTTCACTAGTGTTGTGTACATATGCAAATCTGGATTCTATGCTATTCTTTGCAGAATTTCGGTAGAGTGATTTCATTAAACCCCTGTAAAAAGCTAATAGCAGTAAACTCTAAATCCATTGTTTTCTTCTGTGCTTATCAACTTGTACGATCTTGAAATAATCATCTTTCTCTTATGGGTTTTAAAAGCTACGGTAATACGAGCAACAAAATCACTGAACATGTCTCGCAACATTTCTGCGAGACGAGTTGAAAAGCGATGCTGCGCGTTTATCCACGCGCATACAAACTTGTCTCGCAACAAAATTGTTTGTGCAAGTTGAGAGAATCCTGTATTCTCATTGGCCGAGAAAATTATTTGCTGCAACACGAGTTGAGTCGAAGTGATAATACGTGCAACATTTTAAAATTTTGTTGCAAGAAGTAGAACGACCTACTTTCTGCAACAAAATTTCTCAACTTGCAGCAAATTATTTTGTTGCGAGACAAATTTGAATTGGAGTAGAAAACGCGCAGCATTGCTTTTCAACTCGTTTCGCAGCAATGTTGCTAGACAAGTTGAGTAATTTGGTTGCTCGTATTACTGACCGTAGTTTTAAATAAAATCATTCTAGGATAGACGGTAGATTACCGTCCTTTCGCCCGTTGGAGTGAACGAAAAATAAAGCTTTCTGAAGCTAAATTTACGAGGCCTTCTTAGGAAAAGCCGGATTTCACATAATACCAAAATCCGAGAGCTTTGCGCGCATTGTAACCCGATCGGCCCAGAGCCTTTTTGTAGGTCTAAACTGTAGTTACAATTTTTAAATTGACATGCTTTTGTTGATACAGGACTGGCTTGTACTAATGATGAAAAAGCAGAATGAAACCAAACCCCATGAAAACCCTGTCATGTTTGCAAAAGACATTGAAGCCAAGCAGCTCAAGATCGACAGAGAACTAGTTTACTTATTGAATAAGGCCAAATACTATGTACCTAAACCCAAAAACGATACCGGTATGTATTTGGATAGTTTAGAAAGGACAAAGACGTCATTATCAACGCGACCAAATGTCTGCGCATGCGTCTTGACCTCTTCTCCAATGAAAACAACTATTCAGCATTGTAAACAAACAAAACTTTGTCAGCGCGAAATTTAAAAACTTAAGGCACAGAAGTCAAACTTAGTCTCAAAGAATTAAATTTAATGATTGCAGCTAGATGCACAGAAAACGTCAAAATATGGTGAGAACAACATCCAGTCAGTCGACTTCGTCATATGGCGTACTTTTTTGTTCTCATCTCATTTTGACGTCATCTGTGCGTCTATTAGAGTACAGACGCACGGAATCTATTTGTTAATGACGTGTCAAATGTTGTGTATTAGACATACCTTCTTACGAGGTTTCGTTTTACTCACAGCTAACGCTTCCAACAAGACTTCCAGTAACACCACAAAAAGCTCCAGTGATAAACAGAATAAAACCACGAGTGGATTTAAAACGAAAAAGGCCTTTAAGAAACCAGAAAAGAAGAATGGAAAAGACAAGGGAGAACCTAAACCCACATCAACACCCGACAATCAGCCGAAGAAAGAAACTCGTCCCAAATCAGAACAAAAACCAGAGGAGCCCTTGCCAACACCGAGCAAAGATGGAAGTAGTGAAAAAGCTAAAACGAACTCTGACAGTGATAATAAAGCAGGGGATGAATTATAGTGATTTAGGATTTATTTGGTCTCAAGGATTTTTCTCTTTGTAAATCAGAATAATTTATTATGCCATTGAACGTCAGGCTACCTGCTTTCTATTGAGGCAGTGATAAGCAAGATCTTATGTTGCCATAGTAACTTCCTTTGTCATGGTAACACGATGTATTTGATCAGGTTCCCATGTGTTTTTGTTGAGGTACCAAATATGACAATCAAAATCCTTTGTTGTCATGGTAATTTGTTGTTATGGTAACACCATCTGGTATTTGGTGAGACCCTCTGGCATTCCTTTGTAACCATGGTGACATCTTATGACCCTTTTTGTTGTCATTGCTTCAACAAAATCAGTAAACCTTGGTTGAAACTAGTGAGAATGTTTCAAAATATTTCCAATTGATAGATCTATTTTATTCCATATTTACTGCTTTTCATCCTTTCTGCACTGAAAACCTATCTTCGTTAATTAGTGTAAACGTATCTTCGTTAATTAGAGTCAGTTTCTGTGGAATTCTTTCATACGCCGAGAAGGTTCAGTAAAGTGTTAATAAAGAACATTTCTTAAAGAATCCAGCCTGCGGTCCTCTTTGGTGACGCGTTTCACGATACGATTGCACGTTTTCTCACGCACGGACCATTTTTTTTCCTGGCTATACGTTTTAACGAAAGCGTGCAATCCACGTGAAAATTCTCGCCTTTATGTCCTTGAACATGTCTGTAAGGCCCTGTTCAAACGAGCTCTCAAGTCGATTCAAGTTTTGACTTGCGCGGGCTTGCATCTTCGTTTGAACACCAACTTGCATCGACTTGAGAGCACTTTGAACGTGCTCAAATTTTTTCTCAAGTCGATGCAAGTTTTTCCTCCGTTTGAACAGTTACCATGCTAAACTTCATAAGTCTTTTTTCATATTTTTTCGTCCGAACTTCTGCACATTTCCTCTCCTACAAATAATTCAAACAAAAACAAAACTGATTTTCTCGCTGTCCTTCAGCTAACTGATTTTCCTTGAACGTTTTTGAACATATATTTTTCATCGATTTGCGTGGAGAGGTGTTCAAACGAGGACGCAAGTTTCAAGTCAAAACTTGCATTGACTTGCGTTCTCGTTTGAACAAGGCCTAAGTATGTGGGAATCGTAGGAAGTAACACTATTTCAAACATGTACACATGACCTGGTTTCTAAGTTTGATGACGTGATCATTTCAACTAGTCATGTGACAATCTCTAGTCTCATTTATAGGCAGCTGTGCCTTAAGGGGTGCCCGTAGAAATTCGGAGAGGAGAAGGACTTGAAATGGAGTATGAAAAAAGCAATATCGTACCCAGCGCCTGCAATCCTCTTGGTCAGCACCGAGGAACGAAAGACTGGGAGGATTAATTTTTTCTCGAATTTCTGATTGGTCAATCAAAGATAATAGGAAACCACTGCCGTCTGTAACACATGAGGCCTACGATATTTGATTTCATGTGATTTAACTATTTTATTTTATTTTAAAATTACGATATAACAACTGAACATGGCACAGCAGAAGTAGTGGACAGAAAATATAATGAAAATACTGTGTACGATTGCAAGTTACATACCACAATTAACTGGATATTTCTGTCTATAGTTGGCAGTCATAGTTTATTTTCTTCCTTATTATTTACGGCAATGACTATTTCTGAGCAATATTAAAATTGTTCGCTGAGTCTTTAGGCTAGTGCTATAAGCAGAGAGAAATTATGCCCAAGTGCAGTCCATTTTTGGCGTAATATCCTCACAGGCGAAACAGCTGAACTGGATGGAACCGACAAATGCCTTTTCGTCTGTATTTATTATGAGTTTTGATGGCCAAGTTAGATTGTTATCAATACAGAAAAAAAGGATTAGAGTTAAAACTTAATATTATCTCAATAACTTTTGGAGTCGATGGAATTTGCTAAGCAGTACGTCCGGCTTTGATGAGAATGCGGAAAAATACAAGTGAAAACTGAAAAATAGGAGTTAATGTTTATTGCACTTACCGCAGCTATGCTTTAGGTTGAAAAAGGATGAAAAATATCCAGAGCGACGTCAACTGGACCAAATAGTAGCCTAGTTGCAGACTCAGGCTAACTAGGGGCCCATTGACATGAGAGGGGTGCCCCTATGTAATGGGGATAACTCTTTTGTTTTCTTTTCCCTGGTGGACACAAAACAAAAGAGTTATCCCCACTACATAGACCATTCATAATTCAGTTTTTTTTCATTAGAGAAAATGAGGGCCTTGTGCAAGAAATTATCAATGCTATGTGAGAAATTACTTCAAGACAAATATTTTCAGAAAATTTTATCATTTTTGGTTCAATATCAAAAAAGTTATGCGCTGTCAAAAACAGAGAGTTTTGTATGTAATTTTGACCAAAAGCCTTGGTAGCCTCGTTTTGGTGCATTTTCAGAATTTTAAATTCCCATATCTTGTCAAGGATTTAATGTTTTGTTTTGAAAACTGCACAAATTATCAAAATCAACAATCTTAATAATTTCAAATTGATACAGTTCCAGATATAGCAATTTTTCACTATTTATGCTAATTAGCAGCGGCCATTATGAAACCTCTCTCATGTGAACGGGCTCTCATGTGAACAGGCCCTAAATTACTGACTAGGAGAAGAAAGCAAATAAAGCATGCAAGGCGTCCTTCGTCTCCACTGAAGCCGACAATCGTGCGGACACCTGCCGATATGAAAAGTAGCGAATTGTCATCAAAAACACAAAAGGTTCCCTGGAAACTCTTGAGATAAAGTGACAATGTAAATCGATAAAACATGTACTCACAAACAGTGTAGTAATCCTGATCAATCCTGAGTCTTAACTGCCTTTTCTGATTTTTAATTTCGCTCGTCTTTCCCAGCTACGAATACGCCATTTCACGCTAGCTTTCGTCCGCCATTTTGAATTAGAGGAAATGAGGCTAAGAAATATGGATCAAATTGACTTCCCGTAACTCCGCTCAATTTTACTAGATTTTCAAAATCTCAACATTTTGAAAAACTGTTTTCTGTTTATTCATGACCCTTAATACGATGGCCGAGATTGGAAAGCTACAAATCGAGAAAATAAGATTTTTGTTTTCAAAATATAACGTTCGGCTTTGAATATGCAAATTAGCATGAAATTATAAGACCAAGAGAAAGTGAGGTAAGAGAAGGAATCCCCGTGATCCATCAATGCCCCGTTAATTTGATGCTGTTTTTAGAACCTCGTCACCATGACCTCGACTTAACCAAGACCATCTTCGAAATTTTTTGTACTCCATTTAATTTAATTGCCCTTTTCATATGTCTCAAGTTTAAACTCTTTTTCATCGACAAACGTTATACACCCTTTTTCCGTCATTGTGAACTTGAGGCAATGCGAAAGCTCGCGCGCTCTAGACCAATCAGATTCACTCTTAAAATAGCATCAAACGGGGCACATGATTGTCCTAATAAGACCTAATACGCGCTAAGACCTAATTCAAAATGGCGGATGAAAGTGTGAATTGGGTTATTTGATATCAATAAACAATTGCTACTTCCTCGTTCGACAGGGCAATAACAAATTTACTTAAGAATTTGACATTTTTCTTTGTAAATTTCTTTGTAAACTTTCTTTCTCGGTGACTTTTCAGTAATTTGCCGTCATTACTTGAGCATGCGCATCACAGCTGCAAACCGGAACCCCAGAAATCTGGGAAAAAAATTGAGGCCTCAAAGTCTTATTCGGCGTCCATTCGCTGACCAGAAAGCTGGCAAGACTCTGGGCTCGAGATTGGGAAGAAAGGCCCTTAGCGTCTTCTCCTATTCGACACAGGGAGCCCAAACAGAGGGGATTGCCTGCAGCCGTAGGCTATGATGATGTCATTCAGACATGCAATTTTTCGTGTAAGTAACATAATTAAGACGCGCGATCAATCCATTTCGTTTGTTAGGGAATTTCACAATGAGGCCAGTAGCCACAAAAATGATTCGAAGTGCAATGTTAAAGAATAAATGTATTACTAGTTTGATTTAGCATTCTTAGTTACTTCTAGACAATCTCGTGGTTTGGTCGTTATCCCGAATTGAAGAGGAAAAACACCTGGCCGTCGGTCTTCATGCACAAGCGACAATCAGAAACAATATATCTCCATCAAAAAAGCCCTAGATTATGCGACTCAAGTGAGTGTCAAAACAAAGGAAAAAAATGTCAATTCCCAGCTTGGGTCAAACGTGAGGCTTTAATTGCTGGGTCTAACCAGGGAATCCCTGGGAATCTGTTCTATTTTTACAAGTTTGGGTATTTCAGATTTCCCAAGTAAAATATATAGAACAGATTCCCAGTTTAGCGGACCCAGGGGAACCCAGGCTGGGAATTGACTTTTTTTTCCTGTGAAAGTTAAACGCATTCATGAATTACTATAGTTTCTCTATGCGTTTCTAGATCTCTATAACATTCCATTATCCATTATAATATGGTATACTTTTAGGCTAAACGGCAAAAAATATATTGAGGTAGAATTAAAAGTGTTGATGTGAGCGACTTTCAATTAGAGGGAAGACTGACGAGAAACACATTTTTCATTTAATTAACATCAGTTTTCAATGTTATGCAACTTTCTGTTTTCACTTCACTTTAATGATATGTGCTACCTTGAAAATGCTAGTCATATAACTGCACAGCGCGCACAGTCTTCCTGAGCTTGGTAGAGTGATCGCACTTAATCCGTGAAATTGTACTAGCTAAATAATGCAAAATAGCACTATTACTAAACAATGTGGGAAACATACTTTTTAGTACTAGTTAGATTTTGTACATTTTCATGGTTTATGTGCGATCACTCTATGAACAGACACATTTATTTTGGGTGCATTGGTGGTATTTGGTGAGACCCTCTGGCATTCCTTTGTAACCATGGTGACATCTTATGACCCTTTTTGTTGTCATGGTGACAATGACTTTGCTTCAACAAAATCAGTAAACCTTGGTTGAGACTAGTGAGAACGTTTCAAAATATTTCCAATTGATAGATCTATTTTATTTCATATTTACTACTTTTCATCCTTTCTGCACTGAAAACCTATCTTCGTTAATTAGTGTAAACGTATCTTCGTTAATTAGAGTCAGTTTCTATGGAATTCTTTCGTACGCCGAGAAGGTTCAGTAAAGTGTTAATAAAGAACATTTCTTAAGGAATCCAGCCTGTCCTCTTTGATGACGCATTTCACGATACGATTGCACGTTTAATTTCTCACGCACGGACCATTTTTTTCCTGGCTATACGTTTTAACGAAAGCGTGCAATCCACGTGAAAATTCTCGCCTTTATGTCCTTGAACATGTCTGTAAGTATGTGGGAATCGTAGGAAGTAACACTATTTCAAACATGCACACATGACCTGGTTTCTAAGTTTGATGACGTGAACATTTCAACTAGTCATGTGACAATCTCTAGTCTCATTTATAGGCAGGTACCTTAAGGGGTGCCCGTAGAAATTCGGAGAGGAGAAGGACTTGAAATGGAGTATGAAAAAAGCACTGAAGCCGACAATCGTGCGGACACCTGAAATGAATAATGAAAAGTGGCGAATTGTCATCAAAAATACAAAAGGTTCCCTGGAAACTCTTGAGATATAAAGTGACAATGTAAATCGATAAAACATGTACTCACAAACAGTGTAGTAATCCTGGATCAATCCTGAGTCTTAACTGCCTTTTCTGATTTTTAATTTCGCTTGTCTTTTCCCGCTACGAATAAGCCATTTCACGCTTGCTTTCGTCCGCCATTTTGAATTAGAGGAAATGAGGCTAAGAAATATGGATCAAATTGACTTCCCGTAACTCCGCTCAATTTTACTAGATTTTCAAAATCTCAACATTTTGAAAAACTGTTTTCTGTTTATTCATGACCCTTAATACGATGGCCGAGATTGGAAAGCTACAAATCGAGAAAATAAGATTTTTGTTTTCAAAATATAACGTTCGGCTTTGAATATGCAAATTAGCATGAAATTATAAGACCAAGAGAAAGTGAGGTAAGAGAAGGAATCCCCGTGATCCATCAATGCCCCGTTAATTTGATGCTGTTTTTAGAACCTCGTCACCATGACCTCGACTTAACCAAGACCATTTTCGAATTTTTGTATACTCCATTTAATTTAATTGCCCTTTTCATATCTCTCAAGTTTAAACTCTTTTTCATCGACAAACGTTATACACCCTTTTTCCGCCATTGTGAACTTGAGGCAATGCAAAAACTCGCGCGCTCTAGACCAATCAGATTCACTCTTAAAATAGCATCAAACGGGGCACATGATTGTCCTAATAAGACCTAATACGCGCTAAGACCTAATTCAAAATGGCGGATGAAAGTGTGAATTGGGTTATTTGATATCAATAAACAATTGCTACTTCCTCGTTCGACAGGGCAATAACAAATTTACTTAAGAATTTGACATTTTTCTTTGTAAATTTCTTTGTAAACTTTCTTTCTCGGTGACTTTTCAGTAATTTGCCGTCATTACTTGAGCATACGCATCACAGCTGCAAACCGGAACCCTAGAAATCTGGGAAAAAAATTGAGGCCTCAAAGTCTTAGTCGGCGTCCATTCGCTGACCAGAAAGCTGGCAAGACTCTGGGCTCGAGATTGGGAAGAAAGGCCCTTAGCGTCTTCTCCTATTCGACACAGGGAGCCCAAACAGAGGGGATTGCCTGCAGCCGTAGGCTATGATGATGTCATTCAGACATGCAATTTTTCGTGTAAGCAACATAATTAAGACGCGCGATCAATCCATTTCGTTTGTTAGGGAATTTCACAATGAGGCCAGTAGCCACAAAAATGATTCGAAGTGCAATGTTAAAGAATAAATGTATTACTAGTTTGATTTAGCATTCTTAGTTACTTCTAGACAATCTCGTGGTTTGGTCGTTATCCCGAATTGAAGAGGAAAAACACCTGGCCGTCGGTCTTCATGCACAAGCGACAATCAGAAACAATATATCTCCATCAAAAAAGCCCTAGATTATGCGACTCAAGTGAGTGTCAAAACAAAGGAAAAAATGTCAATTCCCAGCTTGGGTCAAACGTGAGGCTTTAATTGCTGGGTCTAACCAGGGAATCCCTGGGAATCTGTTCTATTTTTACAAGTTTGGGTATTACAGATTTCCCAAGTAAAATATATAGAACAGATTCCCAGTTTAGCGGACCCAGGGGAACCCAAGCTGAGAATTGACTTTTTTTTTCCTGTGAAAGTTAAACGCATTCATGAATTACTATAGTTTCTCTATGCGTTTCTAGATCTCTATAACATTCCATTATCCATTATAATATGGTATCCTTTTAGGCTAAACGGCAAAAAAATATATTGAGGTAGAATTAAAAGTGTTGATGTGAGCGACTTTCAATTAGAGGGAAGACTGACGAGAAACACATTTTTCATTTAATTAACATCAGTTTTCAGTGTTATGCAACTTTCTGTTTTCACTTCACTTTAATGATATGTGCTACCTTGAAAATGAGTAATATAACTGCACAGCGCGCACAGTCTTCCTGAGCTTGGTAGAGTGATCGCACTTAATCCGTGAAATTGTACTAGCTAAACAATGCAAAATAGCACTATTACTAAACAATGTGGGAAACATACTTTTTAATTTAGTACTAGTGAGATTTTGTACATTTTCACTGTTTAGGTACGATCACTCTATGAACAGACACATTTATTTTGGGTGCATTGTGTTATACAACATTTAAGTTCATAAACGTGAACACTTTCAGGCTAATCAGTTATGAAACTTCCCCGACGTAAATGAACCATTCATGGTCTGATTAACAGAGGCGTCCTGAAATTATTAATGAGTCCGAGAATCTAATCACGATCAGGTTGGATTTCCTCCATTCGCACGCGAACGGATGCATTATTTTATTTAAATAAAGGGTGATGAAACAAAAAAGATTGGAAAACTGGGGTTCAATAAGTTTTTTTCGCTTTTCCGATTTACAAGTTTCGTTGTCCCTGATTATATGAAGACGGGTTATTCAGATTCCTCAGTTTGGCGGTGCATTGTGTTATGTAGCCTTTTAAGTTCCTAAACGCGAATACAATCAAAATCAATATTTTGTTATTTAACTTTCTCAAACTCATTAATAATTTATGACTTGATGCACCAATGAGATGCTTGTTTAGGATCACGTGTATACCCTTGGATACGCGATCCAACATTGATGCAAATTAGTACCAAACTCATGGACTAGGATATCTTAACCCATGTGGGTTAGGAATAATTTACATACATACATCTCTACTCACTACGCTTGTTCCCTAGTTAGTACTTCAACTTCTTTCTGTGTGAAAGTTTTTCGCAATTTTAAACACCGGATCCCAACCTTGACTTGCCATTATGATACGACCCAGTTCGTTGCCACTGATGGAATTTTCTAAAGTTTTATACTAATCATCATCATAATAATAATCAGACCGCTCATTCTTTATACATCAATTATTTATCATACTGATCTCAGAATACCTTAAATTTATGGTATAAATAACTGTCAAAACTGCTGGTCAGTTAGTGAATTTGGTCGCTTTTCCGATTTGCATGTCAGTTCATTGTAGACATATATAAGGCACTGACTATATGAAAACGGTGCATTGTGTTTTTAACTTTTAAGTTCACATAAACGTGAGTACAATTCGGCAATTCGTTGGTGTGTCTCTTTGGTCTCAGAAAAAACTTCTAATGTTCTAAGACTCTAGGGATTTCAGTAGAAACATTAAGCTAGTAAAATATCTCGCAAGAAATGATCTTTTAACCTCGGTACAGTGCATTTTCGTACGTTGTTTACACCACGAAGCAACATGCCCGGCGAAATGTTCGATTTTTGACATTCTAACGCTCAAATATACGTAAAAAAGCGTATTTTTTTCCAAGTTCCTACCCATAACTTTTTTAATTTTCCAATATATTGTGTAAACCATTGTAAGAAAGCAAGTTTTTAAATAAAAAAAATGGGGGACACCGTGCTCGTTAGAGAGATATTTTCAAAATTATCATCAAATTTGGGGCAAAATCGTTCCTTTGTACGTACTGTGGGGGCGAGTTTTAATTTACAAAATTTGCTTAGTCGTAATTTTTAGTCGTAATTTGAACGAAAATGCTGGGCACTAGTAAGCATGCGACTGGAAACGTAGAAATTCTAACTTTAGTAAAGGAAAATAATATTTTGTCATCCAAATATCGAAAACATTTTAATCAAGAAACCTTTTACACTATGTAATCTGTAGATATTGGTCCGGCCGGCCGGATTCGAACCCCAACCTCCCGCACGAAAGACCGACGCTCAACCAACTGAGCCAGCCCGCTTAACCAGGCCAGCCCGGTTCATATAATAGGCCCTCAGTGTTGCATTTCTCACCTGGCACACCTACAACAGCGTGTAGAATAGTCGAGACACTGTCCTCTCAAATGAACACAATGTGATTCAATTCCCACCATGTAGTTGTAGGTGTGGAAAAGACAATGGACAGTGCCGTTTTTACGCTTCAACAAAAGACACTTCGGCCACATTCGGCCTAAACTTTGTTGTCACCTATTGTTTACTTATTTTATAAAGCACGAATTTGAATTATTGGTCAAGCAAAGGGAACTGAAATGGGAAAACATTGGGCTAAACTAAATCCGTCATGCTAATTGACTCCTATGAAGCAGGTGTCTTTAAAACTTCTCATCATGAACCATGCACATTAGACATTTGAAATGAACTGAATGTTGTGCGCATATGAATAACTCTAATTGTGATTTTAGCTTGATGAACTATAATACTAAATCAGCTCAGAAATCAGACATTCTAAATATAATGTACTTCATAAGCTCCTTCACCCTATGAACCCACGGCTAGCCTGGACTTATTAATAAACCGCATTTTTACGCCTACTTAATGTTCTAGGAGACTACATTCATAATTTTGCTAGCAATCTAAATTCAATTAACGCTTCTAATAGTTCAATGAGTTCGAAGTTCAATTAACGGTTCTAATAGTTCAATGAGTTCGAATTTATGGTATATTTCCTCATTGTTCGAATTGTATATAACAGAACACATTAAATCTGGGCTTCAGTCTACTATGAGCAGCCTTAATTCTGCACATCTTTGACAACCCCTGCAGCCTGTAAAGCCCTGCCTAGGAGATTCCCTTCCGAAGGCCGACAGATAGGATCGACGAGTCTACTTGAGAATTAAATCAGCCCTACACAATGAGTTCCCAGAACCACAAGTGGGCCACAACATTTCCAGTTCGAAACGATTCCGTACCTCACCATCGATCGTCTCTTGTAACAATTTCCAGTCAGATGGTACTAGTGGCCTTGCTCCTTTTGATTGCAGCACTTGGGAATGGCATCATTATCATTTTGATCAAACGCTATAAGACACTGAGAACAGTATCCAATATCTTCTTAGTCAATTTGGCAATTGTGGATATCCTAAACATCGTGCTGAATTTGCCCGGTTTCATACTGGTCGGCGTTCTAGAGATGAACGAAATAGCAAGAGGGAGGCGTTTCTCCGCAGCGGTTGCCATTACTCAAACGCTTTTCAACACTTTAAAATTGCTGAGCACCTTGGCTATGATTGGTGATCGCTTTCTCGCCATATCCTTAGGCCTTAAATACAGCATTCTGAAGAGCACAGAGGTTACTGTCGTAGTGGTAGCTGTAGTTTGGCTCCTAGCCATCGCCATCACTGCACCGTGGTCGCACGCCATCGCCAAGATCGATCTTGGAGACGCCCCTACCATCGATTACAGAATTGTATATTTCAATCAAGTTGGGAAGACTGCCTCATTCTTTCTCTTCTTGATTGCTGGTATCATTTTCATTGTAATATCTTTATCAACGTACATTAACTTCAAGAAACAGATGAAGGTAAGCTCTTGATTTTCTATTCCGATCAAAAATAATCATCTCTTTCTATATAGCTAATTCAATTAACTTTGTCGCTGAAAAAAGCCTAAAGCCTAAAGCTTTGAGAGCGGAATCATGAAAAATATTTTATCACCGTGACATCATTACAATAAAAATCTCACTGTATGCTTGCAAATTCTACAACTTGGACACATTCCTTAATTTCTTAGATAGCCTACAGCGACGTTTTGCTAGGGTAAACAAAAGGCTAGTTGAAAGCCTTTAAGCCTTAAGGCTTTTTTCAGGCAAACAACCCGTTCATTGAAATAGCTATTAATATCTGTATCTATTCTTTTCCTCATTCATTCCGCATTGATCCATTTATTCGTTCTTATATTTTTTCGCTCGTTTATAATTTAGTTCGCTCGTTTAATAATAATATACAGTCTTGCAGGGACCGCGAAGCACATTGAAAAGTGTGTGTGTGTGTGTGGGGGGGGGGGGGGGGGGGGACTGAAACCTCTCTAATCAGTAATTTTTTTTGTATTTCCGCAGCCCCCCCAGCGCCACCGGCTCCGCGGTCCCTGTCTTGTAGCAGTCGATCAAAGATATAAGATGTACTCCCTTCTACGTAAGTAGTATAGAGTGAGCGGAATTCGACCCGTGTTTTGCGGAGGCATAGGGGCGGAGGTCCTCCGCAATCCTTAACCACCCCTACCCTCCTCACCGACTTGCGTAGGAATAAGTAATTATAATGAGTTCCTCATGTTGAGGAGCAACCACCCCTCCCCTCCTCAACGATTCCCTCCCCTCCCTAGCTACTTTGACCCACCTTCAATCCTATACCATATAATATTAACCACCAAGTATTTTCCCTATAATTTTTTATGGAGTAAATCCATGAGTGAGTCGATGACGTCACCGGCACCTAAAAAGAATACTAAAAATCTAGTACTTCTCTATTGAATACCAAAAGGATATTTTAACTGGTGATCAGTAGACCCTTGAAGATTCATTCCATGAAGTTTCTGCAAATAAAATTTCACCGATTTTTGATCAAAGTAGCACTTTAATCAGACACATAAACACACTGGCTTTGTCCTAGTGCCCTTGATCCAATGATGTAATTGGTGCATTTTAAAGATGAAGATTATGTTTTATGATGCCCGCTCTGCATACCACGCCAGGCTAAATTCCACCTGGGCACGAGTAAACGCACCACTGTGCGTCTAGTTTAATTTATGGATTTCCATCTTTACACAGGGCTTTGAAAAGCAACTGCAAACCCGACAGGACCTTCAAGGAACTCATTTAAGAAAAGCACGCACCAGAACCGAAGCTCGAGCAGCTTGTACCATTGGTCTAATGGCCATAGCTTATGTCGCTTGCTATCTTCCAGTCATTTTGTACAGTGTATTCGTAAAAGGTCCAAGAGAAGTAACCAAGACAAGTACAGCCAAGTGGTTCGGGTTTTTGGCTCCTTATTTCCTGTTTGTCTCCGGTGCTTGCAACCCTCTCATCTGTATATCTAGATCGGGGAGGTTCCGCTATGCTATTGTTCATTATATACGAAATCAGCGTGGATCAAATGATCTCAGATGTCAGGTTAACAAAGAACGCCTGCCCTCACCTGGAGGTCCAAAAAACTTGTATGCGCTATCTATTTTACTCCCCACAAGAGACAGGGCACGTACCATTGGCGTTTTTCCAGGCGACCTAGAAGAAGTGAGTTCACCAGACATCTTTAAATTTGAATACAGACGATTTGTTAACAGGTCTAAAGTACAGGCAGTAAACTCTAGACAGAGATCACAGAGTTCTCCAAAATAAGCGAGAACGCTAATAACTTAGGGACAAAGAAGGACAGCAACAACTAGCAAAGTACTTCAGTGGCGAAAGCTGTTGTGGTAACCCTGCCTTCATAAGAAGAAAAAGCTAAACACATATATAAAGAACTAACTGAACTGAAAACAGAATAAAGAATGAGGCACAGGACTAGACATCCATGCATAGATGCTTTTTCAAATCTAAACACTCAGCAAAATACTCTGGGAAGGATATCTTAGGCCTACTCCGGGCCCTAAAATCGCCTAAGATCGCTTAAGATCGCCTAATATCGCCCAAGATCGCTCAATATCGCCCAAGAACGCCTAAGAGCGCCAACTCGAAATGGCTAAAATTTCCAAATATGGCCGAAGATCGGTAAATATCGCCCAAGATCGCCCAAAATAACGGCGATTTTAGGGCCCGGGGCAGGCCTTATCTTCTAATTAGGACTTTCACTGTATCATAATATGAACATTAAACGTTTGATGTGTAATGTTAGAAGAAACTTAAATTGAAAGTAAATATATAATATTGATTATATATATGTAAAGACTCTATAAATATCATTTGTTGGAACAGAGTAGAGTTTTAGACCGTATTAGTATTTAACTAATACATCCTTTAGAGATAACTCTTATCTAGCCTTATACCTCTTACACTGACTAAAAGTATGTGTTGACAATTTATATATACCTATTTCAAAAAACGTTGTCGCATTAAGTCTACAGTGTACACTCCAAGATTTTGGTAGTTTTCTAGTAATTAACGTTTTCATAGCATATGTTTGTTGCATAAAACATGAACACAAAAGGCTTAATCAACCCTTGCTGGAATGCTTAAAATGATCACCAATTAAGGAAACATCACATCAAGGAAGGACAGTAGTGAATAGATTAATTTAATTAAAATAAAAACTGCTAAAATCCTTTGCGGTCTTGGAGTGTACACTGTGGAGTTGTTTCGACAAATTTTTTGGATTTGGTGTATCTTTTCTGTATAGATAGTATTCTGTAAATACTCTCCTATCTTACATAAATTTCTTTCCCTTCTCGTTTTTAAGTTGCAAGAGCTTGTGTAACCCCTAGGGTTGTTCTCTTGCATCCTCCACATCACTGTTTCAATAATTAAGTATAGATTTATAGATATAGTTATATTATGTATTTAATAGCACTACGAAATGTACACAGTCTATTAGGAGTTGTTAAGCCGGGCGCTATGCCACGGGCCAAGTATTGTTGTGTTTAAGACAATAGCAGTCTTGTATAATATTTGCCACTCGAAGGCATCTCTCTCCTAGTAGGTCGTTTATTTTAATTTACTTTCTCTGTTTTTTCAGATTCATTCAGATAACGATATATTCCAGTTTAATTATCATATATACTAATATCTCAATCTTGTACCGGTTCTCCGTCAGACTTGTAGCATGAATATATAAATAAATATAACGAGATGCCCACCCCTACTGCAATTGTGTCTATTGTTATTGTGATAATGCAGTTAAGCCCCGGAGTTAAGCTAGTAAATGCTTTATGCTCGTTCACAGAGTGTATAGAGTATAATATCAAATGTGATTTAATATTGTGGGAATAAATATTCTTTAAACTTTCAGAGTACAGTCAGTTAGCCAGCCAGTCACTCACTCAATCAATCAATTGATCTATCAGTCAGTCAGTCAGTCAGTCAGTCAGTCAGTCAGTCAGTCAGTCAGTCAGTCAGTCAGTCAGTCAGTCAGTCAGTCAGTCAGTCAGTCAGTCAGTCAGTCAGTCAGTCAGTCAATCAGTCAGTCGGTCAGTCAGTCAATCAATCAATTGATCAATCAGTCAGTCACTCACTCACACACTCAGTCAGTCAATCAATCAATCAATTGATCAATCAATCAGTCACTCACTCACGCACTCAGTCAGTCACTCAATCAATCAATTGATCAATCAGTCAGTCAATCGATCAATTGATCAATCACTCAGTCAGTCAGTCAGTCAATCAGTCAGTCAGTCAGTCAGTCAATCAGTCATTCACTCAATCAATCAATTGATCAATCAGTTAGTCAGTCACTCACGCACTCAGTCAGTCAATCAATCAATTGATCAATCAGTCAGTTATCTATTATATGTACAGCATGTAAAGGAAGCGGTCATGTCGTCGTCTCCTAAAAGTACAAATTTCAAACCAAATTTTACTTTCTCAGTGGTTTACATTGTCTGTGTGAAAATGAAAATAACAGCACTGTAGTAACCTACAGATAACAACCAATCCGCCTATATACGCAGGTTCGTTTTTGCAGATATTACCTACAAATAATAGTAGGTACGTCATGTATTGTTCTTGTATTGTACCGTCTGTAATTCACTATTATACTAATTAATTACAAATTCAAATGTGTGATGTCTTGCAGAAGATTACAGAACATTTGCAAACTAATTCAGAATAAAAGGCGTAGATAACATCCGTTCGAGTGAGTCGAGTGATTATTTGCAAAATACTTAATGTAGACTGAGGTAGTGTGTGTGAGAGTACAGTGTCCCCCAATTAGTGCGCAAGCGCTAAAAGACTTGGACACTTAAATAAACAGTTATTATAAGAATTAAATAAGTTGCAGAGTTTGCCGCCACTGGGTGTGGGAGGGTATTGAAAACTTGTAAAATCACGTAAATCAAAGATATTCTGAAATATTGCGTCTTTATACGAGAGGTGCCCACTCATGGAACGTTTCCGTTAGCGAAGGTTTGACAGCACTCTGTGTTCAAAAACTGGACTTAATCACTGCACCCGTACACTCCATTCTCACTGTAGGCCAATACTTCCAGCTCTTAGGAACAAGTCTGATGAATCTTGCAGTGATGACTGGTTTCAAGTTATTCGATACTACTGTGTTTCTATCGGTGTTGCCTGGCAGGACTTCATCGCTCTTGTAATCGGTAAACGTTGTGCCATCATTACTGTATTGAATGCTGTAGGTCTTCACCCATTGGCTTATGTCAGAAACGCCTTGTGTAGCAATTGTTGTGACTTTCTTCTTTACAAGTAAATCGACTTGTATCCACTGGTTAAGGTTCCTTATGCCAAACCCCCAACACATTCTTCGTCCTGGAGTAGATAGGTGGTTAAGACGAGCCCTCTCTGGACCGAGGGTGTTTGGGTTGCCTCCGCCATAGCTAGATGAAGCACTGAGTTGGTTATCAGCGATTCGACCATCTTGCATCCCCAGTGGAACTGTTAGAAAACGTTGTCTTAAATTAGTAACTGCATATATTAGAAACTAATTATTAATATGTATCCAGAGCCAAATTTCCGGGCTGGCTCTTATGTAAATTATTAGTTCTTTCTTCCTGAACAAGGATCAGCACGTCATTGTGTTGAATATGATTTATTACCACTACAGGGGGTGAATCAATACTTGTAATCACTACCCCACTCCTTCCCTAATCCCAAAGTTGCTATCTGATAGCCAAAGTACTACGGACGACGTCCTCGGACAGGGCGTCAAGGAGGGGAGGGGGGAGGGGAGCGGAGGGAAGAAAAAAGAGGCTCCCTCCCCCCTCCCTGACGGGTCTGCCCTGTATGGGTCTCCGAGGACGTACGAACTCAAGTATGCGCGGTTTTGTTGTAGTATATGTCTACCATGAAAAAATAAGGGGAATTTCTTCTTTGCAGTCAAAGCTCATCAATTACCTGTACAGTTTTCACATCTGTAAGTATACCCATCACTGTTCATCACACATGTCTGGGGCGAGCATAAGGTATCACTGCAACTGAGTATAGGACGCCAATGGAAATGGAAGAATTCACTGCCATCAGCAGCCGTAAGGCTTGCAGGGTGGGTCAAATAAGTAGCCTTGTTCAGTTCACAGGTTTCATTGCTTTGGTAGTAATTGATACTCTTGCAATTTTTGTTCGATGCGCAAATATCAAAACAGAAATCACTTGTGGGAAGAGAATATGTCTGGAGAACATGGCCTTGTAGTTTGGTATTACGTTTGGGATTCAGCGATGGTTTACAAAGCTCAGCTGCCGTTTGCATTACTCTTTGTAGTAAAAACAGGTGAATTATTCCTACAAAAATTAAGGGGTTGATTAATATCTTTTTCTAATCAGACACTTTGTTGATTATCTTTCTACTTCTCAATAACTTCATGCACTGCAGCTGTACTTACCACCACACACTCTTGCTTGTTCTACTCTTGTTCTTCTTGTATCTTTTTCTAATCAGATACTTTGTTGATCATTTTTCTACTTCTCATGCACTCAAGTACGTTAAGGCCTGGAATCGGATTTGCCCAAAATGATCAAAAATTGACTTAGATTTAGATTGTGATAATACAAAAGATGAATTGATTCCTAACAAAAAGATTTATTTCGATGAACTCAACATTTTGGTGCCATTTTTATCACATTAGATAAGCCACGTGGCCTGTGACGTTATAAATCACATTTTTAGCTCTCCTGTGGTGTAGACAAAAACGATAGTGGTTTATATGGTTTTAGAGTTCTTTCTAGGTGTAGATAATGAAACTGTCTTAGCTGCCCGACTATCTATCTTCGTTAAAGAGATAATATGTAAAATAGGTAACGTGACCTCAATTATTTTCAAATTAACGTGAATATCTCGTTAATTTAAAATAGTGAACAAGCAGCCAAGACAGATCCATATACAACACCTTAACACAACTTTAAAAATGTAAGAACATTTAAAGTTCCTGTTGTCTTCACCACCGTAGATCGAAAAACGTGTTTTCTGATGTAACAGGTCACGTGACCAATCTCCAAATATAAAACCTACGCCAAAATGTTAAGTTTAACAAAAATTGTTATTCGGCAAAAAATCCTTTGAGGCTGAAGCCTAAACCGCATTTCAGGCAATTTTTCATTTTTGAGTAAATGCCTTAAAATCCCAGGCCTTAGGCGCTGTTTATCTGCCCTGACAGCCCGGATAACTCTTTTGTTTTCTTTTCCTGGGGTATTAAAACAAAAGAGTTATCTCGGCTACCACAGGGACACCTCGCCTTTATATAAACAGCCCCTTAATGTACTTGAGCAATAACTTCATGCACTGCAGCTGTACTTACCACCACGCATTCTTGCTTGTTCTACTCCTGTCCTTCTTGTATGTATTTTTCTTCAGTTGTTTTCTTTCCAGTTGTTTATCCTTCCTTCCGTACGTTCACTGTCAACGAGCTACTAGTCACTTCAGTTCTCTTTTTGCTTCTTTTTCTCCTAGCTTTTTCTTCTACTGAATTGCTTCTTCGACTAATTTCTTCTTGGCCTTTGTTTCTTCTGTGCTTCTTCAATTTTTCAAATTATGTATGTTAATTGTACGTTTCCAAAAAGGCTTTAATTGATTTAACAAATAGATTCCATTTTTCCGTGCGTCTGTACTCTAATCGATGCACAGATGACGTCAAAATGTGGTGAGAACAAAAAAGTACGCCACGAGACGAAGTCGAGTGGCGTGACTGTTGTTCTCACCACATTTTGACGTCTTCTGTGCATCGATTAGAGTACAGACGCACGGAAAAATGGAATCTATCTGTTTTATATAATATTTATCGAAACATTCCAACCAATCAGAGCGCGCGTAAGATTCGATGACGCCATCTATGTGTGTGTACTCTAATCACACATGGTTGTTCGACCAATCAGAGCGCGCGTAATATGCCAATTATTATATAAAATACGATAATTAATAATTGATGTCCTACTCTAGATGAATTTCAGCCTGAGAAACAAACTGCAAGGTGGTTTTTGAGTTTAATATAGAAGCCAGGCCTATAACGTTATGAATATATTGAATTGAACTTGGTACGTCGCTTTGCTCTATCTCGTTGCTTCAATTTTATGGAATAAAGCAACCATAATACTTGATGAAATTTATAACTTATCAAAAATGCAAAAGCTAAATAAAAAAACATTGTTCATACTTTATTTCATTTCGATCAAAATAACCTTTTATTTTAAAAAGTATCTTTTATATTCAATAAAGCAAGTATACACTTATCTGTGCCAAATAAACAACGGCAATCAACGTCAATGGCGTTAGTAACAAAACTAATTAGTTTACTTACACAACGGATTATAATAAGCCATCCCTTTTGTCTTTTAATATCAAGATGTCTCATTAGCAAAACAGAAGATTAATGCTGCCAGGCTGCCTGTAGTATGCCACAAGGCATGATGGGTATGGTCCGCCATGTACTGTGTGTGTGTAAAAGACCACACGAACGTAGTTATCTGCATGTCGGAATCTGTAGTATTTGTTGGTCATCGTTTATCGAAATTTTATAGGAGACAGGACTTTTTTGTGGAAAATGAGCAACGACGACGAAACTACTCAATTGCCATCGACAGGAGGAGGAGGAGTTCGAAGTATTCCTTTCTTCAACGTACACCCTCGGGGAGACCCAAACACACTAGGAATTCGGTGGAGACGCTGGAAGCGATCTTTTACTGTTTATATCACCTCAAAAGGAATCAAAAACGACAAACAGAAGATAGATTTGTTATCACACACGGCAGAAGCAGAATTACAAGAGCTCTATTTTACCTTAGTAAAGAGGATGAGGAAAAGAGCAAAAATGTTATAGTGCAGTCGTAAAAGTTTTAGATGACTAGTTCATTGCTGAAACTAATGTTCCATTTGAGAGACGCCTGAGTTCTTAACTTTGGACAGATTATTGACAGTGATAAGGACGATGATTGATTTAGTTGTTTTAGTGGCTCTTGATGGTTTCTTGCTTAAGTTCTTATACCCATGGAATTGTCTATACACCTATACATAAGAGGAAGGGGATGCTCGTCGGAAATTTTAAAAATGACCCTCTAAAAGGTACCTGAGTGTGAGTGGCAACAATTCATTCTACCCCTAAAAGGTACCAATTCAAAAACAATAATAAAGAATTAAAGTAATGAAACATTTGTTATCGATGTGCTTTGAAGATTCAATTCAGGTCTCGAAATCGTCCCTTTCATGCTTATGTTAGGTAGTTTATTTACCCCAAAACAGTCCCTAAAAGGTACCAGCTATGTCTCTGGTAGTCCACTTAAGTCTGAGACACCCTAAAAGGTACCAGATTGCAGATTTTGACCCCTAAAAGGTACGACGAGCATCCCCGTCCATTTACGATCGGAGTCCCCCCCCCCCGCCCCGGGGGAATTGTTGTAGGATCCTGAGTAACTTTGGCCACATCCTTTCCTTTCACGTCGAGTAAGTCAGAGTTCAGGTCACCAATAATGGAAAGGTTTTTCCGTGATTGCGTCCTGTTTAGGTTTTCTTCCAATTACTGTCCAAGTGTTATTTATATATCAGACTATTTCTCACCAAAGGGAGAAAACAGTTGACCAAGAGATTGTTCTTTAGGAGTACTAAACGTTTTTGTATGAATTTTGATAAATTTACACGAATCGATAATGAGATGCACGGTTCGTAAACCCTTCTTACGAATCGTACGAATCGACAGGCCCCCTTTGACCAGCATTCTAAAGGGCAGCGGGACAGGAAGCCCAGCACCATGGACTAAACATTTACACGAATCGATAATAAGATGCGCGAATCAATAATGAAATGAGATGTCAAATATATTTAAAATACCACAGGCTACCCATAGCGTAGTAGAAACTGAACATTATCATTTAGCAAGGCAATTTATCCCTCGGGCATTCCACAGGAAGCCCGAGTAATAAGAAAACTTGGATGTTTCATTTGCCATTTCCATTTGATTTGATTGACTTTGTTTTCCTGTCTGCTAGACATTGAAATTCATCCATTTGTTTTCATAGTATCATTTGCACCTGAAGACGGCGTCAGTATCACATCGAGTCGTATTACTTCTTTAATATCCCTGTTTTTTCTTGTTAATTTAAAAATAGTCGTCGTGATATTATGAGCTGCATGATATCAAATACCCTGCGAGCAGAGTCCCCCCTTGCTGACCTTCTAATCAAATGCATTTAACAGCCTTTCAGAAAGTAATAAGGAACTATAATTTCATGGCATTATTAAAAGCCCCAACTACTATAATGACAATGGAATGTTGAACAAATTTTTTATAGTAAACTTCTTTTTCAATTTGAATTACCTCAAGGCTTACTAATCCGCATATATTTGAAAGTTACGCATCTTTGTTTCTGGGGTCACGACTTCCTTTCACTCTAATATGACGTTTTTGTTTCGTCTAAGGGGCAAAATCTTGGCAAACTGGGTGCGTTTTGCGAACTTATCCAGATTAGATGGACTTACACTAAGCAATACTAATGCCATTAATGTTAACGAGAAGAATCAACAATTAAATTGAACGCTCTTAAAAACTCTTCACCAACATCGATTCAACATCATTCAACAGTGTTGAAATGGGTGGCATACGGCTTTAACATCCACATTCAACAAAGAAGAACGAATGTTGAAACCCTTTGAAACTGATGACGTTAATCCTAACCTTAAACCACAACCAATTCGATGTTTGTATTGACAATTTAACAAATTGCCTGATAGAAATAATAACAAAAGAGAGAGTATCAAGGGCCAGTTTACATAACAGTAGACTCAACGTCTGGTCTTGTTTGTTCTAAAGTCTTCTTAAGCAAACAAAGAGCAGAAGCAAATGTAAACAATTAAGATAACAGTATTTGTTTAAATAGATATTGAGATGCCATTTATGGCTGGTTAATGGGAGTCATACGATGATGAATCACTCAGCAAAAGAAAGCTGTTTTGTCCACGATATTTCATTCTCAATAGCTAACCAACAACCTTGTGATCTTCAAGTTTGAAAGTGAAGTGATTCAGAGGTAAGTACTCTGCCTGTTTAAGCCCTTTTTATTATGGGGCCTTCTATTATAAGTACACGTATGCACTTTTAAGTAATTTTTATGGAATTAAAATTCTTTCATATAATGAGCTTTTATCAGGTATTTTTAAATCTGTAATTATATTTCTGTACTGTGACTTTTGGAATTACATAATAAAAGCTCATTGGTGCTTTATGAGCTTAAAAATGGCAAAAATGATAACCCGTTGTAGCGGGTTAATCAACCCGCTAGAGCCAGTTGAAAACCTCATCAAGTCTCTAAGTATATACTTGGCGACGAACTGGCTACAGCCGGTTGGTCAACCCGCTACAGTCGAACCCGTTGTAGCCGGTTGTCAGTCAACCCGCTAGAGCTAGTTGAAAACCCCATCAAGTGTCTAAGTATATACTTGGCGACGAACTGGCTACAGCCGGTTGGTCAACCCGCTACAGTCGAACCCGTTGTAGCCGGTTGTCAGTCAACCCGCTAGAGCTAGTTGAGAACCCCATCAAGTGTCTAAGTATATACTTGGCGACGAACTGGCTACAGCCGGTTCGTCAACCCGCTACAGTCGAACCCGTTGTAGCGGGTTGTCAGTCAACCCGCTAGAGCTAGTTGAAAACCCCATCAAGTGTCTAAGTATATACTTGGCGACGAACTGGCTACAGCCGGTTCGTCAACCCGCTACAGTCGAACCCGTTGTAGCCGGTTGTCAGTCAACCCGCTAGAGCTAGTTGAAAACCCCATCAAGTGTCTAAGTATATACTTGGCGACGAACTGGCTACAGCTGGTTCGTCAACCCGCTACAGTCGAACCCGTTGTAGCCGGTTGGCAGTCAACCCGCTAGAGCTAGTTGAAAACCCCATCAAGTGTCTAAGTATATACTTGGCGACGAACTGGCTACAGCTGGTTCGTCAACCCGCTACAGTCGAACCCGTTGTAGCCGGTTGTCAGTCAACCCGCTAGAGCTAGTTGACAACCCCATCAAGTCTCTAAGTATATACTTGGCGACGAACTGGCTACAGCCGGTTCGTCAACCCGCTACAGTCGAACCCGTTGTAGCGGGTTGTCAGTCAACCCGCTAGAGCTAGTTGAAAACCCCATCGAGTCTCTAAGTATATACTTGGCGACGAACTGGCTACAGCCGGTTCGTCAACCCGCTACAGTCGAACCCGTTGTAGCCGGTTGTCAGTCAACCCGCTAGAGCTAGTTGAAAACCCCATCGAGTGTCTAAGTATATACTTGGCGACGAACTGGCTACAGCCGGTTCGTCAACCCGCTACAGTCGAACCCGTTGTAGCCGGTTGTCAGTCAACCCGCTAGAGCCAGTTGAAAACCCCATCGAGTCTCTAAGTATATACTTGGCGACGAACTGGCTACAGCCGGTTCGTCAACCCGCTACAGTCGAACCCGTTGTAGCCGGTTGTCAGTCAACCCGCTAGAGCCAGTTGAAAACCCCATCGAGTCTCTAAGTATATACTTGGCGACGAACTGGCTACAGCCGGTTCGTCAACCCGCTACAGTCGAACCCGTTGTAGCGGGTTGTCAGTCAACCCGCTAGAGCTAGTTGAAAACCCCATCGAGTCTCTAAGTATATACTTGGCGACGAACTGGCTACAGCCGGTTCGTCAACCCGCTACAGTCGAACCCGTTGGGGTTTTCAACTGGTTCTAACCGGTTGACTGCCAACCGGCTACAACGGGTTCGACTGTAGCGGTTGACCAAGCGGCTGTAGCCAGTTCGTCGCCAAGTATATACTTTGACACTTGATGGGGTTTTCAACTGGTTCTAACCGGTTGACTGCCAACCGGCTACAACGGGTTCGACTGTAGCGGGTTGACCAACCAGCTGTAGCCAGTTCGTCGCCAAGTATATACTTAGAGACTTGATGGGGTTTTCAACTGGCTCTAACCGGTTGACTGACAACCGGCTACAACGGGTTCGACTGTAGCGGGTTGACCAAGCGGCTGTAGCCAGTTCGTCGCCAAGTATATACTTTGACACTTGATGGGGTTTTCAACTGGTTCTAGCGGGTTGACTGACAACCGGCTACAACGGGTTCGACTGTAGCGGGTTGACCAAGCGGCTGTAGCCAGTTCGTCGCCAAGTATATACTTTGACACTTGATGGGGTTTTCAACTGGTTCTAACCGGTTGACTGCCAACCGGCTACAACGGGTTCGACTGTAGCGGGTTGACCAACCAGCTGTAGCCATTTCGTCGCCAAGTATATACTTAGAGACTTGATGGGGTTTTCAACTGGCTCTAACCGGTTGACTGACAACCGGCTACAACGGGTTCGACTGTAGCGGGTTGACCAAGCGGCTGTAGCCAGTTCGTCGCCAAGTATATACTTTGACACTTGATGGGGTTTTCAACTGGTTCTAGCGGGTTGACTGCCAACCGGCTACAACGGGTTCGACTGTAGCGGGTTGACCAACCAGCTGTAGCCAGTTCGTCGCCAAGTATATACTTTGACACTTGATGGGGTTTTCAACTGGTTCTAGCGGGTTGACTGCCAACCGGCTACAACGGGTTCGACTGTAGCGGGTTGACCAACCAGCTGTAGCCAGTTCGTCGCCAAGTATATACTTAGAGACTTGATGGGGTTTTCAACTGGCTCTAACCGGTTGACTGACAACCGGCTACAACGGGTTCGACTGTAGCGGGTTGACCAAGCGGCTGTAGCCAGTTCGTCGCCAAGTATATACTTAGAGACTTGATGGGGTTTTCAACTGGCTCTAACCGGTTGACTGACAACCGGCTACAACGGGTTCGACTGTAGCGGGTTGACCAAGCGGCTGTAGCCAGTTCGTCGCCAAGTATATACTTTGACACTTGATGGGGTTTTCAACTGGTTCTAACCGGTTGACTGCCAACCGGCTACAACGGGTTCGACTGTAGCGGGTTGACCAACCAGCTGTAGCCAGTTCGTCGCCAAGTATATACTTAGAGACTTGATGGGGTTTTCAACTGGCTCTAACCGGTTGACTGACAACCGGCTACAACGGGTTCGACTGTAGCGGGTTGACCAAGCGGCTGTAGCCAGTTCGTCGCCAAGTATATACTTAGAGAACTGATGGGGTTTTCAACTGGCTCTAGCGGGTTGACTGACAACCGGCTACAACGGGTTCGACTGTAGCGGGTTGACCAAGCGGCTGTAGCCAGTTCGTCGCCAAGTATATACTTTGACACTTGATGGGGTTTTCAACTGGTTCTAACCGGTTGACTGCCAACCGGCTACAACGGGTTCGACTGTAGCGGGTTGACCAACCAGCTGTAGCCAGTTCGTCGCCAAGTATATACTTAGAGACTTGATGGGGTTTTCAACTGGCTCTAACCGGTTGACTGACAACCGGCTACAACGGGTTCGACTGTAGCGGGTTGACCAAGCGGCTGTAGCCAGTTCGTCGCCAAGTATATACTTTGACACTTGATGGGGTTTTCAACTGGTTCTAGCGGGTTGACTGCCAACCGGCTACAACGGGTTCGACTGTAGCGGGTTGACCAACCAGCTGTAGCCAGTTCGTCGCCAAGTATATACTTTGACACTTGATGGGGTTTTCAACTGGTTCTAGCGGGTTGACTGCCAACCGGCTACAACGGGTTCGACTGTAGCGGGTTGACCAACCAGCTGTAGCCAGTTCGTCGCCAAGTATATACTTAGAGACTTGATGGGGTTTTCAACTGGCTCTAACCGGTTGACTGACAACCGGCTACAACGGGTTCGACTGTAGCGGGTTGACCAAGCGGCTGTAGCCAGTTCGTCGCCAAGTATATACTTAGAGACTTGATGGGGTTTTCAACTGGCTCTAACCGGTTGACTGACAACCGGCTACAACGGGTTCGACTGTAGCGGGTTGACCAAGCGGCTGTAGCCAGTTCGTCGCCAAGTATATACTTTGACACTTGATGGGGTTTTCAACTGGTTCTAACCGGTTGACTGCCAACCGGCTACAACGGGTTCGACTGTAGCGGGTTGACCAACCAGCTGTAGCCAGTTCGTCGCCAAGTATATACTTAGAGACTTGATGGGGTTTTCAACTGGCTCTAACCGGTTGACTGACAACCGGCTACAACGGGTTCGACTGTAGCGGGTTGACCAAGCGGCTGTAGCCAGTTCGTCGCCAAGTATATACTTAGAGAACTGATGGGGTTTTCAACTGGCTCTAGCGGGTTGATTAACCCGTTGTAGCGGGTTATCATTTTTGCCATTTTTGTAGTGTTATACCTGCTACAATTAGCATCCTGAAAAACGGATATTTCTGGAAAAACAACTTTTAAATCGTAAAGGTTGTTGATTTGTATAATGGGTGCAAGTTTCTAATGAGTGATAAATCATTGATACAAGGATTTAATTTTTTGAAAATAAACGAAAATGGGGCCAGCAACTTCAGTTATGAAAACATATACATAACTTTATATTTTTGACTACCAAACTTTAATTTTTTAATATGTAACCAAAAGTGATGAAACTGTCTAGAACCATATTTCTAATGAAGTACTTTTTCCAAATTGCATCTAACATTTCTCAGTTGCAAGAAGCTGTTATTTCCTTTACTGAAAAACTGAATGATGAAAATGCTGTATGAATCTTTACGATTTTTTCTCTCATTCAGATTTTTATTTTCTCATTGGAACTGTAGATCAGTTGGCATCCATAATCTTGAGAAATTGGACAAAGTATTTTGGTAGTTGTAGTAGTATATGATGCAGTAAATGATGCAATTTTTTGAACTAGAGGCTCTTTCTACAACGTCCCCTCCTCAACACAACGATCAGAACTGTTAATTTGTGGTCGGCCAACATCGATCCATTTATACTTTTATTGGTATTTAAAACCTTCGCACATTGAACAGCTCTCCACAGCGGCCACTTTTCTTGCCCCCAAGGTGATCGCAGTGAAGAGGTTGGACTGTACATTTATATCCAGGCTACATTTTTCATTTATATTTATTTTAATTTTTCAAAGAAGTAACACCTAAAGGTAACAGCATGATGGCCTATCAAAAACTGATCCTCGTGGGACTCGCTGTGATTGGAATTGCAAGTTTATCTAAGGGAGGTGAGTTTCTCAAACAAGATGACTGAATCTCAAGTGAAAATATAGAAATATTATTTCAGTTTTTATTCGATTTACTTCAATTTTCATAATAATGCGAACTCTGACTTTCAAACAGTCCGTTGGAATTCTTGGGTTGCATGTGACGTCACGGCAGCCATCTTGGATGAACTTTAACAAAAGATTTCTCATTAGCGTCCCTTGTTTGTTCATCCAACATGGCTACCGCTCTATTGTCTTCTGAATCCCAAAGGATTGGATGAAACCCAGCAATTTGGTTTTTCGCTTCTGCTCACTTCAAACAAAACACCAGAAAACTTACTAATGAATATCCCTAATAACCTGCCTAAATGACTGAAAACGATCTTTAGACGATTTATAACAGCTAAATATGATTTTGATATTCAGGTTAGCTTTCGTATTTTTGATTTTTAATTTTGATTGACGGAATCTAATTTGGCAAAAACCACTTGAGTGTTTACATGTCCGAGTTTGCATGATTTTGAAAATTGCAGTAACGAGGCATTCTTTATATGACGGAAAATGTGATAAAAAGAATGTCACTTCCTGATCCTCCACCACCTCCTGATCCTCCACCATCTCCTGATCCTCCACCACCTCCTGATCCCCCACCACCACCTCCTGATCCTCCACCACCTCCTTTCCTCCACCACCTCCTGATCCTCCACCACCTCCCGTTCCCTGAAATATGACCGATATGAATGCTGGTCAGTTTTTGTTTGAAACAAAGCATTTTTACGTGCTTGTTAGCACATCGCGCTCAATAGTCGTATTGTTTAAGTTTTGCTTCATTTGCATAATATCGAATTTCAAACTATAGACAAATTCCTGGGTTTCATATGACGTCATTTTCAATCTTGTTGGAATTTCCATCAGCTGAAAGACAAGTTTCCAATAGAATATTCTCTGGATGAGAGCACATGATGGTCAAACATTGACCACCATTAGAAGCAGATAATGAGATTCATCAGCTGTTTGAAACCCAGCTATAGACTTTAGAAGTGATTAGAAGGCATCACTCTTAGGAATTCCTCAATCTCTTCAATAATTTTTGAGAAATTTGCTTTTCATTTTGCAAATTTTATAGCAATGTTTGGTTGATAAAAAGTGCCAACCAACCATACATTATATTTGCTGTAAAAGTTATAAAATTAAAATGCTAATATATCACAAACTATATAAGCAATTGCACTCAAATGTTCGCCCAGATATTACTAAGAGAGATAGCCTTTCCTCATTTCTGATCAAGTCGAATATGCACGCATGCGCAGACGTTTTTCACTAGTGTCCACGAGAAATTAATTATATTTAAACATTAGTGACATTGGTTTAAGTAATGGTCCGAGTAAGGGGGTGTTTACATGACACTAGTCTCATCCTAGCAGGCGAATCATCCTACCTGCTATACATTTGCTGCATTCTGTTTAGTAGGATGATCCTAGTAACCGAAGTGAAGACACGAATTTCCATGTAAAGAGAATGCAGTAAATGTATAACAGGTAGGATGATTCGCCTGCTAGCATGATCCTAGTGCTAGGATGATCCTAGTGCCATGTAAACGCCCCCTAAGATGTAGGTGTCATTAATACATTCCGTGCATTCCGTCCTCCAGGTTGCGTTACTCCTACAGGGCCTCCCGGGCCTCCAGGTATGTAAAATTAATAGTATATGACAATGTACATTTCTATGCTGTCTATATTACTTTTTAAGTGAGCCACAAAAGCGTCATTTCAAAACTAACATTATGTGTGTAAATGATAAAGTGATCTTAAACCGCAAAATGAACAAAAATTAAAAATGGCCCCTGGGAAACTTTTCCAAAACGCACCATAACATACCTTAAGGTGGCTCGAAATAGGTTTTTATTGACAATGCTTCCGTTGGGGTGTTTGGGGATCTTTTTACGAAAAATGGCCTCGCGATATCCGGTCAAATTATAAGAATTTTGGAACAACCAAATGTATTTAAAAGCAAACAAAATGATAGCCTGGGATGCAGAAAAACACTTGGAACTAAGTTGTTGCCGAACAATTCGCAAAGAAGCGAAAGATTAACAATAATATGCGAAAAATGGCCTTTTAAAATACACGTTTTTGGAGGATCAGACAGAAAAATGATAAATTTACTCAAAATCGAAACGATAGAAGTATTCTTTTTTTTCTTTATACGAAAAGTTTATAAAATTGTGAGCAGAAATCATTCATAAAATCAGGGGGTCACCGAATTGTTTAAAGAGTTAGAGAAGAACAAAGGGTAAAAATCTTCGAAAACGAACACAAAAAATCAGCCATTTTAGCGTTGTTCTCTGCTCTTTTTCGACTCATAATATTTCCTAAATTTTATAGTTCGAGTTTTGTTTTTTGTCTATTTCACTTCGATTTGTGTTGCCATAGAAATCAATTTTTCTATAACATCTCTCGAAATTGAGCAGCTCTAGACAAGGGACTACATGTACAATAAATTACACACAAAGGTAAACAAAAAATTTTACCAAGCCGTTTTTGAATAAATTGCAAACAATTCAAAAAATGAAATTTATTGATTAGCTTATTAATTGATAAGCTTACCCTAGTTTAATCACAATGGTTTTTCTGTCAGTAGATAAACTGAGGTCAAGGTTTTGTTTTTTGTCAGTTTCAGTGTAATTGGTGTTAACATGGCAACGATATAAAAATAAGACTGAAACCAGTTTTTCCGCTTAAATACCTCTTGATTTCAAAGAATCCCAGGCACCCAAATACTATGTAACAAAGTACATACCAAGGTAAAGTAGATAACAGAATTTAAAACTCTTTGACTGAAGTGATTTGGAATAAAGGACCGAAAATTGGCAAATTTGCATTATTTTATGTTTTCGCGTTTTATTCGAAAACAGCTTGGTTAAGTCTTTTGGCTTCAGCCTTAATTTCTTTGCTTTATTATGTAGTTTATTGCCCATATAGTCCCTTGTCTAGAGCTGCTCGAGTTCGAAAGATATTTTAGAAAATTTGATTTCAACCATCTTTGTTTACCGTCGCTATCACAACACAAATCGAAGTGAAATAGACAAAAACATAAACTTTGATTTAAGTCCAATAGCTAGTGTAAAACCGTTTTGGTTGGTCAAGAGGAAGTTGCTCAATTCGTGGAATTGAAAATAAATTAAAAGAAATATATCGAGCCACCTTAACACCAGAAACAAACAACTGCCTTGTCTTCAATAACCTCTCGTTATCTTTTAATTTTTTAGTTATGTGCAAATGGGATATTGAAACTCAGTTGTGCCCAGTGCCGGTCATGCCTAGGTGTATTCCACCTCAGAAAATCAAATATGGCACATATCCATCACTACAAGACCCCTGCTGCCACTGTCCCTATGCTTACTGTGGATTGTGAAGTAAGTATATAAACATAACGTAATCAGAACAAGTCTGAGAGGGTCCCAATTAGGGTTAACCGTTAGGCGTAAAAACGCCGAAAATTTAGCCCTTAGGCGTAAATATAGTAAGGTTCAAGGTCACGTGACCACCAAATCCCCAAATGTTTCATCCTAAAATGTTAAGGTCATGAAGTTATGCATCCATGCAAATTTTGGTTAGGACTGAGCAGAAAACGAGGTCAGAAGAAAAATAAATCGATTTAAGCCAAATTCTCCTTCAACCCAGGCCTTAACGTACTTGAGTTTGTCTGAATGGAAAGCGCCCAAGGGTATAAACTATGGCAAAATAAATCTTCGCATGTGAAATAATCTGATTTTTGTAAATTACAAAATGAAAATACAATGCGTGGTAAGCCTATTTTAATTTATAAGTAACTTTTCCTCACTTTCTTTTACAGTGCACAAGAAGACGGTGTCAAATATCTAAACAAGAGTAATTCAAGCACTTTAAGTACAATTTAATGAAGTCAAATAAAACAACATTGATGCTCTCAAATATTGCGTCTCGTCACTGGCAGTCATCATGTAATAAGCCACTTCACACTTTCATCCGCCATTTGAATTGGGGCAAACGTTTTGGAGTGGGACTGGGTACTAGCGATTTTCATTCCAAAACACGAAGGTCGTGTGGAGAAGTGTGGCTCAAATTAGTGCTCTTTTTGACTAACTAAAAGCCTAAAAAATATTTTTTTCGATCACAAGACACGCTTTAAGAATTCTCTCTGATGCTGGAGGTGTTTTATGGCGATCGGATGCGATTTTCTCGAGTTTTAGCAACTTCAATTTGTCACTTCTAAGCCTTGTGTACGAGAACTTGTAGCCTGGTAACCGCCATTGTAAGTAAACAAATAAACATTACTTTCTCGCGAAAACAAAAGAAGTCAGCCCGGACCAGCCGGTTCATATAATCAGGCCCTAACTAACTATATTCAAGAGAGCATAAATAAATCTGAAAATGCAAATGACATGACGTCAAAGCAGGAATTATTAAATATCAAGAGAGCATAAATAAGAGAGGGAAACTTGTTAATGGGGCGCGCGCCGTGATGATTCCCATCTGTGCTATTTTTAGTAACCGGATGCAGTTTAATTTTCGTCTTACCCTACTCCCGTGCGTCATAATTTGCATGACACTTCCGGACCCAGACAACCGTTTAGTGTAGATTTGAGTTTTCAAAAACAGCCTTAAATTCAAAGTTATCTTAAAACTGCTGTTGTTGATATTATCTACCATCAAAAGTGTTTACTTTCTGATTACAAAAGAACGATTTTGATGAGAAACAAGGCAAAAACGTCGAGGATTTCGATGTGCTTTTGAAAGAAATTTTAGCGGAAATGCGCGCGCTACACGTCTTTTCACAGGTTTATTCAAAAATTTTGCTCATTTAGATGAGAAAAACTCGTTTGTTTGCATAATTTTTTGATGTAAATTATTAATTGGACATCAAATGGCTTTTTCGTGGAATCTAGAATAAATTTGGTATCGATTGTGTTACTAAAAATATCGGTTACTAAAAATAGCACAGATGGGAATCATCACGGCACGCGCCCCATTAACAAGCTTCCCTCTCTTATTTATGCTCTCTTGCTATATTATTATAACTATAAGTGTAGTTAATCTCTTATAATTTCTCATCACCAACACAGATGAATATTCACAAATGAAATAGATCAGACCTTTTTGCTTGGATATTTTCGAAACTCGTGCGCATAAAACAATAGGTGACAACAAAGTTCGTGCGTAATGTCTATATCATTTATTGCTAAGGTAATTTTGTTATGAAAGACATTTTGATATTTTTTTTGTGGAAAAGCACGTTAGTACAAACTTGATATTTTAATGCTAGCACTATGTTTGCACATGGTTTGACATCTTAATGTTCTTAACGTCAAGTTAGGCAAACACCTACTAGGGAACTCTCTCATCTCAGTTTACTTATTGGACATGCGCACTATTATTAATTATGGTAGAATAGAATTGGATTCAATCATTCTTTGAGAGTTTGGTTCATTGCCTTGAAGGATTCGAAGAGGTTTTGATGAGAAACAAGGCGCCTATATTAGCCACTTTCATACCGTGAAGATTGGGTACGAGTCCCTTAAACGTTGAGGATACGATGGCAACACAAAACTTATGTAGTCAGAAAGAGCACATCGAGCTGTATATAATACCGAGGTTTGATGTTGATCGGATATACACTGAAAGAGATACAGCAGTTCAAACATGCTATAATTTACAAAGAAATGTATGGTTGTAGGGACATTTTACAGCCGTGCAAAAATGCTACAATTTACAAAGAAATGTAAGTCATTCAATATTAACCCGATTAACACCAAACTTCGGGATTTTATATAGCTCGATGTACTGTTTCTGATTATATGAGTTTTGTGTTACCATCGTCAAAATTTGAGGGACTCGTACCCAGTCTTCACGGTTTGAAAGTGGCTAATGGCCGTTTCCTTGACAGCCGACTGCCATATAGGCGCCTTGTTTCTCAGAAGACAACCAGACAACGAAATCGCCATTCACTGCATTGCACCAGAGTTCCTAAGATCAACAAAGATCCGCGGAGAAGGTAAAGGGAGATTCTGCTCGCAGGGTACCAACCAACCAAGTTACGATCGAGAGAGAACATCTGGTGGCAGAACCTGGTACAACCAATCTCTTGCAAGTGAGAAAAGCCGCGCGGTCTTAGGGAAAAACCATTCCAGTGCAAATGGTTCTGGTTTACCACCATTAAGTGCTCTACAAATAAACAGCAGACCAGAACCACTGTGTGCACGCTAATTTCCCCGACCATGGTCAATTACGATCGAGAGAGTTCAATTTTCTCCTCATAAAATTCTATTTACAACGCAAAACATTTTTATGAATTACGTGGGTTCCATCTCTTCGATAAAAAATGTTAATTTATGAATGGAATTGTCACTCGGAAAGATGTTAGAATTAAAATGAGCGCTAGAATTATAATTATGCTCGAATTTTTCCGAGTTTTATTTCCCACTCGACGAAGTATACCTTATAATTCTAAGAAAATGTTTAGTTTTCACGAAACTCACTCATATTTGTTGGGATAAAAGGGATTTTCAAAACCTGGTTTAAAAATAGCTTTGATTGACTTTGTTTTCCTGTCTGCTAGACATTGAATTTCATCCAATTGTTTTCCTATCATTTGCACTTGAACTGATGGCGTCAATATGACATCGAAACGTTTAATTAGTTCTTTAATATCCCTGTTTTTTCTTGTTAAGAGGAGAGTTTTTCATTGTAGGGTAAAAATTGCTAAAAGTGCCAAAACAATTAAGCCCTTCGTATGTACAAGTTTTAATTCAAATTTTCGTTTTGGATTAACACTCAAATTCTATTTTTATCAGTTAAGAATTGATCTACAAAAATTAAAAGCTCCTCTTAAATTTAAAAATAGTCGCCGTGATATTATCAGCTGCATGACATGAAATGCATTTAACAGCCTTTCAACAAGTAATAAGGAACTTTAAAGTGCTACTTGGACGAAAATCCATGAAAATTAAAGAATGGCTTAAAACATTACTTAATTTTTGCTTAATGAATCCAATAGTCACCATGAAGCAACATTTTCTTTGCATTCAAAAGAAACAGGTAGAAACTGTCAAGTATTCAAGCTTTCAAATTGTATGACGTATTGTTCTTTAAGATTTTGAATGATAATTTCTCTATAATGAGGGACATTTATCGCAAAACTCAAACGATGCTGATGGTCTAGTTTTTCAGCTATGTTCATCTTCAGATAGAAATAATCAGTTTTAATCGGTTTTGAATATAACCGATTTTCGTCCAAGTGGCCCTTTAATCCATGGCATTATTATGTTGGGAAATGCTTATTTTCAAAGTTATTAATAGTTCGTAGTTCTCACAATTATATATGTATCGTGTCCATCTAATCTGGCAAGGACATCTAACGCCATACCCTATAACATCCAAGTGTTTGATCGGCAAACACTTGTGAGTTAGGAATTTTCCCACAAGACATACGCATAAATAGGGTGCTGGTTAGATGCCTTTATTTGTTAGAAGAGGAGACTTGTAGTTACAACCACATTGTACAATAAAAAGAAGAACAGCTGCGTTGTAGAAAAAAAAATTTTGGTAAAGCCCCAACTACTATAATGACAATGGAATGTTGAACAAATTTTTTATAGTTAACTTCTTTCTCAATTTGAATACCTCAAGACTTATCAATTCGGATAAATTTGAAAGTTACGCATCTTTGTTTCTGGGGTCACGACTTCCTTTCACATTAATACGGCGTTTTTGTTTCGTTTAAGCTGGGCAAAAACCTGGCAAACTGGGTACGTTTTGCGAACTTATCCAGTTTAGATGGACTTACACTAAGCATTACTAATGCCATTAATGTTAACGAGGGTGGCAAACGTATTCAAGAAGAATCAACAATTAAATTTGAACGCTCTTAAAAACTCTTCACCAACATCGATTCAACAAAGAAGGCGGCAAACGGCTTTAACATCGACATTCAACAAAGAAGAACGAATGATGAAACCCCTTGAAACTGATGACGCTAACCCCTAACCTTAAACCACAACCAATTCGATGTTTTTATCGACAATTTAACGAATTGCCTGGTAAAAATAATAACAAAAGAGAGAGTATCAAGGGCCAGTTTACATAACAGTAGACTCAACGTCTGGTCTTGTTTGTTCTAAAGGCAAACAAAGAGCAGAAGCAAAGGCAAACAAAGAGCAGAAGCAAAGGTAAACAATTAAGATAACAGTATTTGTTGAAATAGATATTGAGATGCCATTTATGGCTGGTTAATATATGGGAGTCATACGATGACCAATTACTCAGCACCACCTCAAAAAACACTGCATAAAAGAAAGCTGTTTTGTCGACGATGTTTCATTCTTAAAGCAGTTAACCAACAACCTTGTGATCTTCAAGTTTGAAAGTGAAGTGATTCAGAGGTAAGTACTCTGCCTGTTTAAGGCCTTTTTAGGCCTTCTATTACAAGTACGAGCATGCACTTAATCAGTTCATTCATAATTGCTGCTTTATACCTGCTACAATTAGCATACATGCTGAAAAGCGGATATTTCTGGAAAAGCAACTCTATTAAATTATAAAGGGGTACTTGGATGAGAATAAATTAACATTCAATATGACTTGAAACTTAGTAAAACCTATTTGTATGACTTCCAATAATCGCCAAAAGCAACATTTTCTTTACATTCAAACGAGACGAATAGAAATTGTCAATTGATTTTAGCATTTAAGTTGTGAGTAAATGACGTCATTTACTCAACCCTATTGTTCTTTTAAACTAATAGCAAAATTTGTCTTTGAAAATGAGCTTGAAATGCAGATTTTTGGGCAGAGGATGGACAATTATTTAACTACATTCATCTTCAGATAGAAATAAAAATGTTTCCAATTTTCATCGATTTTCATCCAAGTGGGCCTAGGTTGTTGATTTGTATGATGGGTGCAAGTTTCTAATGAAAGTGATAAATCATATTTTTTTGAAAATTAACGAAAATGGGGCCAGCAACCTCAGTTATGAAAACCTATACATAACTTTCTATTTTTGACCATAACCTTTTGGATATATAGCTATTTCAATTAACGTTGTCGCTGAAAAAGCCTGTAAAGGACTAAAGGCTTCAACTATCTTTTGTTTACTAACAAACTTCGCTGTAGGCTATCTAAGAAATTAAGGAATATGTCCAAGTTGTAGAATTTGCAAGCATACAGTGAGTTTCTATTGAATAATGTCATGCGATGAAAAAAATTTCATGATTCCCGCTCTCTCAAGCTTTAGGCTTTAGGCTTTTTTCAGCGACAACGTTAATTGAATTAGCTATATACGTAACCAAAAGTGATGGAACTGTCCTGATAAGTATATTTCTCATGAACTACTTTTCCAAATAGCATCTATCATTTCTTGCCAAAGATTCACTTGCAAAGTTCAATCGGCTGAATGTGTTTGAGCGGGAAATTGGTGACTCGCGCGTTTGTACAAATAAATTCCCGCCAAAACACCAAAAGTATTACAAAATTATTTCTCAATATGTCTAGCTGCCAAATTTATCTACCATTTTGTTTTTGTTTGTTTGTTTATTTGGAGAAGTGCGAATTGTTGGAGTGCAAATTTTGAAATTTTTGAGTGCAAATTTTGAAATTGAATTTGAATGGCTAGTTGGAAAAAATTTAAAATAAATTAGCGTGTTCTCAACCAATCATATTTCAGAAATTTTTGTATGTATATAATTAACTGGAAAACTAAATTATGAAAATGCTGTATGCTTAACGTATTTTTTTTCTCTCATTCAGATTTTTATTTTCTCATTGCCGGAACTGTAGATCAGTTGGCATAATAATAATAATAAAGACTTTATTTACAGAGGGTAAAACACATAATAGTGAAAAACACTAACAAACCTGTGGCCCTCTAAATCTAGATTAAAAACTAATTACAAACTATAAAACTATAAAAATGACTATATAAAAATCTAAAATACAAAATACAAGTGTCTGATCTAGGTGCTGTTAGTCCTGCCCCTGCGAGGACTAAAACTACTCAAAACTAAGTCTAAAAAAATTAAAATATTAAGGATCAAAATGAGATATTGAACGTTGCTCATCAAAAATGCTCATCCACATTTTACTTTTAAATGACTTAAGTGATGATTGCTTCTTAAGAAATCCATAATCTTGAGAAATTAGCAAAGCATTTTGGTAGTTGTAGTAGTATATGATGTAGGAAATAATGCAATTTTTAGAATATCACGGCCCCTCCTCAACAAAGATCAGAATTGTTAGTACACTGCCGTCGTCGATCTAATTATCTTATTGAAACCTTTGACATCATCTACCTCTCCACAACGACCATTTGACCTACCCCCAAGGTGACTGCAGTGAAGAGGTTGGACTGTACATTTATATCCAGCCTACATTATTAATCTATATTTATTTTAATTTTTCAAAGAAGAAACACCTAAAGGTAACAGCATGATGGCCTATCAAAAACTGATCCTCGTGGGACTTGCTGTGATTGGAATTGCAAGTTTATCTAACGGAGGTGAGTCTCAAGTGAAAATATTATTTCAGTTTTCATTCTTTTTAACTTGGCATCGTTTGTTTGACGGACAATGTGGTATAAAGAATATGAGTTCCTGATCCTCCACCACCTGCCGATTCTGCACCATGTCTCGATTCTCCACGATCTCCCGATTCTCCACCACCTCTCAATTCTCCACCACCTCTCAATTCTCCACCACCTCTCAATTCTCCACCACCTCTCAGCTCTCCACCACCTCCCGTTCCCGAAGTACGACCGATATGAATGCTACTGTTAATGTTTAAAACTGATTAGGAAATGTGAGCATTTTCGTGTACACATCGGGCTCAATTCTATTTACAAGTCTGATTTGAATACATAACTAGCACAAAAACAGCATTTGTTGCTTTGAACTACGACATTTTCTGAACTAAATGTATAATCAGTATGGTAAAACATTCACACAGTTTTATACCGTCTTCCTTCTATAAAAATACATAAAGTTTTCCTCCCTTCAAAACTAACATCACGTGAGATTGGGTAATTTTAATTCGAAAACCAAAAACCAAGAGTATACACTTATTTCAAAAAACGTTGTCGCGGTTCAAAGCAACAAGCGTCAAGGATCATCCACTACGGTTAGAACGAAGCTTGTGATTTGGTAAAGCAACAAAAACAAAGAATTGGGGGATTACTCTGAACAATGTCTTTTTGTTCTACTTGTCGCCTGTGGCATTGCTTCCTCCCGACCGTAGTGTATTACTGAGCGTCAAGCCAAGACCGAAATAAATACTTAGTTTATGCCAGTAATAAATAAATCAGACTTGTTTCTCTAGAACTGATTACAAAATTTGAGCAATTTCACGTGCTTGTTAGTATATTGCACTCAATTCTGTTGATAACGTGCCTGATTTGAAACATTACCAGCAACAAACCAACATTCATTTCGGTCTTGGCTTGACGCATGTTGCTTGACTTGCGACAACGATTTTTGAAATAAGTGTATATGCTATCATAGAACAATAGTTAATCAGGTATTTTTGGAGTTGGTCATGCCTGGAATAGTAGCTATTAGATAGAGTCGTTACACTTAACCCGTGAAACACTAACTCAATTTAGTGTGTAATAGTTCAATAGAGACAAAAGAGAACAATGGAAATAAGGTTTACTAGTAACTAGTAGTCTACTATTTCACGGGTTAAGTGTAATCACTCTATGAGTCACTATTTATAAGGACATGAGAGATTCAAGTATTGTGCCATTAGTTTAATCTCAAGCATCTTTATTCAACAGAGGATAAAAAAGAGAAATTCTTTTAAGTTTTCTTTCCTATTAACCAAGACTTTGTTTGACAGATCTAGATAATATAGTGCGAAGAGCGTCACCTCCTACTCCCCCCGGTCCTCCAGGAGGATGCCCGCCAAGTCCTCCTGGGCCTCCAGGTATGTAAAATTAATACTTTATGACAATGTACATTTCTAGTGCTGTCTATTACTTCTAAGGTAGCTCACTACAGTTTTAAAGATCTTTATACCAATAATAGAAAGCCTAAATAACTGGTACATATGTATACTTTGACACGTTTTCCACGGTGATCTTTTTTAAAACTCATTTTAAAGTCCATATCTTCACCTTTCGTTTGGCAAAGAAGGAAAAACTTTTGCACCACAGAATCTAAAATATTTCAAAATTTCGATTTTACGAAATAAAAAAAATTCTGTATAGTCCAATTTTCTTCATATTTCGTCAATTACTGTAGCTCAATATAAGAATAAATTTGACAAATTATGAAAGGATTTTACCGTTTAGTTTTGGAGATTTTTGCTCCAAAAGATCGACGCGGCACGCGGCATGACGTCAGTAAATAAATATTCTGCAAGTTCCAGTGTTGCGCATGCTCATGATCTTGAGCGCGCACGCTAAACTTTAGTGAGCTACCTTAAGTGAACCAACCAACCAACCAACCAACCAACCAACCAACCACCCCGGATCTTAGACAAGGAAAGAGCTTCTAAGATGTAATTTGTTTTCTTTAGAATCTTTAGACAATTTTAGAAATTGTTATAAGGCACATTCTTGGGTTGCATGTGACGTCACGGCAGCCATCTCGGATGAACTTCAACAAAAGATTTCTCATTAGCGTCTATTGTTTGTTCATCCAACATGCATGGCTACCGCTTCATTGTCTTTTGATTTGCAAAGGAATGGATGAAACCCAACCCCTTTAACGAGGAATTTCCTGCTTTCTGTGATAGGTACTTTGACACGAAGAGTGTCACCTCCAGCCCCTGGTAAGTCAACTTTTACGCTATTTTTTATGTAGTAAAATATTTTAGATAGAAAGCGCACGCTGGCGACCATGTTGATATCAGAGGACAGAGACATAGCTAACTCAAAAACTTTGAAAAGATTTTATCAAAGCAATATAAAACGATCGCTTATGTTTCTTTTGGAAATTTATATTCCAATAGCCCGTATCTCTATAGTTTTTACCATTAACTAGTATACCATATATGATTTTCTTCCTCAAATGTCATGTACAGTAGAATCCCGTTTTCTCAAACCTCTGAGGAAAACGAAAATCGGTTCAAGAAATCGGGATTAAAACTACAATGAAACAAATCCAAGGGGAAAAATACAATTGGTTTGAGTCATCGGGAGGTTTGAGTAACTGAGGGTTTGAGAAATCGGGACTCCACTGTATTTCCATATCAAACATATTGTGTCGTTCGTGTGGGCTTCCTATGTTTCTACTATTGGGTTTCCTGTTTACCGAAAAGCTACAATAGGTTTCTAAGCTAATTTCAAGATGGCGAACAACGTAATGTGTTTCATCGCTAAAATATGTGCAAGTTTGGATGGAATTTTAGCTGTTTGAGGCTCCAAATTGAAGGAAAATCAACAAAAATTCTACGTGACTTCCAAATAAGGTAATACCTGCCCAAATATGGAATAGACTTCATGGCCGTGCGAACGACACATTTTTTTAGGAAAACTTTTTCAAAAACGCACCACAACAGAAACAAACAACTGCCTTGTCTTCAATAACCTCTCGTTATCCTTCAATTTTACAGTAATGTGCAAATGGGATCCTGTAACCCAGCTTTGTCCAGTACATGGCATACCTGTGTGTCTTCCACCTCAGAAAATAAAATATGGCACACATCCATCATCACGAGACCCCTGTTGCCACTGCTCTTATGCTTACTGTGGATTGTGAAGTAAGTTTATGAAATATAATGTAATTAGAACAAGTCTGAAAGCCTTAAAAAGGCCAAAAATGTAGCCCTTAGGCGTAAATATAGAGACAATAAGCCACCTTTACGCTTCCACCCGCCATTTTGAATATGGAACAAAACGCGGCAAAATATATAGAAATCTGGAACACTTTGACTTGCCGTAACTCCGTTGTTGGATTTTCAGGATCTTTCCTTTTTTGAAAAGTTATCTTCTTTATTTATGATTTATAATACGATGGACATCGGAAAGCTAAAAATAGACCAGTTTCGAGTTCCTCTTTGCTCAGGCTAAGCCTCGAATCCAAGTAAAATATTCATGAATTTTAGCAAAAACCCCGTGGAATTCTAAAGTATTATTTGTTTGTTCATTGCATTCCATCGGACTGTAGCTAAAATTCTATGGAATAAATTTCGCGTAATCGAGGCTTAGCCTGAGCAAAGAGGAACTCGAAAATGGAGTATTGAGAAAATATATGATTTTTGTTTTCAATATGAAACGTTCGGCAAATAAATATGAAAATTGGGTCGAAATTCTAAGGTCCATTCGTGAAGATTGACTTGTAAAAAGTAGATAAAAAACAAACATGCATGGCTCTTATTTTCAGTCTGACAACTTGTATGCATGCTTGGTGATAATTATAGTTTAAATTTTGAAAATTCATCAAAAATGAGCGAAACGTGATGTCGAAAATAAAATTCCTTTGATTCATTGACTTCATTCTTTTTCTCTTTATTCCAACAATTTGAACTCATCGCTAACACACATGCGAACATTGATGCACTCAACACCATTTAGTTCTTGACACTCAGATATAAATTTGACGATTCAATGTTCCATTCCGGCAATGTGATTCGAGGTATAGGATCGAGGTGTTTGATCGATGCCTGTGGTTCACTACAAATGCAAACGAATTACTTCAATATCACTGTACATTCTTCTACATTTACGCATCCTAAACTTTATCTTACCGAATTTGTGTCCCGTTTGGCAGCTCAAATTCAATTACATCTTGAATTCAATAAGAGATTGGTACACGTCCTGACTAACTATCAACTCAAAAACACGCTTGTGCAAGAAAAACGTCACCACTGACCGTCAATCATGTCGCGTACAGTGATATCCACATTTCGCCCAAGGGTTTGAAATATGGTAAAATAAACCGCGTGTGAAATAACCTGATTTTTGTAAATTACAAAATAGAAATACGATGCGTGATGGGTCTATGTTATGAGTAACTTTTCCTCACTTTCTTTTACAGTGCACAAGAAGTATCTAAGAAATATCTAAACAAGAGTAATTCAAGGACTTTAAGTACAATTTAGTGAAGTTAAATAAAAGGAAATTCATGCATTCAATAATTGCGTCTCGCCACTGGCAATCATAATGTAATTACCACATCTGCAAAGCAAAGCAAAGGTTACTGCAGATTGAAATGAACAAGAAACAGTGACTAACGTACTTGTCTTAAGCTGTCATTTGCTGTTACCATTTCACACACCAGAGGGGTGGATTTTTTCTTGGGGGGGAGGGGGGGGAAGAAGGGGTTGGAAATAGTGTACACCCCTCCCAAGATGACCTTGGGACCTTTTTTCTTTCATACATATCCAAAACATCCTCTAGATCCTCTGGACGGTTTACGATTTCTTTTACGTTGCACACCCTCTTGAAGGATACTTACGGATCTGCCACGGTACCACCGTTAGCGTTGTGTATTTGCGTCAATTTTGAATATTTAAAGTGGCCCGCGGGTATCTATTTTGGCGCGGAATCACCCATTTCTGAACCTCGCTGTATGGCGTGAAATTATCCGATGGCTCTCAAATTTCAGATTTAAAACCCCTAAGGATCTATGTTTTCAGTTATAAAGACTGTAATTTGGAAATGCTAAGCGATTAGCCGTTATGCGTTTGTAAAGACAAGGCGAATTTTGAGTTTCGGATAAGATTTAGGAAAAAATTAAAGAGCTTTACACTTGATTTTACATTTACGAACTCGTTACATATACTAGTTTTATGTGGCAAGAGACCAAAGTATTCGTGACCTTAGAAATGTTTTCTTGTGTAGCGCGAAACGTCTTCAATTTGTCTAAATTTCTATTTAGTTAGTTATTAGTTAGAAATTGATCTTCTAAGATACAATTCCTGTTTAAAACAGTTTTTAGCTGTACAAAGTAGTTGTCCTGTATTTTTATTCAAATTTAGCAACTTCCAAGCTGAATGAATTATATGGCAATTGAGTAAAAGGAGGCCTAAAACTCATTTTCACCTTGGATTGACACTTTTATCCAACTTTTATTAATCAAAACCACTTACAAATAACCTAAACTTTCTGAAAGTGACAACTCTGGCTTTGCACAACAGTTATTCTTTTGCTGGACAGTTTTTGCTGTCCAATGCTTGAACATGAAAAAAAGTGTTGACCAGATATGAGCTGCATGACATCAAATGCATTTAAAGGCCTTTCAACAAGTAATAAGGAACTTTAATTACTGGTGCCCAGGCCATAGGCCGGGAATGAGTTATAAACTGCAAATGTTTAGTTTGTTTTTCTTTTTTGTGATTTCATCTCGAGAAAAGGCGATTCTTGTGCAATTGGTCACGTGATGCAGTTCCTGATTGGTTAAGAGCGTAAGAAACAATGCCCTTCATTCATCACCTATGAGCGAGTGTAAACTGTTTGTAGTGAACGCCAGTGACGAACTTTAGGAATGCAAGAATTTCAGAGACAGGCTCTTCCAGCAGTAAAACAATTTAAAATGGAGCTTTCAACTCGAGATATACCTATACACTTATAAGAGCTTCAGAATGGGCTGTTATTTTGAGCTTGATCTCCAATACTTTGATGAAATATCGAACTCTAAATGGAGTACTTGAAATAAAGCTCTTACGACTTTGAGCTTGATCTCCAATACTTTGATCAAATATCGAACTCTAAATGGATTACTTGAAATAAAGCTCTTACGACTCAGAGTAATTCCTTTGACCAGAAATTTACGAATTTCTCTCCTTACATGTTGCTAAACGAACACACATAGAAGCAAGTCAATCATATTTCTTATTCAAGCATTCAAGAGATCTTGAGAGGTTTTTGTACTGAATTTTAATATCGAAATTCTGGACCAGACCGTTTATATCTTAATATATTCCTTGGAACTAAGGATCTATTTGACCTGGCGAGTTTGGTCACGCAATGGATAAAACATCTGAAACACGAAAATACACGATTTGTTATCATCCTAACCAACAAGAAAGAAGGCAACCAAACAAGCCACAAAGCACATCAGTAGTAAGTATGCAAGTACTGTGGGACCACCGGAACGCACAAACCTGGATGAAACTGCCCAGCATATGGGAAACAATATTTGAAATGTGGAAAGTACAACCATTTTGAGGATCAAAGTCATAAGTCATGACGAGAAAAGACAAGGACATACAAAAGATTCATCACGGAAGAAACCTTACCGACATGTGAAGAAAGCAACACAAGATGGTGATGAAACATCAGATAGTGATTCAGATGATGATTTCCTCCAATTAGCAGCTAGACATGTGGATCACCGAGCTAAAACTGTGTGATCAGCCAAGTCTTTGAAGAATACCTATGTACCTATATGTAACTACCTATCGTTAGATTATTTCGGGCTCCCTGTGTCACGCCCGCTAGGCATGTCGGGCCGGCCAGGCACATGGTCGGTCCAGAATGTTTTCTTGACGAGAAAGGATAGTAAATCAAGTTCAAGTTATAATTGCACCTATTAACCTTCTCTGTACGGAATTTTGGACCCAAACCAGTCAGGGCACTCGCCCGACGAGCTCAGGAGCAGCTACACTATATGTATAGCAGACATTGAACATATGGAACCGGATAGTGAGGTTGCCTTGACATGAAACCCTCGCGGTTTACTTCACAGTCTTCACAGTATCGATACAACAATCTCAGCAGTTACTAGCTAGAAGGCTTTCAAACGTGTATATATTTATAAATTTCGATCTTTTCAATTGTGTATAGTTTAATTTCTTTATAAGTTGTTTCAATGTCGTCTCTAAAACGAAAATCGCTTGTTGGTTCCGCGGCAAAGGTCGCTTCTTGCGGCTTCGGACAAAGGTTTGTATTTTCAGCAGAACAAGCAATGGCCTGATGAATTTCAAGAAGATTCCAGCATAAGGGAACTTTGTGCCAGCTCAAAAAGCTACCAATTGAACTGTAAAGTTCTGTTGACTTCTGCCACGATTGACTGTAAAACTCTCATATTACTATGCAATAATGGCTAGGAACTTTGAGAATGACCAGGTAGGATGACAACGCACTGACAGATCTCAGGTGTAGTCCAGTACCAGACTCTCTTTCTTGCCGCTCCAGGACTCGCGGAGAAAGAGAGTCCAGTATAACTTGCATGCGCATGTGCAACATGAGCCAATCAATTGATTAATTAGTATTTTGCGAGCTTGCAATATGCAAATGTCAGTGTTTGGTAGCAGTGGTAGTGATGCGTATCGAAAAATTCAAAAGATTATAGTTGGTTTTTCCAAGTGCATAGCTCACTGAATCAACAAATGGCTTTCCGAAATGAGACTGATATCGTGTATACAAAACACTTTCTTCTTCAGCCATCTTGAATCATTAGATGACTTTAGGATTTGTAACCACGCGATTACCACATGAATGTGGTGATCGCGTGGTCACTAAGCTGACATGTGCATGCAAGTTATACTGGACTCTCTTTCTCCGCGAGTCCTGGAGCGGCAAGAAAGAGAGTCTGGGACTGGACTAATCTCAGGTGTTGTGTAAACACCCCTGTGGCTTTCTGGCCCGAATGAATAAACGCGTTTATCTGGCGTTTTTGAAATAGGAAAAATTGTGCTTTTAAAGCGCTCTAATTTCCTTGTAATTAAACGGTTTGATTTCAAATTTTCCACAATTATCAATCAAAGCTTGAACGAAAAAACGGTGCCAGCGATTTTTGATTTTCGTCTTCGTTGTTGAGATATTGTTTGGTTTGTACAATTGTACGTGATAAATTCGAACATCGATATTTAAGACTCAAAAGCCGCTGATCTAAAGCAGTATCAATAAATCCCAGACACCGTTTTTGAGATTAACGTATTAAGAGTCTGCTAACGTGTTTTTTTTATTGCCGAGACAACAATCCTGACAGATTCGGACTTTTGAAATGAAGCACGTTCAAAACGCGCATAAGTTGCAATATCTTTTTAGGATTTTAAATAATAAAAATTTTGAATTAATTTTCAAAAACTACCTTTATTCAGTTTCATAAAAATATATACTTTTACTGAAATATTTTACAAAGCTAGAGCGTAATTTCAGTTCGCGCGAGTAGAGGTCCCCAACCCCTCCTGATACCTTAAACACAGATCAGAGGAAATTCAAGAACTTGTCCCATCAACAGATTCAATTAAATTGTAGAGTGAGTTTGACGTGAAAGGTGAATTCCCAGTCATACTATGAAACAACAACTGAGGAATAAAGACAAAGTTCATCGTAATCAAAGGGAAAATGGACTCTCCGCCACTTCTTTGTAAGGACACATTAACAGATCTAGGGATGCTCAATTGATCCTGACAAAACATTGAAAGAACCAAATCATCTTAAAATTAATTCAGTTAAGTCTACAACAAGTGAAGTTGATACATTGGTAACAGTTTGCTTCCGTATTTGAAGGAATTGGATGTTTCAAGGATAAAACCACTGGAGAGGATATAGAAGTCAGATTAGAAATGGATCCAAATGCCACCCCAGTTGCACAGAAACCAAGACATGCACCATATCATCTCGAACAACCCCTCAAGAAATGGCTAGATGAAGGAGTGGTGAGAGGCATAATCAAAGAAGTACCCTCTAATGAAGAAATATCACCATTGGTTGTACAGCCTAAACCTAAATTTACACACCACACATGATAAGAGCAAGTATTGATATGAAAATTCCCAATGAATCAATTGAAAAGAAACAGATGTGTACAAGCACCAAAGGTTGATGACTTTGAATACCACCTTCATGATTGTAAAGTATTCTCCAAACTTGATCTAAAGCAAGGATACCACCAGTTGACACTTGACGAGCAAAGCAGACACTGCAACATTTAGTACTCCCTGGGGTACAGACCGCAACTTTTGATCTTTGGAGCTAAATCATCACAAGATGTATTTGATGAAGCAATGCTCAGAGTCTTTGGAGATTGCTTCATCAAATACATCTTTCTGCGCAAATAGTCAGATACAAGTAGAAGCAAAAGAGTTGAAAGAAACAAGATTTTTTGCAGCACCCGAACCAAAACTACAAGTGGAAACAAATAAGTTAACAGAAGAACAGAGGATATTTTAAAAGTATGGCAAGATTTCAAGATCCCCCATTAAGATTGAAAAAATGAGCATCCCCCTTCATTGCAATAATAATTTGGCATCTCCCTAAAATGTCCCCCAAAAATTATGATCCTCTCCCCCAAATATCCTCTGCCCCCTCCTCTGAGGTATACATAATGAACACAGCCTAAGTAGTTATCTTTAAAACAAGGGGAGAAACTGTAGAATATTCATCTCTCATTAATATTCAAATAATAATTACTATATAAATAGCCCATACATTATGAATAAAGATTAGTTTTATTAGTTGTATCATAATGGATGACAGATCACTACACCAACTATTATAATGACAATGGAATATTGAATAATTAGTTCATTGAAAAACAAGTTTATTTTATTGATTTTACTTTATTGATTTTCTTCATTTAATCAATAGATTTGAAATAGCTCACACATTATGAATAAAGATTAATTTTATTAAGTTGTATCATAATGGATGACGGATCACCACACCAACTACTAAATGACAACGGAATGTTGAACAATTTTTTATAGTTAACTTCTTTCCCAGTTTGAATTACCTCGAGGCTCACTAATTCGGATAAATTTGAGAGTTACGCATCTTTGTTTTTAGGGTCACAATTTCCTTTCACTCTGATACAGCGTTGTTGTTTCATCTAAGGGCAAAAACTTGGCAAACTGGGTACGTTTTCCAAACTTATTCTGATTAGATGGGCCAGTTGATATAACAGTAGACTCAACGTCTGGTCTTGTGAGCAGAAGCAAAGGTAAACACTTAAGATAACAGTATTTGTTATGACTGGTTAATGGGAGTCATACGATGACCAATCACTCGGCACCACCTTCAAAAACACTGGGTAAAAGAAAGCTGTTTTGTCGATGATATTTCATTCTTGAAGTAGCTAACCAACAATTTTGTGATCTTCAAGTTTGAAGGTGTAGTGATTCAGAGGTAAGTACTCTGCCTGTTTAAGCCCTTTTTATTATGGGGCCTTCTATTACAAGTACGAGCATACACTTAATTCATTCATAATTGCTGCTTTATACCTGCTACCAATTAGCATACATACTGAAAACGGATATTTCTGGAAAAGCAACTCTTTTAAATTATAGTTGTTGATTTGTGTAATGGGTGCAAGTTTCTAATGAAAGTGATAAATCATTGATACAAGGATTTAAATTCTTGAAAATGCATGAAAATGGGGCAACAAACTTCAGCCGTAAACACAAAACTCTCTATTTTTGACTACCACAACTTTTTAATCGGTAACCAAAAGTGATGAAACTGTCTAGAACCATATTTCTAATGAAGTACTTTTTCTAAATAGCATCTATCATTTCTTGCAAGATGCTGTTATTTCCTTTGCTGGAAAACTGAATGATGTGAAAATGCTGTATGCTTTTCAAATTTTTTTTCTCTCGTTCTGACTTTAATTTCCTCTTTGGAACTGTAGATCAATTGGCATCCATAATCCTGAGAAATTGAGCAAAGTATCTTGGTAGTTGTAGTAGTATATGATGCTGTAAATGATGCAATTTTTAACTCGTGGATTGCAAATCCACGAGTTATAGTGAGGGGTCGAAATATGCAAATGTGTCACTCACTCGAACATTGTTAAAGTATGCTACTGCGCATGCTCGACGTGATTGACCGCAGGCCGAAAGTAATGTGAGCTCTGGGTACGAGATTAAAGGAAATATGGGACTCCTGTGTTTTATTCAAATATGCATCGATAGATCGATGACATTTACTCGAATTCTTTAGCCGATTGTACGGCGAAACTTGCTTTAGAATTGAACGATCTAAAAGGCGTCTTCTGTAAACAAGGTCCGTATTTAATCATTATCCAGTGGAGTGTTGAAATTCTACTCGTGACTCTTCCATGAGTTTAAATCGTGGAGCCTTCTGTTCAACATGGACCTAGATGACGGACATGACAACTTCGTGCTCACACTTCGCTAAGCTAGATTTCTTATTGCTTGACATATTTTGTATTGTACCACTCTGCTTGGAATAATTTCCATCGCATCTAGAGTGAAATCCTTCCTGGGTGGACTTTTTTACGTCGCTCTCCTGGTAAGTAACTATGCTGTCGTCAAGCAACAAAATTGTCGCTGCAAGCCAGTCCAACATCAAGGTCATCCAAGTTTTTAGTGTTTGTACTTTATCAGCACAAGAGAGAATGTTGAAATAAGCAGGAAACGAAACGGCACTGATCTGACTCGACTTTCAGTCTTTATATTATTACTCGTGCCCAGGCCTTTAGGCCGGGAACGAGTTATAAACTGCAAATGTTTCTTTTTTTTCTTTTTTTCCTCTCGTCGTCCACGAGAATGCGGCATTCTTGCGCAACCGGTCACGTGTCACAGTTCCTGATTGGGTAAGAGCGTAAGAAACAATGCCCTTCATTCATCACCTTTGAGCGAGTGCGAACTCTTCGAAGCTAGTGAACGCCAGTCAGGAACTTTAGGAATACAAGATGGCGGACAGCTCAAAAAATAGCTTTCAGAGACAGGCTTTTCCAGCAGTGAGACAATATAAAATGGAGCTTTTAACTCGAGATTTACCTAGACACTTATAAGAGCTTCAGAATGGGCTGTTATTTTGAGCCCGATCTCCAATACTTTGACCAAATATCGAGCTCTCAATGGAGTAGTTGAAAATGAAACTCTCGCGACTCAAAGCAATTCCTTTGAGCTGGAAATCTACGAATTTCTCACCCTACATGTTGCTAAACGAACGCAAATAGAGGCAAGTCAATTATATTTTTCATTCAAGCATTCAAGAGATCTTGAGAGGTTTTTGTATTGAATTTTGAAATGTAACACCGACATTCTGGCCAGACAATTCCGCATTTATATATTTTCATGGAACCAAGGCTCTATTTGACCTGATGCGTTTGGTCACGTAATTGATAAACATCTGAAACATGAACGAAAAAATACACGATTTGTTATTGTGTCAAAAGCGTCGTTGTAGAAGTCTTTACAGCAAACAATTGAGATATATAGTGAAATAAGAAGTTGAATAAACTGGTATATTTTTGCATGTTGGAGATATCTAATAATACAAAGGCAAACACTAAGCTGCTGACAGACAAATTGACTAATCAGATATTCTTTGAAAAGGTCAAAAAAGGTCGTTATTATGTTACGGTTAAGTGAAGAATGCGTGAAACGGCTCGGGGAAGAGTACGAACGGGGCCGGTCATTGAAGCCTCTCCTAAAAGGGGCTCCCAGGGCACGAGTGAACGCACGTGTGCGTCTAGTTATTATTTGATCAAAATGCAAACATGTTTCATTTTATTCACCGTGACCTTTGACGAGTCAGCTAGTTGTAGCTATTAGGCAAAACTCGTGTAACTTGGCCAAAATAACTCAGTGGATCTAATTGACATTTTGTAAAATCTATAGTGTAATTGAATGACTGTGGACTTTGAGACACAAATTGCAAATACCTCAGATACTGATAAAATGAGGGATTTATATACATTGTATGTAATGAATTGTATTTATCATTCGTTTGATCTAAAGTGTCGTACGGTAGACAATGCGGCGCCTTTGACCGTAATGCAACGTACAATGAGTCTGATGCAACATCACGCAATACAGGAAACCAATTTCACTCCAAAAAGCGTCTAGTATTTATCAGTTTATCATACGTCTTCAGCAATGATTTCACGTTTTGGCCGTCATGCACGCTACAGTGAGTCTGATGTAACGCTCCATATCAAAGCAAATCCTGAGTTATGAAATTGCTACTAAAGGCTAAGGATTACACAAAATGCACTTCATGAAAGTAAAAAATATACGAAATGGGTAAAAACATTCAGCTCTCAATGCTTCATTGACTTCTGCTCTGCAAATATAGCTCCATCCACGAGTTATATCCGCCATTGGCGGTTTGATTTGAACTAGAGGCTCTTTCTACATCCTCTTCCCAACAACGATCAGAACTGTTAATTTGTACATGGCCGTCGTCGATTCATTTATACTTTTAGTGGTATTTAAAACCTTTGTACATCGAGCAACTCTCCACAACGGCCACTTTACTTGCCTCCAAGGTGATCGCAGTGAAGAGGTTGGACTGTACATTTATATCCAGGCCACATTATTAATTTATATCTATTTTAATTTCTCAAAGAAGTAACACCTAAAGGTAACAACATGATGGCCTATCAAAAACTGATCCTCATGGGACTTGCTGTGATTGGAATTGCAAGTTTATCTAAGGGAGGTGAGTTTCTTAAACAAGATGACTGAGGCTTAAGTGAAAATATTATTTCAGTTTGTATTTGTTTTAACGAGGCATTCTTTATTTGACGGAAAATGTGATAAAGAGAATGTCACCACCTGATCCTCCACCATCTTCTGTTCCCTGAAGTATGACCGATATGAATGCTGGTTTAGTTTGAAACTAATTACAACATTTAAGCATTTTTACGTGCTTGATAGCACATCGCGCTCAATACACCCATGTCACGCAAGCATGACATATAAATTATTTGATTTATCGGAAAAGGAATTCACTATCAAATTTGTCACATCGATAGTAATAAAAATGCAAAATTTCGGGGAGATTGCTCTTAAACTGACGAAGATATGAATTTTCAAAAGTTAGCATTTTTACAAAGAAATGTATGGTGGACGTGCATACATGCACGACCAGCCTCGTTATCATGCTAAACACGTACATTTCTTTATAAAAATTCCTAGCTTCAAAAATTCATAACTTCGTCAGTTTAAGAGCAATATTTACGAAACTCTGCAATTTTAGTAATATCGATATGATAAATCTGCTAGTGAATTCCTTTTATCCATACATCAAAGATCTTATAATGTCATACTAACGTGACAAGGGTCTATAGTTGCATTGTTTACGTTTTGCCTCATTTGCATAATATACAATTTCAAACTATAGAGGTATTTCACGGCAGCCATGTTTGTGGTCAAAATAATAAAGCTTTTTCCCAAGAGAAATAAAATCTCTTCTAATTCAACTAGACGCATAACTGCGTGAACTCGGGCTTCTCTTTGAACGTTGCGATTTATCTCTGTTAGCTAAAAGTTTGAAATAATTAAAAGTCAAATAACATTGTCCTCTGGAAAAGTTGCATCATATGAGTATAAGCCATTGCAATTTTAAAGACACACACCGTGTGTGACCGAGGGAGCGTTGCGTGACGAGGTTTATAAACACGGCTGCGAGGGAGACTACTGGAGACATTGTTCCAAGCCATCCTGTCAACATCATATTCCCTGGCTATAAACAAACTTTCCCTTAGAGTGGAAACGGTAAATCCGTGAAATACTATTTTTCCAATGATCGCAAAAATGTACCTTTGAGGACTTGGGTGTATTTGAACGTATATAAGCAAACTGTCTGAGCTTTCTACTTTTATCGTTAAGGCTTTTTAGAGTTCGCATTGGTATTCTGCTCGGTTCACGATCACGTTATAACAACAATCTACCCTGAGTACTTAGCTTATAAACATGTCTGTAATTATAATAAACATACTATGAATATAAACGAGATCTAGCATTCTTTGTATTCAGATACAATTACGTTCAAATCATATAGCTTTATCTAAGTTATTACAATCATTGAGCGATGAATTCACCGAATAGTTTCGCAATAAACATCAAGCCTTGCTATAACAAAGAAATCAAACACTCACTTTAATTAATAAGCTTAATAAAAAATACCTAACGTGATAGAATTGAGCATTGGGAACGTGGTTCTAGTTTGACACTTCTTCAGTGCATCTTCTTCATTTACAGTCTTTGTAATTCTCCTTTGTTCGTCGCTGAAACTATGTTGAGATTTAACAATAATGGTCCTTTGTGCTGTCATAGTTCATAAGATTGAGAAGTTGTTTCAAAATAGCTTGTTTAAGTTTAGCTTGGTTCACTATAAAATGATCACTCGTAAATGTTCTCTCGTATAGAAGTTCGCGGTCTCTCATAAGGTTCGACTCGTTTTGAAAACGCTCGACATCTTTTAGTGTGGGTCTACCGCGAATAGTGTGCATCTGTAAGTGCTTTAAGCGTACCTCACATCATTTATAAACCAAGAAGCTAAGCGAAAGCGAAGGGAATCGAAGCCTTCAAAGCTGTTAAACTTTGACCACGAGCAAAGTTATTGATCACGTGAAATGTATCGATCACGTGATAGCTACTGACCACGTGACTGCTTTTTGTGGTCGAAGACAAATAACGAAGGGCAACTTATACCTCGGGCATTCCACAGGAAGCCCGAGTAAAAACTTTCTATTGTACTTGGCCACAAACATGGCTGCCACGACATCCCTCTACAATGACTCTAGAAATACTCTTAGGAATACCTGAAATTCTGAGAGCAATAGCTTAAGGTAGTTCCGGACCCTTGCTACTGCGCATTTCCCGCGCGCATTCGAGCGCGCGCACTTTTATTAGAGAGCATTGGTACTACCGTGGGGAGTCTGGGCACTAGTAAGCGAGCGATTGAAACGCAGAAACTCAAACTTTAGTGGAGAAAAATAATATTTTGTCATCCAAATATCGGAAAAACTTTAATCAAGAAATCTTGTACACTATGTGATGTAGGTATTTAACCTGAAACTTTTAAATTTAGTTAATCTTATCCATCGAAAAAGCCTGCCAGAAAGTCGCTAAAATGAGTGATATTTGGTGTTCGTTTTCGGTGTGTTTTCTCTTTTGTGCTTTTCTAACTCTTGAAATAATACGGTGACCCCCTGTTTTTTTCCTTTAATTCAAGAGAGTACTTATCATTTTTTTGATTTAAAAAATAAAAATACAACTTCATTGATTGGATTGTCGTAAATTTTTCACATTTTTACAGTCCGTACACGATTTTGGAGCGCGTAATTGGGTAGGAATTTGATTCTAGAATGCCCTTTTAAACATATTTGCAACTCATCAAACAATAAATACGATTACAACTGGTAGATAAACCTCACATCTATCTTTTGAGACGGTCAAGGCGTTTCTCGGAAAACTTTTGTTCGCATTCTTCAGACCATATGGATTACGTACGTTTTGCAAAAAATCGCGGAAAATCATTGAAAATACCACCTTTTACGACATCTTATAGCTCAGAAACCAATACGGTGACCCCCTCTTTTTTTCTCGGTTTTTGAATTGCCAAACAATTATCTTTAAATGACAGGATTTTAAAGGAAATTCATTGATGAAATCTAAGACTCCGGAACTACCTTAAATAGTTTTTGAGAAATTAGTTTCATTTTACATTGTTCATTTTGCAAAATTTTCAGCAATTTGTTTGGTTGATAAAAAGTGCCAACCAACCATACATTTGCTGTAAAAGTTTTAAAATCAAATGCTAATATTTCAAAGCTATTTGAGCAATAGGCCATATGCACTAACAGGTCACATGACCCTATCTCCCCTATATCAAGAAGTACCATCAAAATGAATGCCAGAAATATAGAGCACCTCGATATTAGTAAAAGTGCAAAGTTTCAGCTGATAAGATGTCATACAGGAGAAATGAGAGTAAATTTAAGATTGGATTCATTTGGAAAAACGCATTGGATGGCAATAGCTCGTGCCATCCAATACACTTTTCCGAACAAATCTTAAGAAAATATCCAATCTTAAATTTATTGCCATTTTTTGCTTATTCATCTTATAAACTGAAACTTTGTACTTTTATTAATATCGAGGTGCTCTTTCATTTTTTGGAGTTCATTTTAAAGATGACGTGACCTGTTAGTGCATATGGCCTATTGAACTCAAATTTTCAGATATTACTAAGAGGGTTAGCCTTTTTCTCATTTCTGGTCTGGTTGCATATAGCTTGAAACTTAAGGCTAGTATTCACATAACATCATTAATTCAATATCTTTGTCTCACAAAAGTTAAGAAAAAAATTATGAATACATCGAGAACACGAGCATTTCATTTCAAGCTAAAACCCACACATTCCTTAATAAAACATCGTAACATGCACGCATGCGCAGAAGTATTTCACTTGTGTCCATGAGAGACTAATTTAAACATTGAGACATTGGTTGAAGTAATGGTCCGATTAAGAGGTAGATATCATTAATGCACAGAACGCAGAAAGGTGCTAATTTTATATTGTTTAATCCATCCATCTCATTGGCTAAAACATGAAAATCCAACATATCTTCATCAGATATTACATCTATTTCCCCTAGTTCACTAGTTGATTTCCTTTTGGTTAACATTTTTCTGAGTTTCTTCTCCCGGTCCTCTAGATTGCATTCCTCCTCCAGGACCTCCTCCAGGTATGTAAAATTAATAGTATATGACAATGTACATTTCTATGCTGTCTAGATTACTTTTTAAGTGAGCCACAAAACCGTCATTTCAAAACTAACATCATGTAAATGATAAAGTGATCTTAACCCGCAAAACAAAAATTAATAGAAAGCATATAATATACTACTAAATAGAAAGCATATAATATATTACTAAATAGAAAGCATATAATATACTACTAAATAGACTACTTTTTGTAGTAGCATATCCACATAGTGTTTATTCATCTGCTAGCACACATTGGGAGGTTTGAGAAATTGGGGGTAAAATTACAGTGAAAAATATCCAATTTGGGGGAGGGGAGGGGGGGGGTGGCAATTGATTTTAGTCCTCGGGTGGTTTGAGTCATTGCATGGGCGGTTTGAGAAACTGAGGGTTCGTGAAATCTGGATTCCACTGTATTTCCTAAACCCAAATGGTCCATGGGAAACTCGCCACAACATACCTCAAGGTGGCTGGAAATAGTTTTTCTATTGACAATGCTTCAGTTTTTCACTTCATGAACTGAGCAACTTACTCTTTACCAACCAAAACAGTTTTTACACCAGTTACTGGACTTGAATCACAGTTTTGATTTTTGTCTATTTCACTTCGATTTGTGTTGAGCAGCTCTTGACAAGGAACTACATATCATAGGCAATAAACTAAACCAATTTATTGATTAGCTTATTGATAAGCTTACCCTAGTTTCGTCACAATGATTTTTCTGTCAGTAGATAAACTGAGGTCAAGGTTTTTTTTTGTCAGTTTCAGTGTAATTGGTGTTACCATCATGGCAACGATATAAAAATAACAATGAAAACAGTCTTAAATATCTCTTGATTTCAAAGAATCCCGGGCACCCAAATACTATGTAACAAAGTACATACCAAGGTAAAGTAGATAACAGAATTAAAACTCTTGGATTGAAATGATTTGGAAAATGTTTTTGCGTTTTATTCGAAAATGGCTTGGTAAAATGTTTTGGATTCAGCCTTAATTTCTTTATTTTATTATGTAGTTTGTTGCCCATATAGTTCCTTGTCTAGAGCTGCTTAAGTTTGAAAGATATTTTAGAAAATTTGATTTCAGCAATCTTTGTTTACTGTTGCTATGTAAAAACTGTTTTGGTTGGTCAAGAGTAAGTTGCTCAATTCGTGGAATTAAAAACGGGAGCATGGCCAATAAAAGAACTATATTGAGCCACCTTAACATCACAAACAAAAAGCTGCCCTGTCTTCAACAACCTCTTTTAATTTTTTAGTAATGTGCAAATGGGATATTGAAACTCAGCTGTGCCCAGTGCCTGACATGCCTAGGTGTATTCCACCTCAGAAAATCAAATATGGCACACATGCATCATCAAAAGACCCCTGCTGCCACTGTCGCTATGCTTACTGTGGATTGTGAAGTAAGTATATAAACATAATGTAATCAGAACAAGTCTGAGAGGGTCCCAATTAGGCTTAACCGTTAGGCGTAAAAATGCCGAAAATTTAGCCCTTAGGCGTAAATATAGAGACAATATAAGCCACTTTACGCTTAAAAATATATATTTTCTATATTTTCTTTGCTATTTATGAGTTCTAATACGACAGATATTGGTTCATAAAGTTGGTACTCGCCAAAATTAGTACTCTTGGGAAATCTTCAACAAGATTCGCTATAAACTAAGGGCCTGATTATATGAACAGGACTGGCTATGCTAAGCAGGATGACTTCTTTTGTTTCGCATCACCAGAAGTCTGCCTGCTTAGCCAGGCCAGCCTGGTTAATATAATAGGGGGCTGTTTATACTGAAGCATAAAAGCCGTAATGGGAAGACTGAAATTAACCGTTACCATAAAAAAAGCTAACATCATTTTGGGCCACGTTTTTTCACAGGCATCCCAATCCATTTTCAAAATGGCTGACCTAATTTCAGAAAGTTTTAAAATTGGAAAATTGACGAGTTGAACACTTTTCACAAAAATTCTGGAATTTTCAGAACAAAGGGATCTTGGTACAAAATTTGTAAAAAAAAAGTTTCCCATTTCATAAGATTCTTGTCTGAATGGAAAGTGCCCAAGGGGATAAATTATGGCAAAATAAATCTTTGCGTCTGATTTTTGTAAATTACAAAATGAAAATACAATGCATGGTGAATCTATCTATTGATAAGTAACTTTTCGTCACTTTCTTTTGCAGTGCACAAGAAGACAGTATCAAATATCTAAACAAGAATAATCCAAGCACTTTTAATAAGTATGATTTAGTGAAGTCAAATAAAACAGCATTTATGCACTCAAATATTGCGTCTCGTCACTGGCAGTCATAATGTAATAAGCCACTTCATGCTTTCGTCCCCCATTTTGAATTGGGGCAAACTTTTTGGAGTGGGACTGAGTACTAGCGATTTTCATTCAAAAACACGAAGGTCATGTGGAGAAGTGTGGCTCAAATTAGTGCTCTTTTTGACTAACCAAAAGTCTAAAAATATTTTTCCACTACAAGACATGCTTTAAGACTTTTTCTGATGTTAGGGGTGTTTTATGGCGATCGGATACGATTTTCTCGAGTTTTGGCACCTTCGATTTGTCACTTCTAAGCCTTGTGTTTGAGAACTTGTAGTCTGGTAACTGCCATTGTAAGTAAACAAATAATCTGTTACTTGTTGGGAAAGGATGCCTCACTATCACTGCTCTGTTGCTGGCTGCAACAATGATTATAGATACCCTGACAAACTGGTGAAAAGAGGTCATGTCCAGGGAGAGCTAAAGTTTCACTTCTTTCCAAAGGATGAATCTCAACGAAAAATATGTGGGAAAGTGTTTGGTTGGATTTGCAGCAACAGACTACACAGTTGTGTGTTCAAATCACTTTGAATATGGCAAAAACACACACAGCAATTCTTACCCAACATTATTTCTTGTTCAACGTGATTTTCGTAGTGTCTCACCAAAAAAGAGAAAGTCTCATTCAAGCAGTGAACATTCCTCTTATTCTGTAGCTACTAATACTTCGTCCAGTTCATCATGTGATTCTAGTAATAGCGCCCATGCTGATGAAATACTCACCATTCCAGATATGCCCAGTCTGTACTTTGAACACATTACTTGAATATCAGATGTACGTTCCTTTACTGGATTTTTAATCACCTACATACAACAACACACAACATTAAGCACTGGAAGGGTGTACAACAAACAGTGAAAGAAAGCATTACAAAGCCTATTGTAACTGATCAGTATCAAGAGATAGCAACTGTAAAAAGAGGGCATCAGCGAAAGCTAACTGTAGAGCAGGAATCTTTACTTGTCATGATGATTCTTCATCTGGGACTCTTTGTAGATTACTCGTTTTCAAATCGCATCTGTTCTTCATAGCTTGATCTTTTTCACCTGGGTTAGGCTGATGTCAAAAGAATTACAATGTTTAATAATATGGCCTGATAGTGAAGTCCAACGAAATCTTCCAGACAGCTTCCGTAGATACTATAAGACCAAGAAAGTGTTGATGCATCATTGATTGTACTGAATTTCTTATCGAGACCCCTTGAAGTCTTTAAGTTGCTGCCAGATGTTGGAGCAACTATAACCATTACTACACAGCAAAAGTTTTGGTTGGGATTACCTCAATTGGGTCAATATCATATATATCTGATATATATGGAGGAAGAGCCTCAGATATTTTTATTGTGAAGAACAGTAGGTTCTTGAATATCCTACAACCTGGGGATCAAATAATGGCAGATTGAGGATTCAAAATTAAAAAATTCTGGCATTCCAGCAATGCAAGCTAGCCATTCCCCCATCAAAGCAAGGACAACTCCAAATGTCTAAAACTGAGGTCAACAGCACATCACTAATTGCCGATGTAAGAATTTATGTAGAGACCCATACCCATAACCTTATTGCAACTTCTCGATGACATTGTAACAGTCTGCTAGCTATTTTGAAACATATGTTCTGTATAGTCTTTCTGTTCTTAACTAAATTTTGTCTAATCTGATTTCAACATAAATCGTGAAAGTCATATATCGTTGATCTGTGAATAGTTCGGCTGTGTTATCCTGAAGACATTGGAAGGCATTGGAAGATCGGACCAATCTCAGAAAAGAGTCGGGTGTTCGGGTGTTACATACTTCCTTGCTTCCACCCTTGCTTACATCGCGCCATAGCATAGTGGTACTCCGTCCTTTAGATGGGAGTAACCACAAAAAAACATTTTAATGATAAATAATACGATGGTGGTTTATCACTTATCTTTACAACCTATTACAAATCTACTTCCTTAGAAATCCTTACAATTCATTACAAATTCTACTTCCTATTCCTACTTCCTAAGATTTAAGTTTACTAGACACAAACAACGAGTTATGGATCCCTGTAAGGATGGTTCTCCATAAGGAAGCAAGACATCTTCAAATTAAATGTACTCAAAAAGAAGAAGAAATATTGACAAGAGAAAAATAACCTACACCTTTTGAAAGTCTTGATGGAATGTAGTCCATCACTTACCTCAGTAATACACTGGATAGAAGAAAGGGATGTCACTTATATCTATCCAGACATCTTTGCACTTTTGTTTGCATTGGGATGTAACTCTCCAGTTTGTGCTCTTATTCCTCCTTACTGCCTGGCGTTTTCACTGTTTTTTGTCCACATGGTAGGTCTTTCATTATACAACTTACATGTATTTTTGTTCTATTTGGGCCTCCAGTTTTCTTGGGTTTTAGTATCTTATGAATTATTACTTATAATTTCACTATTATTTGAATGCATTTTGAAAGAGGTAACAGTGTTTCCAGTGATTCTGATGCTCTCTAGCTTTTCACAATTTAAAAGTTTAAAGATGTCAAGAGATGTCAGGAGATGTCAGAAGCAGGTCAATGATGTTCTTGCAGTTCCATTACAATAATTAAAGAATATTTACTTTTCACAGTCATAACAGCAAACATAACAAATGTTAACAATTGTCTTTCTCTAGCTCCTTCTATCTTTATTTATCACAAAGCATGTAACTTTCACAAGAACTGTCTGAATAGAGATCCTGGATTTTTTAAAGATTGTTGGTAGCCAGTTTTCATTGGAAAAACCACAAATTTGCTCCGCATTTATTTCTCTCCTTTCTTCCTTCCTCCCTTTTTCCATTCATCCAATTGAGCCATGTTTTCTCTTTTTCTCTTTTCAGGATGTTTTGAAGGTTATAAAATGTCATTATGTCATCTGCAATTAGACTAGGTTAATAGTCAATGACCTCAAGAAACTGAAGTAATGTCTGTCCTACGTGAATGCTGAGCATTTTATGAAATGTCGAGTTTTAACAATGGTATCTTAAGCCTTTACCCCCTAACAGTGCCATATGGCACTCTACACCTATGTCCTCTTATTCCTGAGAGTGCCATATGGCACTGTACTAGTTGCTATGTTTGAACCAATCAAAATCTATATCATATTGGCTATTTGGTTGCTTTAGATAATTAGCAAATCAGAATAAGCGTTAGATCACTGATTTGCATCAACACATGGCATTCTTTGCATACAAATTAGACAAGATATCTCGACTTGAACTCCAGAAGTTTAATCCATAATTTATTCGATAGTGACTCTGATGAATCAGAATTTGAAGGCTTTAGACCTGAAATTTTGGTTCAGAAAGCGATGTGAGTATTTTGTCTGTAAATACGGAAGATTTATCTGATCTTTCTTCAAGTGAAAGCAAAGAGGAAGGCGAAGGAATCACTATGAAAAAGTCAACAACACCCGTAGTTGTGCTGCCATTTACTTCACCAACAGGAGCATATTTATTCATCAAACTTAAGAGAATGACGGAAAATAAGTATATTAAGAGGAAATTCTTCACTAGTAGCCATAACTGGCTACATCTTAGATTTCTAGTGGTAAATTTAATTCTTTTAAGGTATATTTATTTTTGATCTTTGGGTTGGTCTTCAAATGTACTGTGCAAAAATGAGTTTTAGCTCCTATAACTAAAAGATGCCATTGTTTTGAGTGCATCCTGTATTGTACGAGAAATTCAGGCCGGTGAGTTTTTTAGTTTATCTAAACTTTTGCCCAAAAACCTATACGCATTCTAGAAGGACAATGACAACCTCACTTTGTTGCTAGACATCTTGGTCATTAAGTTTACTAAAAAGAAGAAATCGATATCTGCCATTACTGAGATCAAACAATGGACTACTGCATTTACGTTGTATATGAGTGTATCCAAGTGTACCAAGTACCCTTCAAGGGCCCAAGAACTCCTACAATATTTAAGTTTAATTAGGTATGCTGCTAGGCTATATTCCTCTCTTAATTTCCTCTCTCTGATGGCGATAGACAAATCGTTAGTGTGGTCAACAATAGATCATCACTTATGGCTAACAATTTTCACTGTAAGCCTTACCATATGGTATTTGTGCCGTAATTATCTTTAATCTAATAGATCAGTTAAATTTATCTATGCCAACATCATTTGTACACTCTTCCTCAGCAACTGCGAGGAATCTAGCGAGCAGTCCATCCAAGTGTCGGCTTCTTAGCTTCACATCCATGGGCGTGTAGCTAGGTCATTTGAGTGTGTATCAAGTGTCCAGCACACCACTGATTTCATGTTTTTGTCTCGTATTTTTATATAGAAAACACTCACCAGTAAAATTATCTCCACATCTTTTGATATTTGCTTGTGGATAAGCTACCATAAACTACTACTGGCAGTGGACGTCAGAATATGAGAAAAACCACTACATCAACTTTTCCAAAAACCTGCAAATCTTCGATGACAGTTATGAGCACCACATTGTAATGCATTTGTGGTGTTGTAGTCCCTGTTACTGGAGTGTGGAACACACCAGGGTGTCAAAATTTGTTAGGAAATGATTCCATCTTGTTCTGTTCATTTAAGAAGTGGATGGAGATGAGGATCAAGACGAAGAAGAAGAAGAACACGGCCAAGATGTAGTAGATGAAGGTTTGATTTAGTTCACAAAATAATGAACTGTCTGTTGTCTCTGTGCTGTGTGATCACTGTTATGGGGGCCTGAGCAGCTTCTGAAGCAATCTCCCTCGATGTCTCATGAACAGTGGCCATCACAAGTTAATTGATCTGATCCATTTGTCCATCACTCAGTGGTGACCAAACAGGTATCTATTGTGACAATATAAAACCATTTAACATGTGCTTGAACTTTGGTTTAGATAATTCTTTATGAAGAAGGTCTGTTTCACTTAGAACCTGACCCTGTCTTTTCTTTTTTAGATTTTCTTTTTTTGTCTTCCCTCTCTGTGATAACAAAAGCATTTTTCAAATGAAACAAAAAAATACACAATTGAAGGTTAAATACCTACCAGCAAGTGGTGGGTCTGGAAATATCTAATGAAAAAATTGACGAGAAAAAGAGAAGAAATTTTGTATTCAAACTAGAGTTGTTTGACCATTAAGCATGAAGTTAGCCCTATGAGCCCTATTAAATGCAAAATTGAAAATGCTTAATTCCTTGTTTTCTTGTTATATCAAGTAGCTGTTTTTACAATCACTTTAAATGATACTATCAAGCTAAAGTTGATGAACTTAGTCAAACTGATCCCAGAATGTGGCTGTTCATCATTATGATTGATGATCTGAAGGTTCCCTCATCAAGTGATGTCATTAAGTACGTCAATGATACCACTATATACGAAATTGTAAACTGCAACTCTCCAAGCACCGCCCAAACATCACTAAACGAAATCACTGCGTGGTCTGTAGAAAATAAATTCCAGATTCACCCTAAGAAATGAAAAGATCTACGAATTTCATTTTCTTGCACTCCTACAGAACGAGAAAATGTGACAATCAATGAATCTTCCATAATAGCGATTGAATCAGTCAAGATACTTGGTGTGGTTCTGCATGATGATTTGAAATGGAATTTCCGTCTTTCTGAAATCGTCAAGAAATCTGGAAAAAGACTGTACTTCCTTTTGCAGTTGAAACGAGTGTGTGAGATTTGGTAAAGTTTTACACTGCTTGCATTCGTTCCATTCTTCTTTATGCCTGTCAAGTTTTCCACCATGGCTTACCCGACTACTTGAGCAACACCATGGAGAGAATACAGAAAAGAGCTTGTCTATGGCTACAATCTACCCTACAGCGATGCTCTCTGCCTGTCAGGGCTGGAAACTTTATCTCAATGTAGAGAACGCCTCTCCAAGAAATTTTTTGAAAAGATTATTATTAATAAATCCAATAGCTTACATCATTTGTTGCCACTGTAAAACCAAATGTCACACTGCGCAAGCAGAGAAAATTTAGAATTCCAGTTATTAAGACAAAGAGATATATGAACACTTTTATAATTTCTAAAAGTATGAAGTATGATGATAATTAGACGTAGTTTTACATCACAGCAGTATGATGATAAATGCATACAGTAGAAATTTTAAGTTTTTGTGTTTGTTTTTGTTTGTTTTGTGTTTTCTCATAATTGTTAACCTTATCAATTCATTTATAATTAATTCATATATGCAATTAAGGATTTTAATAAACCATCTATCTAAAAAGAAACCCTCAAAAGATCCAACTGTAGTGGTTGGGGACCACGAGGCTATGCCAAACTGGACCCAGTAATCACTAGTGCTATCATTGGTAAGAGAATTCATAATGCATGCAGCAGCTAGTTGTCAAATTAACACAGGAAAAAAATGTCAATTTCCAGCTTGGGTCAAAAATGAGGCTTGATCCCTGGGTCTTAAATATGACAAGGAATTGAATCGGAGCACAATATTCCTATGGCACCTGAAAGAAGACACCAATGTTACGATATGTCCCGTCAATCATATAGTCACGTATATTAGCATAAGTGTGTATTAAGTTTCATTGTGTATTGAGTAAAGACTACACGAGAAAGCACGCCTCATCTTAATTCTTATAATATGACTTCACGAAACATGGTGGCAGCCAGAACCACATTGTAAATTTAGTGACCCAGCTAGAGTCGATTACGAAATGGGATCCAAGGACGAGTCTAGCCCTGCTAGCTCCAGCAAAGCATCGGTATTACAACCTTCATTTCTCCATGGTATTACGCCCCCTCCACCGCTACAAATTGATAGCAACATAACCGACAATTGGAAGCAATTTAAACGACAATGGAACAACTACGCCATAATAACGAACCTCAACACACAGACCGAAGCATACAGAGTCGCGTTATTTCTTCATTGCATTGGATCAGACGCTCTAAAGATCTACGATGGATTGCAATTCACAGAAGGTGAGCAAACACTCAGTCAAATTATCGAAAAGTTTGATGAATATACGATCGGCGAAGTAAATGAAACGTACGAACGCTACGTTTTCAACGGACACAATCAAGGTCCAGACGAGTCCTTCGACAATTATTTATCCAAGCTACGATCACTTATGAAAACGTGTGGATTTTGTGACTGTTTGAAGGACAGCCTGCTTAGAGATCGAATCGTTTTAGGCATTCATAACAACAACACTCGAAAACGTTTATTACAAGAGAGAAATCTCGACCTCAAGAAATGTATAGATTTATGCCGTAGTAGTGAAGCAGCGTCAACTCATTTAAAGTCCATTTCTAACGCGACTAATCATGAAGTTCACAAAGTTATAGACCACAAGAGAAGCAACAACGCTACGTCAGGCTACAAGAATGATCGGAATGTGCCCCACCAAAGGCAGACAAAGAACGCTTGTAAGTTCTGTGGGAGAAACCATCCTTTAAAACGCGAGTTATGTCCAGCGTGGCAAAAGTCATGCCTGAAATGCAACGGAAAAAACCACTTCGCGTCAGTATGCCGCCGAAGCAATGCAGTACACGGACTAGTAGACGAGAGCGAAGCAAATATGAGACACGATTACGACAGCGAAAGCGACTATGAACACCTTTGCGGGATCGCCATGACACCGGAAACCAACAAGGTCAACGTAGTACGCAACAAAGAGCCGACGAAAGAAATTTATTCTGAAATGTTAGTACAAGGTCAACCCGTACGGTTCCAAATTGATTGTGGAGCGTCGATTAACATAATCAACGAACGTTACGCAACCGGAAGTCCAATCTCACCATCAAACAAGACGCTACGGATGTGGAATGGAACGGAGTTGAGACCGGCCGGAATAACACGTCTTAAAATCATCAATCCAGAAACACGACAAAAATATTCCATAGAGTTTGTGGTAGTACCCAATGAATTCACACCCCTGATAGGAGCCCGCACAGCTCAACAAATGAAGTTAATTACAGTCCATGCGGAGAACTTCAGATCAGTATCGCCTCCAGAAAAGAAATGTGCTCCGAGCGTTAGCAAGATTGACAGTCCCGAGGAACTCGTACAAGCGTACTCAGACGTATTCTCGAAAAAGTTAGGAACACTTCCCGGTAAAGTACATCTACAAGTAGATGAGAAAGCGCAACCGTCCATCACTCCAGCACGGCGAGTCCCGACAGCACTCAAGGACAAGTTCAAAGACGAACTGAAACGACTAGAAAACTTAGATGTTGTAGCCAAAGTCGATGACCCCACAGAATGGGTCAGTGTCGTTGTAATAGCAACGAAGAAGTCCGGCGATCTAAGAGTTTGCATAGATCCACGACCCCTAAATCAAGCTCTAAAACGAAAGAACTACCAGATACCTTTATTAGATGATTTGATGCCTGAGCTCGCTAGAGCGAAGCTATTCTCAACAGTTGATCTAACTGCAGGTTACTGGCACTGTGTCCTCGACGACAAGTCCAGTTTGCTAACCACATTCAGCCACACCCACTGGAAGATACCAATGGAAACGCCTTCCATTCGGACTGTCAGCATCTAGTGAAATATTCCAAAAGCGAGTCACGCAAGCGCTCGACAACCTAGAGGGCATTATCAACATTACTGACGCTATCCTGATTTACGGAGTAGGAGATAACGACGACGATGCGCACGATGACCACGACAAAACGTTAGAGGCATTGCTACAACGTTGCAGACAGCGCAACATAGCACTCAACAAGAACAAGTTGAAACTACGGGTTACAAAAGTACCATTCATGGGACATTTTCAGCAAAGACGGCATCAAAATCGACCCAGAGAAAGCCAGGGCAGTCAAAGATATGCCACGTCCTGATGATGGGGAAGGAATACGACGACTAAACGGCTTTGTTAACTACGTAGCTAAGTTTCTTCCGCAGCTTGCTGATCATATGGAACCCATAAGACGACTAACTCGAAATGATGCTGAATTTAACTGGACCGGTGAACAGGAAGAAGCCTTCACAAAGATTAAACAGCTAGTCACCCCAGCTCCAATTCTACGTTACTACGACCCCAACCAAGGCCGAGCTAGTAATTCAGTGTGACGCAAGCCAAAAGGGCCTTGGAGCAGCACTTCTCCAAAGCGGCAAACCCATTGCATATGCCAGCAGGGCACTCACAGAAACAGAGCAACGCTACGCCCAAATCGAGAAAGAGATGTTGGCGATTGTTTTTTCTCTCGAGAAATTTAATCAATATACCTATGGTCGTCACGTCAAGATCCAAAGCGATCATAAACCACTGGAATCCATCCTGAAGAAACCTCTGGATAGTGCGCCTAAAGATTACAAGGCATGATGCTGACGACTACGAAGTACGCTATGAATGCGGTAAAGACCTTCATATTGCAGACACATTATAGAGAGCCTACTTATCTAGCACTGAGCACCCTGACGCAGATAACTTTGCGCATATAAACATTACGTAGTTTCTTCCAGTATCTTACTCACGACTACAGGAGATACAGCAAGCGACGAACAACGATGAGACGCTGAGACAACTCAAGAACGTGATTCTCGATGGTTGGCCTGAAGAGCGCAATAAAGTCCCAGCACAGATCACACTGTACCACAGCTACAGAGTTGAGTTAACAGTACAAAACGGTATTGTAATTCGCGGGCAACGCATCGTAGTTCCTTCCAGTCTACGAGGAGACATGAAACGAAAGCTACATGCATCTCATCTCGGTGCAGGATCATGCCTACGACGAGCACGTGAGACGATATTCTAGCCTGGTATGTCTGCCGAAATAAAGCAAATGATCGCCACATGTGAAACATGTCGGAAATACGAGACAAACAACCACAAAGAAACCGTTATGTCACCTGAGGTCGCGGATCGTCCATGGGAGAAGATTGGAGTTGACATCTTTGAAGTCGACAAGAAAGAATACTTGATAGCAGTTGATTACTTCAGCAACTTCTGGGAGGTTGATTGTCTAACCTCATCAACATCAGCAGCCATCATCCTCAAACTGAAGCTACGACAGCCCGGATGGATTGGACTCGGACGGTGGACCGCAGTTCGCATCGTCAGAATTCCACAGGTTCGCAAAACAGTGGGAATTTGAGCATTTCATAACCATTACTCAACACAGTAATGCCAATGGAAAGGTCGAATCAGCAGTTAAAACGGCTAAAAAAACCTGATCACAAAGGCAATTGATTCCAAAGCGGACCCGTACCTGGCGATACTTGATTACAGAAATACATCGACTGAAGGTCTGGATACGAGTCCTGTCTGGCGCTTAATGAAGAGACGGACGCGCACTCTTCTACTGACGGCAGGATCCCTCCTCCAGCAGACTGAATCTACAACACGCCAAGACGTTAAAGGTCTTATCGGATGCCAACAAAGGCAGCAGATATATTACAATCAGCATGAGCGTGATCTACCTTCCCTCAAGCAAGGCGATGTTGTAAGGATGAAACCCTTCAGACAAGAGGAAAAGACGTGGAAAAAAGCCATTATCAATCAACGGCTTGACGAGAGATCTTATACACTAGAGACCGACGATGGCGAAACCTACCGCAGAAACCGCGTCGACCTGAAGAAGACCGCGGAACCGCCCACTAATGCAGACACTTGCTTGTTCTTGAGGGACGGGTGTGGCTGTAGTGATGACCCGTCCCTCAAGAACAAACAGCCCCACAAGAAACTGTTGAGCCTGCACTAACGTCAGCACCTGTACAATCGGTACCAAGACCTCCTCATACCTAGCAGATTATGTCATTACGAGTGATCATCGACAACAAGGAACTCATTCCCCAAACTTTATTTTTCTGTTTATGACGTCACATTTGATTGAACTTGATTATTTTAAATCAGAACACTTGTTGAGGCATTTGATTTATTGACAATAGATTAAAATCATTGTTACATGGCTTTTCAAAAGAAGAAGGATGTTACGACACGTCCTATCAATTATAACAATCACTCCTATTACCATAAGTTATGTATTAAGTTTCATGTGTACTTAGTAAAGGCTACACACGAGAAAAGCACGCTTCAACGTCTTGTATTTTAACTTCACGAAACACTACCCCTCAAGTATAGAGAGAATATGAGCAATTTCTTTGGTAACAGAGGACGCATCTGGCACGTTAGTGCAGTTGTCACAAAAAAGGATGGTCGATTTGAAGTGGAATGTTCGTGCATATCTTTAACTCCTGCACTCAGGAAAACCACGCCATAGCGTCCATCTATGAACATCTCTTCTGTACAATCAAGGCTTATCTACGATCTGACAATGCAGGCAGCTACCATATTGGTCCATTGCTGCTACATCTCTCAGATATTGGAAAAAGTGCCGGCCTTACACCAATCCGCTATGATTTCTCTGATCCTCTGGCTGGAAAAGATTTATGTGATCGGAAGATTGCCCCCGTGAAAGATCATATCCGACGATTTGTTAATGGAAGGCAATGACGTCGTTACAGCAGAAAACATGAAACGAGCCCTTGAGTCTCATGGTGGTATACGAGGTTGTCGAGCAGCAGTAGTTGAGATCGATGCCTCTAGCGATCTACATGAAGCAAACAAGATTCCAGAAATCAGCCTGCTACTCAACTTCAAGTATACAGAAAATAACGTGAGAGTCTGGAAAGCAAGGTAGGCAGTGGCCAGCTCCTCCACACCAAAGACATGGTTCATCAAGAACAAACTATTGCCAGTCTTAAAGTCATCGAGCCCTTTGGACCACGACAAAAAGATCCTGGTATGATAAAGACAACGGCTGCCTCCTCTCATCTACAGAAATCTTTTCCTGTAGCGAAACATCGTGTATCCTCACATGCAGATCACATCGAGAAGCAGAGGCGCACATAGACTCTGTACAGCACCGTAAAGGAACTTGAGTCTGTGTCCCTTTAGGACTCCATAAGAATGAAATGGGCAGAGCGTGTGACTGGTATCGGTACCATATCGCAGAGTGAAAGCCAAGCTGTTTCAGAAGACCAATCTTCCATTGGCACGCAAAGATCTGATGATCCTCGAAGCGGTGGCTGGGCTCTGAAAAAGACCAAAAGGAGGCCTCGTATAGGAGATAGGTTAAAGCATTCCTAATTGAAAGATTTGTGGCTGGAGAGAGAAGTGGATCAAAAGCGGACCCTCTTTCAGTTTCAAGGGAGATGAGAACAAAGACAGATGAGGACGGTGAGCTAATGTTCCAGCCAAAAGAATGGAAAACCGCTCAAACCATCAAGAGCTTTTTCTCGCGCTGCAAAGCAAAGCTGCGACAGCAACAACTAGGCAATGTGCAGTCTGATGAAGATGACGATATATTAGAAGATATGCAAGCGCTCGAAGCAGAATCAGAATTTCAAGGAGAAAAGAAGTGTACAGTGATTTACGCAAACCAGAGCACCCTATTGAGGTTGATGGCTTCAACATTTGTCAGCTGTTCCACAAAAATAAACTGAAATCTTTGAGAGTGTTCGAACTTCAGCAAATATGTGAAAGCATTTAAATTGTGGTTGAAGGACCTCAAAACTATAAGAAAACGTACATTCTGCCATTAGAAAAACTGATTGGACAGTGTAATTGTAATAATTAGTATTTTAACCACAGGAAACCCAGTGATCTAGTCAATATAGCAAATTGCATGGTTGTATTATATATATGAAATACTCGTTAAATCTGTTAAAGCGTTCGCCAATTTCAACAGTATACTGTTTTGTGATATTTTGATTAATTTTTGACATCTTTTTGACAACCTTGAATACCGCTAACCAATTAAATATCGTCGCTTCACTTTGATGTTTCGATATGATGTACAAACTCCGCCTATCGAGACATCAAAGTGAAGCGCCAGTATCTAATTGGTTAGCGGTATTCAAAGTTGTCCAAAAGATGTCAAAAAGTAATCAAAAACTTTGTGGTAGTGGCAACGGTTCGAGGCGCAGCACTGTAACTGCCATGAGGGGTTATCTTGGTCTTTGTAAGGTTTATAGCTTCTTTTTACTCTATTTTGCGTTTTCCGTTGATAATAGCGAATCTGTCTTGATTTTTGACAATCAACTTCTGTTGAAGATGCAGAAGAAGGGGTGCCTTCTTTAGTTCGAAGTTGTACCGTGTTTGCTTGTGTCTCCCAATCCGAGTCTGAACTACTTTCACATACGAGGCTTGTTTTAAGACCAATGTTTTCTTTTACTACGCTTCTACTACGCGTAGTCGCGTAGTTTGAAAATATCAAAGAGTGAAGGCATTAAGAAATAAAAAAATGAATGTTAGTGTGTAAAAGTAGAATAACTAAAAAAGAAAACTAAAGTAAATAAAGTCTGCTAGTGTATATTGTCTACTAACTAGTTCACGGGTTTATGGCAATCACTCGATCACCATAGTATTGCATAGTGCAGAGATATGTAAACGGCAAAAATGTCCCAGGCGTTACTTTTCTATACCACGTTCCTTCGATCGAGTATAGTCACAGGTAGCCCAAGCTCATATAATTTATAAGAGAATGTATGGAGAAAATTAGTAATATAATAACTTGTTGAAGAAAGAAGTGTGGCAGCTAGGGAGATCGTGAGTTGCCAACCTTTAGTTAGACAGTTCTCTGCAACCACCGAATTGGACATCAACGTGTTGGCTTTGATTTCTTTGATTTTTGGTTTTGACGCTGTGACTTGGACCGCATTCGCAATCAAACACATTCCAAAGGTTTTCAATACATTTCAAAACATGAGATTAGAATGCATTTGACTAGTGCAGGTTGACTAGTACTTGATACAATAACACAAGTTTTAAGAAATGTATAAATATATTTTATTCAAATTAATTGCCTTTTCAAACAATCACAGGCCTTTATTTAACTGCATTCATTATAAAACTAACTGATTAAAGTTTGTTTATAAAAATATGAATCGCACCCTGTGGCGGATAAAGAATACTTTTGTATTACAGAGAATCTGACAAAGAATACATGTAAATGTTTTGGTTGGATGTGCACATTAAACATCTGTCGATTTAGCTGAACTAGTGAGAGTAGTCTGTGTAGATAAAGCAAAGTTTCGATTCACCAGAAATTTTAGCGATATGATGTGGCGTTCGAATACAACTTATCGTCTTGCAGCTTCAACTTAGCTTCGATCGATGAAAACCTTGTAAAAGAACATTGCCTTCCCCTAGAAATATCACTTAACATTTTGTGACCTTGAAGCATTACTTCTAGTAACATAAACAACTTGATAATAGTTGTGAATAACAAAGGTTTACCTCGAAAAAATATCCAGCTGAATCCTAATTCATATCATGTCGCCATTCTGTTTCTCACATTGTACAAACACAACTAAATCTGCCTCATCTCGCAACTGCACTTAACCAGTTGTAACGACCAGTTGTCGCGTGGTGAGTGCAGTTGTCATATTTTAAGTGATATCCGGTGACCATTAATTCCGATCATTCCAAAGATATTTCAATGATGTCACGAATCATTGTTCACTCTATCTACGTACGTACGTGTCTACCAAGAAGCCAAGTTCAGAGCTGGTCTATAAACATGCTGTGCATGACACACAGGAGTCCCACTGCAAGATTAGTGTCCAAACCAAACCTTGTTTGCAAGGATCCCATCTAGACACGACCTTGCTAGAAGTGTCAGTAGATTGTTTTTATCTGCAAATTATCGAACTTTCAAGTACTCTCCTTGTTTGTGCAAGTGGATCAAAAGAGAAATATCATGTTGGTGTTCATCGCTACTAATAATCACTGTACTTAATTCAAGGAAATAACTGATCTGAGGTTAGTCTTATGTCAGATTTTTTCACTGTTTTTGTTATTCTTGTGGATCAAATTGGGCAAAAGCTTTCAATTACGGATGTCAGCTTATTTTTTCTTTGTTTTGTCTACAATAATCGAACTTTCAAGTTCTCCTCCTTGTTTGTGCAAGTGGATCAAAAGAAAAATATTATGTTGGTGTTCAGTGCTACTAATAATCAAATTTGTGGCTATATTTCCGGTTTAGATAGTTTGTGTTCACAAATATTATTTCATAGTGTATTCAATGGATATTTATTTATTTTTTACTTTTTAGGACGTTGTTAAAGTGTGTTCCATGACTTTCTGTTGTTAGAAGATGTAGCAACTGAAGTTGAACTGTCAGCGGTGAGGACAAAAAGTGAAACTAATGGTCTTACCCCACTGTACTTGGGATAAGTTTGGAGAGCTGCTTGCATCTGGGGGAACACAGTCATTGGGTTTATATGATGAATTACTTTAATTATTTTTTACGACAATCAACATGTTTTCTGCAAATATGAATCAAGTAAGCGACAGCAAAGAATATCAAGATTTTCTCAGTCTTCATACAGGGAAATCAAAAACAATTTTTGTTAACAAATTCTATTTAAAGAATGACAACTGGTTTATAAAAATGCCAAGGCATCCCAAAAATGTAAGTCTGAAAAAATTCTTTACCACACAAGTGGACATTGTCAAACCGACTCTTGATTTCCAATTTCAGGTGCTGTAGCAAGCTACTATGAAACAAAAAGGAAACAAGACCTCCAGTCTTTGCCTCAGAACAAGGAAAAAGCCGCCCACCAAAAAGCTGACAATAAGCTTCCGCTCAAGAAGGAAAAGAGTAAGTCTTAGTTATCTTCTAACAGTTGGTCAAGAACATGGACTCAAATCATTTATTCAACATATTCCCAAAATATTTGTGGCCATGTTTTTAGAGAGGCTAATTTAGACAGAAAATTTAATACGCTGCAAACACTAAAACAATTGTTACAGACGGCGGGCTTCAGTGATATTTTTGGTGTTGTGTTTATCTTACTCTACGCACTAAAACAACCATTCTAGTGAAATACTCACTAAAATAAGTCTTTTAGTGCTCATAAAGAGTAAGATCTGATAAACAGCATGACGCCTTAAATGACCAACTCATCTTTTGAACTCTCGGATAAAAGATGCTGGTTCAGAACAATACTGTAATTATTTTCTGGCAACTTACACATACTCTGATTACCTTTTCAGCTTTACAAGGCAAGAGATAAGTTTGCTGAAGGCCTCGACAAAGACAAATTCGATTCCTTTAGTTATGACTATGTCAGCGACGAGGAAAATGGCACAGAAGAAAATGCAGGAAAATGGGTTGTGAGGCCTCCAGTCTGGAGATCACAGGACGCCTTTGCCTTAATGCAAAGACTACAGCATAAGGTAGAGGTGCACCAACAGGAAGACCAGCCAAGAGTTCCACAGGTCCTGGGTACTCCAAGCCGAAGACCAAAGCCTAGATGTGTGGTACCTTGGGCTATCGATGCAGCTATTGATGCATCAATATCGGTCCCGGAAAGTGCACCAAGTAGCCCAGAGAGAGCGGCCTCGGCTAGTCCACCAAGTAGTCCAGACAGACGATCTGTCTCACCAATGCGGAACTACAGAGAATTCAGGAGTCCATTGCCAGTCCAAAGACAAGTTCAAAGGTCGAGGAGTCCTTCAGTGCATTTAGAAAATCAACCATCTAGCAGTCAAGGACGCAACAAGAAAAGGCAGCGAAAAAACTAGTTTGTTTGACATGGTGTTAATCATTTTTGATACCGAAGTCACGTTTAAGTTTTTTTGGTGAATGTTATTTTATCTGAGGAACTGCGTAGAAAAACTTAGTTTTTAGATTTGTTTCTGTTTTGAGTTGCAGGATGGAGTAAGAAATTACATAGCCCTGTGAGAGTAGCTAAAAGTTAGATGTTATAAAGGTCATGAAGTGTACCAGAAAATGGCTTATCATAATAGAGTTGATATCTATCTCGATTAACTCTATGGTTATTATAAATAGCTTGTACCAATAAATCTGAATTTATCATTTATATTTAAACTAAAATTGATACATTACACATATATCATATATATTATACTTATTAACTTACAAATGTATTGTAATGTAAATTCTGGTACAGAATAAAATCAATGTCAATGAGTTGCAGTTCAAAAATCAAGTGTCTGAGTGTCTAGAATATGACAAGTTGACGATGCAATCTTGCATGAAAGTGCATAGTATGCGCGAGAATTAATGCAAGCTGAACACTCCAGAACGCTTACAAAATGCATTGTACACAAGTATTTGAGCTGAAGACTTTAGAATATGACAAATCATATCAATGTCAACCAACATCAACGTCATATGGGCCCGCTGTAATTGGTTTAAGCTGTAGCGGCGTTCCTGCCTTTGGCAAAGTAAATAAAATAAAACTAGCTATTTCTAATAGAAAGTGAAATGCTGCGAGCAAAAAACAGCTGGTGTATTCACGTTAGCAGAACTGTTCCCCTAAAACTCACGAAAGTACACCGCTTTGTCTGATATATCAAATGTTTCTTGTTTATCTCCTGTGCGTTGTGTGACGAACACTGCTAGTTGACCTTCAATATTGAACTAGACGCACTCGTGCGTTCACTCGTGCCCATGTAAAAGGGAGCCCAAAATCGGCCGTAAAAAGGACATTTAGATTAGCTGCCGCTACAGTAAGAGCGATTGACATGTTGTCGTTAATAAACTTTTTAACAAGACGCACCTCGAACCGTACACTGGTTGCCTGTAGTTCAACAAGCCGCAGTAGTAAAAACCTTTAATTTGTCTGTCAACAGCTATTCATGCAAAAATTTTGTACCGCTGATCGAATGTATCGCGTGCTCGTCTAGTGACATCCTTGAATCGACTCTCGATACGGTATGGACTTGAACCGCTGATCGTATGTATCGCATGCTCGTCTAGTGACATCCACAGATTACACTGTGTTCCGAATAGGAGGCTACTCGCTTCGCTCGCAGCAAATAAATCGACAATGCATAGTATGGACGAATATTCGAGCTGGATACCCTTAATACGATAAAACTGTCAAAGCGGTATTACATGAAAACTCATAGTATGCTCAAATTTTTGACTTGAATATCCAAGAATACTACAAATTGACAAATCGATTTTGTATGAAAACGTATAGTACAAGAGAATTTGAGCTGAATACTCTAGAATACGGCCAATCGAGCAACCGAAAATGCGAAGTATATGAGTTTTCTCTTTGAACACTCTAGGAGCACCTACAGAATTCTAGAATGGCAAGTCAACCCACTGTAGGCTACAAAAATTTCGTTCTTTGAAAAGTCAAAATCAGTCAAGGGGTATTTGAGGAGAATTCGGAAAAATGTTCCGGATTCGGGATGAAAGTTTCTAGGTTGACGTGACGTCAGTAGGTTTTGATTACCATCAAAAACTTTTGAAAACCTGTAGTATGCCTATCCGTTTTCTAGAGCATACGGGCCCGTATATTCCTCTTTTTGTGCAGTGTGACTTGCCTCTATGTGTGTTCGTTTAGCAACATGCAGGGTGAGAAATTTGTGGAATTCCAGCTCAAAGGACAGAGTCTTTACTGTGGGAGCTTCATTTCAAGTATTCCATTTAGAGTTTGATATTTGGTCAAAGTATTGGAGATAAGCTCAAAATAACAGCCCATTTTGAAGCTCTTATAAGTGTCTAGGTTTATCTTGAGTTAAAAGCTCCATTTTACATTGTTTTAGTGCTGGAAGAGCCCGTCTCTGAAAGCTATTTTCTTTGTAGTCAGCCATCAGGCATTCCTAAATTTTCTGGCTTGCGTTCGCAGTCGCTCAAAGGTGATTAATGAAGGGCATTGTTTCTTATGTTGTTAACCAATCAGGGGTGCATCACATTGCACAAGAATGACCTTTTCTCGAGACAAAAAAAGACAAAAAAAACATTTGTAGTTTATAATTCGTTCCCAGCCTATGGCTTGGGCACGAGTAACAACCCTGCTGTAGCTGATGCACCCAAGGTAAGAATCTTGCTTTTCTAGAGGTCTTCCTTTAGATTTCCATGGCTAAAATCTGAAATTCTGAATCTTAGAATCAGAGGACAGATAGAATCAATGTAAATGGGCTAATGCTTGCTACATTGGCTTATTTTGAGTCTTTATCAAAATTCATAATTACACAAGCATCATGGGATTGATTGGTTATTTGATGCCAGTCACATGTATTATGCCAGTATCAATATCACCACATCGTGGTCTACTGTTAGTAAGAGCCTCTCTAGATTTTATTAGATTTTTTAGGGTTATTTCTTAGTTTAATTGTCATGGATCGTCGATTATGTCCGTGGGGAGCAGTCAATTACGTTGCTTTGAGCCAGGGTCAAGAGATAGAAAAGGTACGAGAGCTGGAAGAAGGCCTTAAAATCACTAGCGGTTTGCCAGCCCAGATGCCATCAATGCCAGGCATTGTGCCAGATGCCCCACATGTACCTTCACCATGTCATGATGTCAGGGAGTTTCGTTTGACACAGAGCCCCTTGTCACCACCAAAACTCTGCAGCGGGAAGCTGCTTTGAGCATGAGGGTTCACAGTGAACTGAAACGGCTGGGTGTTTTGTCTGAAAGTGATCCGGACACTGAATGTGACAAACCATCTCGTCCTTGTGTTTCTGGTACTCATCAAGGCGAGATTTGCTCTGGGAAGATGGCTAAATTGACTAGTGTGGTAAAACAGCTCCAGTTATGGCCACATAGTCACTTAAGTCTGTCTTATGTGTCAAAAAATGTTTCTTATGACGGAATGTTTCTTTGGCGGAATTTGTGGCTGAGAAGAAGTGAGAACGCTCATCTCAATCACTTTACTGCCTTGATGTATTTGGCGTCACAGTTCCCATGGCCTTTGGTCAGAGAATTTCATGCAGCAGTCCTTTATGAAATTGAGTGTGGGCAGCTTCGATGGTGAAAAAAGAATCCAGCAATAAAAAAAATTAACAAAAATTTGGGTTTGAACAGTTACAGTAATTTTAAGATTACCGTCAACCTTGCTTTGCGGGCATTTGTTTTGTTTTTCTAAATATCTTACTTAAATACAGATTTCCAAAAACTTTTTTCTTAAAGTTTAACCTTCAAGGACTTTCTTTATCACTTATAAAAAAATTCATCAAGGTAATGCCACAAAGGTTGATGCTAACCCTAATGTATAAGTCAACAAAGTTTCTGATTACCAGAAAAAAGTGTACAAATTGTGTAAAATTGTACAATAAAAATGTCTCAAAATCCCTCTGAAAATGCTGGAAATCACATTTCCAAGAGTCTGAATTTCAAAATTTTCTGGGGGAACATGCGAACCCCCCTAGAAAATTTCCCCTTTCGTGGTCCTTTGCCTCGGCAACCATTTCGGTCTGGCTATGGCCCTGCAAATGAGGAGAGTGTGTCAGATCTTGCTGACAGATTCAAGATCAAGCTGGTGTTAGATAACCTTCAAAATGTGGAAGCAAAGGAGTTCAGCAAAAGAAAGACAATGGCAGAGATTTAGGCTAAAAAGAAAAAGGAAACAAGAGAAAACCCTACAGTAGCTATGATTGGCAGAAATTGATTACTGAAAATGAATTAATTGAACTTACAGTATTTGAACTTAACAAATACTTGCAATTTCACGGAATGAACAATTGCATCAAGATGCGGAAGCAAGAGAAAATTGAAAGAATCAAGGAACACTGGGGTAAAGAATACCCACTTAGTTGATTGCTTCACTTTATCCTGATGGGCCATGGGCCAATAAGCTCGGTCAAATAACATGGTTGGAGAAACAAGCAGAACTGACAGGCAAAGACCGTTAATTGAAATCTCAACCTCTTCACGTGAGGACATACAACTCAGTTCAAATCAATTTTTAGCACATAACAATCATGAATAGTACCATTGTACATTGACTGTAGTCAAGTTAAAAGGTAGTATCTAAAGGAAACATAAAGGATTGTCTACAGACCAGAGGAACATGATGTTGATTCTTTAATTGTTTGTCTAGAATCAGCTTTTTCTGAATTGAAAAACTCGGCCATCGGCCTTGACAATATAAGTGCAAGACTATTGAAAAGTGGTGCCACAGTCATTGGTCCTGTATTTTTAAAACAAGTCTTTTTAATATGTCAATTTCTACATCAAAGTTCCCATCCCTATGGAAACGTGCGAAAGTCATGGCTTTGTTTAAATCTGGAAACAGACCAGTCCTAGTAATTATTGTCCAATTTCCATCCTTCCGACCATCAGTAAAATACTTGAACAGTTTTTGAACAGTTATACTCATACCTATCATCAAAGAACCTGATCTCACCGAATCAGTTTGGTTTTCAACCAAGATTATCTACCAGCATTGCTCTCTCAAAATTTTGTGACAATATACTCTGGAAAATGGAACAGCCACTGTGGCTGCCTTTATGGAACTCTCAAAGGCCTTTGACACAGTGGATCACGTCATTCTTAGCACGAAATTGATGTCCTTTGCAGTCTCTGAACCTGGTCTCAATTGGTTTACTTCATACCTAACCCAGAGATCTTAAGTTACAAAAGTTGGTAATATCATGTCTGAGGCACTTCCAGTGACAGTTGGAGTACCGCAGGGCTCAATTTTAGGCCCTCTCCTGTTCATCATATACATAAATGACCTACCAAAATCGCTAAAATACTGCAAAGAAACATTATGCTGATGACTCAGTTATTTATTGTTCCGAGAGTACACCCCAGGATATGCAAATGAAAATGAATAGTGATCTACACAATCTGGCTCTTTGGTTTGACAGGAACAAATTAACACTTAATGCATCTAAGTCTTAACTTATGCTCTTTGGACATTCTGTAAGAACTGGTCCTTTCAAATATAGTTTCAAATATTTGGGTGTAACTCTAAATGAACATTTGTCATGGGACGATCACATTTTCAGCATTGCGTCTAAAATACGTAAACGAATTGCTATTTTGAATCGAATCAAATTTTTACTTCCTCTGTCTGCTAGGATAACTTACTACAACACTATGATCAAGCCCAGCATTGTCTAGGGAGATGAGAAGAACTCTGTGCAGATGGATCTTCTTCAAGTACTACAAAACAGGGCAGCCAAGATGATCCTTGGAAAAGAATTACATGCATCTGCAACTCAAGCCTTGAAAGAGTTGAACTGGATGCCACTGGCCAAGAAAAGAATTATAGATTGCTGTATTTTTGTTTACAAATGTTTAAATATGTAAAATATTTTTCCAGATTTTCTCATAAATTGTATGATTAATGAATGTTTTAAATTTTTTATATGTGCTTTAATATTATTATACTATTGCATCCCTATAATTATTTCAACTTATCCAGTATTATATATATATTATATGATACAATTTTCCACTTCATATCAGTTTCAAATTCAATTTTTTTGCTTATTTTATTATTTGTTGTATTCATATATTAAAAAAACGGATTAAGTTGAATATTGGAGAAGCCATGAATCTTTCTCTTTGACTTTCTTTCTAGTAGCCATGTTGTAGATTTCACTCTGATTTCACACCCTAAGAGTCAAACTCTTGAAAAATTTGTAGTTTACAGTTTTGAACCTTTTTAATCAGGTATTGTAAATTGCTTTGTAAATTACTATAAACTACCTACAAGCAAAGAGAATTTGGATTGGTCTTCCAAAGTTTGTTTACATTGCTATGTAAGTTTCTATTTCCTGATCAAGTTGAGATATTTAAGCAACAAAGGTAGCAGATTTGGTCTACTTTAATGTTTACTTTCCAAAAAATCAAATTTTTTAATGATTTATCTCATGACTCTCATGATATAATTCAACTTTAAAGTCTAAAGGACCACTTTACTACTAGTAAATTTCTCTAGTGTCATTACATGTTCCATCAAAGATTGAGTTGTTTTGCCTACATTCTCCCCAAAAGCAAATGAGTCTCTAGTTTATCTCAGTTTTCAAGATACTAATTGCTGTTTTTGCTTTGTTTTGTTTGTTTGTTTGTTTTGTCTTGCAGGTGCAAGAGCTTGGATTTGCACACACATATCAACACGAGGAAGCGTGTTACAAATACATCAGAAAGCTCATGACCTTAACCTTTCATCCTACACCATGAGATACACCATATGTTTAACAGACTAAAGCTTAAAGCCACAAATGGTCCCCTACAGCGGCTAGTGGAATACATGAAAAGCCAATGGATTGAGTCAAGTACCCATACACCAAAAGAGTGGAGTGTCTACAAACTACCGATCAGAACCAACAATGACCTGGAGGGGTGGCATCATGCCCTCAACAGACGAGCTGGGGGACGAGGCCTTCCCTTCTACCAGTTAATAGACCTCTTGTACAACCAAGCACAATTGTGTGCATTGAACATCAGACTAGTGACGAAAACAAGCTCAAGTGCATCCACAGAAAGAAGTACAGATGTACTCAAGCCAAGATATTTAGTGTGAGGTCGAAGTATCAGCAAGAACAAAAGGATGCCATGCAAGTTTTGAAGACTTGCTCAAAGGTCAATAAACCTAGTAGATTCCAGTAGAACTTTACCATTGAACTCTGTCAATTATTATATTGTAAATATAAAGTAGGGCCTTTTAAGGTTTTAAATATTCATGTAAATTATTTCAAAATGAAAATATTTTGAATCCAATAAACCCTGTCAAGTGACATCATTGACTTTCTTATACATTGTTTCTAGATTGAGGTTTAAATGAATTTTGGTATAATGTACATGCTCAGTTATGGAAATATATGTTATTGAATTGTTGAATTCCTTGTTTGTGTGCAATTGTGTTATGCTGTAATTAAAGTTAACTTCAATAGAGTGACTGCAAAAACAATCCGTTAAATAGAGTGATTTTTTGATTAATTACTAACATTCAATTTTAATTTCACAGGTTTATTACAATCATTCTACGGTAGTGATTTTACTCAGCCATGAAAAAAATAACTAGTAAGTACTATAAACTTTGGAACCAATGAAAACTCAAATAAAGAATTTTCACTTTCACTTCATAATACCAATGTATAACCGACACCAAATAAATGACAAACAATCACTACCTCATGGTGACCATTGATTAAGATGACCACAAGCTAAAGTGATGTTAAATTTCAGAAAATTTACCACTATTCTTTATCACAGCTTTCATTTGTCTTTTCTAAACAGTCAAATGAAAGGTTCTGTAGTTTCATTCAACTACGTGGATATTTATGCAGGGCATCTGACGTAATGCGGCAAAAAAATTAAAATTATGCAAAATTGCAGACCAAATTATGCAGCAAAGATGATTGATCATGTGGCAAAAAGGACTGATTATGCGGCAAATTATGCAATTTGTTTCTGATCTTTTTTCTTATATGTTGATAAGTTTTAGGGGTAAAAACATTTTATTTGCATTTTTAAGGAGTAAGGAATATTTAGAATTGAAACAAAGCATGAAAAACAATTTTTGAATAGAAGATAATCAATATCTTTGTTTTTAATTTCACTGCAAGATGATCTTAATACTGTCATATGCATAATTATCGATCTTAACTAGAAATTTATCCATTTTCAAAAATTTTTTCACTGTACTTTACGTAGCTAGGGCATAGAGAAAAGCATGTTTACTATAAATATATATGTCGGCAATGCTGATTGGATCATTGACAGAAAGGAATTGTTCCATTTGAACCAATTGCAAATGGGGTTAGAGCAAAACTAGTGCCAGTCTCTTTGCTCTCCAATGCAAGTGACATCTTGAAGATGGGTGAAAAATCGTTTGACTCTGGCCTGTTTTCATAGACTTTTCAATAGTTTTCACAAGTGTATTTACATTAAAATGGTTTGTATCTACATATGTCTTAAGTATTAGTGACATTTCATTTGATTTCAGGAAAAAAAATATGAACTTTTTGGCAATTTATGTGATTTTCGGTGATTGTGCGATTTTATGCGATTTTAGGTCAATTGTGCGAAATCGCATAATCGCGTTATATCAGATGTCCTGTTTATGCTGTGATAATCAGCTATTCAATAATATAGTAAATCAAAGTTTCAAATAAACTGCAATTTTCATACAATAGTGAATAGCCACATGTACTCATAGAGTACCTATTTTTAGGTACTAGGAGAGTGGGTTACTTATGAAGTTGAGTGCTCTTAAGCCTGTTTGAACTCACTACAGAAAACATTGCAACCAATGTATTGTCCAAATAGATTTTGCACAGTTTAAAATTGCTGGCATGGATTAGGTTTAATTCAAAAGTTTACTGGGAAAGTTTAACATTGTCCTGATTCTGTCCATGTGGCATAGTTTCCTATGTGTGTGATGGAAAACTGGTAGCTACTCACAAAACTTTACCAACCAATGACAGCACGGTCATAACGTGAGCAAGTTTGAATTGCTTGGAAGACAGGAAGCAATTTGTTTGTCACTAAGGGTTGCTCAAGAATTCCTTCTCTTGTAACTAAACGAATTACTCTTATAGTTGTTAACTGAAATGAAGAAGATCCAGGGAAAGTTTTAGCCTCGAATGATACAATTTTGGAAGAATAAATGCTAAACAGTTGTCAGTGTGCTTCGTCAACTTGTTTGCGAACCCTTTATACACAGTAAAAATTCGTTTTTACCATTGGATAATTAGCATTTAATCGTTTAAGTTCGACCATCCAAAATTTGTCAATGACCGTTCAAAAATATTTTTGGCCAGACATCATAACCAGCGTACGACCGCCCGTTGTTTCTCAACATCGTGTCCGGATTCCGGACATCTTTTGGCGCCATGTTGCACACAATCTCTTGGAAATTTTATGCAGTTGCGGCAAGATGAGACGGTTTTTTTCCCATCAGAATTACATAATGATATCATTTATGTGTTTGCAGTAACTTACCAACCTTGTAACTCCTATTCAAATTGCAGAACATGCTTAAAAATTCACCAAATTTCTCCACAGTCTCATCCAACTTACTTCTATTGGGACTACTCGTAGACTCAGTCCCAGAATGCCTTGGAATCACACCCAAAATGCATTGCCATCCCACTTGTACACAGGGAGTCCAAAACTTCGTTTTGTAGATACCGTGAACGACTCCATGCCATGTAAGGACGACTTTTAATGTCCTGGGCCCGGTTGTACTAAGGTTGGATAAAGTTATCCACCGGATAAGAGTTATCCTCTGTATAGATTACAGGGGAATACAGGGGAATACAGGGGAATACATGGGAATACATGGGAATACAGGGGAATACATGGGAATACATGGGAATACAGGGGAATCATGTGTGTTTTTGTATATACATGTGCCTAGAATTTCAATGGATTATATTGATGGTGAATGAAGTACCAACCCGCTAGATAAGGATTTATCCGCTGGATAGCGCTATTCACCCGTCGTACAACCGGCCCCCGAAGTTTATAAGGGCATATGATAGTCCGTCGCGTAGTGTCCTGACAAACTACACTTAGTAAGGACAACTTGTATTGTCCAGAGCTTACTTAGTAAGGACAACTTCTATTGTCCTGAGCTTTAGCGATTGTAGTAGTCAAATACACTTAAAACTGAGCACTGATGGAGAGAGGGGTAAAGAGCGCACCGTCGGCTTCCTGGGAAACGTAACCAGCTTAACTAGCTGGAGGAACTACCGACCCTAAATATTGTGCTTTATCTTAACCTTTTAAATTGTCGAAGTGTAGCGTTTTACTGAAATGGAAGACGTTTCTCGATCGGAGGGATTATGGCCAAAGAAGGAGATAAAGAAAATTCAAAAGAAAACCGATCCATATATTCGACCTATAAAGGCTTTTTCTCTCTCTTTGCCCGCCGGCCTTTGCGCAAGCGCGTTTGCATTCTCACTCCTCCCAACCAAACCTTTATTTGAGTTATTATTACATTTTGAGTAGCCATTACCCTAAGTTCTGTTTCCGTAAAAGTTCCCAAAAAGAGTGAGGAGAATCCAGGTCTATCATGCAGGGGAGTAGCCAGGAGTTTCGTGCGACTGCTTACCCAGCTGGATGAACAGTTTATACAGTATAGACAAGCCAAAAATATACCTTTTGCTTGAATTTAAACATTAAAAAATACTATGTCTTGATTAACTTGGCAATTGTTTAGCGGGGCAATTGCAAAACGCATAAAAAAACGTACGATATTTGATCGCACATTTAAGAAATATAGAGAAATTAACTGACGATATCCATATATTAATAATCATGAATATTAATCAATCTCAATATATTTATGAAATATAATTAAAAAGGTTAAGGTAAAAAAAACATCAGTATCCGTAGCAAGACTATAAGTAGTCAGGATATTCAGGCAAAAAAAGAAAAAGTTATAGAAAAAGAGTGAAAAAAAGAAAAAAGAAAAAGGATTCGCCCCCGACACAACTCGAACCTGTTAGGCATGCACCCCCGGACACAAAGTAGAAATGATTATTTAACTGAAAAATAAAAAAAGGAAAAATTAAATTTTGGGACGATTCTCCCGAGACATTCAAGGAAGCTGAGACATCGAATCGACTTACGTTAAGGATGAAGATTTCGGCCCCATCCACGCTATCCCGGTGCTACATAAAACAGTTGCCTTGGCCCGAAGGCCAGGGAGGGAGACGATATCCAGACCCTAATCCATACCTTTAGATATCACCTTAGACCGCTGCGCTACCTAGACACTTAATAATTTTAATGTCTAATTGGGGTAGTCTATTCGGCGAAGTTTCATTATGATGCTAATACGTTTGTCCCAAATCCTTGGGGACATAGGGGAACCAATCAAAATGGAGTATTTTGAAGAAAGATCAATAAAGTTGCGTTAACAATATGCATTTTAGGTCCATCGAGCTCCTTTGTAACGTGAAGAAGTTATGCTGTATTTTAGTATGGATCTTTATTTTCTACTGCTGGATGAAGGTTTGCAACTGCATGGTAATCACATTTACTATTTAAGAGTAATCCTAAAGCAGATCTCGATGATTTTCCAGACAAATTAGGGCGAAGATTTGAAATGCCCCGTCAGCAAAGTTAAGTATCTCGCTTACAAATATCTTAACTCAACTGAAAGTTGTACATTTAGAGATTTAATAAACTTTATCACTTAGGGTTTCATCAGTTGTATTTTCAAGTCTAGTTAGGCAAGAGGACAAGAAAATCTCGTGAAACCCTAACCCTAATCTGCTGAGTCTCTGCTAGTAGGGAATCCTGTACTGGTAAAGAATTCCTGTGCCAGCACCAAAGACACGAGCTATTAAAGCATGTCTGTAAGTTGTTCTTATTCAAATTCATAATAGAAATATCATTTTGTAGCAAAACCGCAAGTAAGAGCTTGTTAAGAACTTGTTAAACGAGTTTTACTTTTTCTTGCACGTACGAGTGATTGCAAGGGGAAACTAGAATTAAGGGAGGGGGAGGGGATTGGGGAGGAGAGGGGAGGGGAAGTTGTTAATCCACGTCCCCTGGAATTCCCCTAGCTATGTTCGTGATTGTACACTCGAACTACACATTCAATTGAGTCAGTTCGTCGTTCTTACCCCATTTATTTCCACATATATAACACAGGGCTACTACAGGTACTACATATACTATAGATACTACACCCTACAACAGGTGCTACAGATACTACACTGACTACATGTACTACATGTACTGCACTTACTACTGGAACTACAAAACAGGTATAACACCTACGTACTACAGGCACTATAGATATTACACCACACAACAGGTGCTACAGATACTGCTGCTACTACGCTTACCATGTGTGATACACCAACTACAACCACTACAACTACTACAACTACTACACCTACTACAAGTACACAGCCTTCCTACTACACTGGTGCTACAGGTACTACACGTAATACAGATGCTACACGTACTACAGATACTACAAGTACTACACGAACTACAGAAACGTACTACACCTACTACAAGTACTACTCCTACTACGTGTACACTGCCCTCACCAACTAAGCTCAGGACAATACAAGTTGTCCTTACTGAGTATAGTTCGTCAGGACACTACGCGACGGACTATGATATGCCCTTATAAACCTCAGGACATTAGAAGTCGTCCTTACATGGAGTCGCTACCCATGTCACATGCAGCGCTCTGTTTTGCCCGCGAGCGACTCTTCTTTTGATAAATTTTTGTCCAATGGGCGTTTAAAGGGGATCGGCGCTGCTATAACGCGGCTTCGCTCCTATGACGTCACTGAAATTGCTTATTTCGCATTTTCTTGATATCTAGACGTGACAGCTGAAAACGAACTTTTGCAAAATATACGCACAGAAATATTGAAAAACCTCTATAGCACGCGCTCAACTGCGTAGCGATATAAAGTATGTTGGTATAAGTGCATAACGTAAATTTCAACAGTGTTTCACCATAATTGGTCTTCTCATCATTTTGTGGATTGAATTAAAGGACCGAGTATTTACGATCCTTGGGTATAAGCGCCCTTCTACATGCAGATCTGATTTAATTTAGCCCACGTACACCTATTGAAATTTAGCCTGCCCACAGGCGCTCCAGGAGAGGGGGAAGAGGAGGGGGAAGGGGATAGGGACTGGGGAGGAGGGAAAGGAAAGGAGTATGGGAGGTCTTAAAAGGGGTAACCTTCCCTTCCAATCCCTTCCCGGCTTCCTTTCTCTTCCCCCTCCCTTTCCCTTTCTTCCCTCCCCTCCCAAGTTGTTAGGCTCACCTTTTAACCGAGCTCGGTTAAAAGCTTGATAGTGTTTTAACTCGCCTCTCTATAGCAGAAGCCTTTTCAAAAACCTTTCATTTCCACGAATACAAACACATACTACTCGATGAGGACTCTGGTATAGAAGGGGGGTCAAAGCAACCTCGTTCTCAGGCCCTTTTCCCTTCGCTTGGAGGTCCAAACGAAGGGAAAAGGACCTGGGAACGAGGTTGGGGGTCAAAGCGTAATCACGCTCGGGGCTTATATCAGTAAATACGGTACTTAACTCCAATTTCGTATATAGATTTATTTACACATATTGCAATTTATTGATAAAAATGATCATTAACATGATTATATCTTAATGCAAATGGGGTTAGAGCAAAACTAGTGCCAGTCTCTTTGCTCTCCAATGCAAGTGACGCCTTGAAGATGGGTGAAAAATCGTTTGACTCTGGCCTGTTTTCATAGACTTTTCAATAGTTTTCACAAGTGTATTTACATTAAAATGGTTTGTATCTACATATGTCTTAAGTATTAGTGACATTTCATTTGATTTCAGGAAAAAAAATATGAACTTTTTGGCAATTTATGTGATTTTCGGTGATTGTGCGATTTTATGCGATTTTAGGTCAATTGTGCGAAATCGCATAATCGCGTTATATCAGATGTCCTGTTTATGCTGTGATAATCAGCTATTCAATAATATAGTAAATCAAAGTTTCAAATAAACTGCAATTTTCATACAATAGTGAATAGCCACATGTACTCATAGAGTACCTATTTTTAGGTACTAGGAGAGTGGGTTACTTATGAAGTTGAGTGCTCTTAAGCCTGTTTGAACTCACTACAGAAAACATTGCAACCAATGTATTGTCCAAATAGATTTTGCACAGTTTAAAATTGCTGGCATGGATTAGGTTTAATTCAAAAGTTTACTGGGAAAGTTTAACATTGTCCTGATTCTGTCCATGTGGCATAGTTTCCTATGTGTGTGATGGAAAACTGGTAGCTACTCACAAAACTTTACCAACCAATGACAGCACGGTCATAACGTGAGCAAGTTTGAATTGCTTGGAAGACAGGAAGCAATTTGTTTGTCACTAAGGGTTGCTCAAGAATTCCTTCTCTTGTAACTAAACGAATTACTCTTATAGTTGTTAACTGAAATGAAGAAGATCCAGGGAAAGTTTTAGCCTCGAATGATACAATTTTGGAAGAATAAATGCTAAACAGTTGTCAGTGTGCTTCGTCAACTTGTTTGCGAACCCTTTATACACAGTAAAAATTCGTTTTTACCATTGGATAATTAACATTTAATCGTTTAAGTTCGACCATCCAAAATTTGTCAATGACCGTTCAAAAATATTTTTGGCCAGACATCATAACCAGCGTACGACCGCCCGTTGCTTCTCAACATCGTGTCCGGATTCCGGACATCTTTTTTTCGCCATGTTGCACACAATCTCTTGGAAATTTTATGCAGTTGCGGCAAGATGAGACGGTTTTTTTCCCATCAGAATTACATAATGATATCATTTATGTGTTTGCAGTAACTTACCAACCTTGTAACTCCTATTCAAATTGCAGAACATGCTTAAAAATTCACCAAATTTCTCCACAGTCTCATCCAACTTACTTCTATTGGGACTACTCGTAGACTCAGTCCCAGAATGCCTTGGAATCACACCCAAAATGCATTGCCATCCCACTTGTACACAGGGAGTCCAAAACTTCGTTTTGTAGATACCGTGAACGACTCCATGCCATGTAAGGACGACTTTTAATGTCCTGGGCCCGGTTGTACTAAGGTTGGATAAAGTTATCCACCGGATAAGAGTTATCCTCTGTATAGATTACAGGGGAATACAGGGGAATACAGGGGAATACATGGGAATACATGGGAATACATGGGAATACATGGGAATACATGGGAATACAGGGGAATCATGTGTGTTTTTGTATATACATGTGCCTAGAATTTCAATGGATTATATTGATGGTGAATGAAGTACCAACCCGCTAGATAAGGATTTATCCGCTGGATAGCGCTATTCACCCGTCGTACAACCGGCCCCCGAAGTTTATAAGGGCATATGATAGTCCGTCGCGTAGTGTCCTGACAAACTACACTTAGTAAGGACAACTTGTATTGTCCAGAGCTTACTTAGTAAGGACAACTTCTATTGTCCTGAGCTTTAGCGATTGTAGTAGTCAAATACACTTAAAACTGAGCACTGATGGAGAGAGGGGTAAAGAGCGCACCGTCGGCTTCCTGGGAAACGTAACCAGCTTAACTAGCTGGAGGAACTACCGACCCTAAATATTGTGCTTTATCTTAACCTTTTAAATTGTCGAAGTGTAGCGTTTTACTGAAATGGAAGACGTTTCTCGATCGGAGGGATTATGGCCAAAGAAGGAGAATAAAGAAAATTCAAAAGAAAACCGATCCATATATTCGACCTATAAAGGCTTTTTCTCTCTCTTTGCCCGCCGGCCTTTGCGCAAGCGCGTTTGCATTCTCACTCCTCCCAACCAAACCTTTATTTGAGTTATTATTACATTTTGAGTAGCCATTACCCTAAGTTCTGTTTCCGTAAAAGTTCCCAAAAAGAGTGAGGAGAATCCAGGTCTATCATGCAGGGGAGTAGCCAGGAGTTTCGTGCGACTGCTTACCCAGCTGGATGAACAGTTTATACAGTATACACAAGCCAAAAATATACCTTTTGCTTGAATTTAAACATTAAAAAATACTATGTCTTGATTAACTTGGCAATTGTTTAGCGGGACAATTGCAAAACGCATAAAAAAACGTACGATATTTGATCTCACATTTAAGAAATATAGAGAAATTAACTGACGATATCCATATATTAATAATCATGAATATTAATCAATCTCAATATATTTATGAAATATAATTAAAAAGGTTAAGGTAAAAAAAAACATCAGTATCCGTAGCAAGACAATAAGTAGTCAGGATATTCAGGCAAAAAAAGAAAAAGTTATAGAAAAAGAGTGAAAAAAAGAAAAAAGAAAAAGGATTCGCCCCCGACACGACTCGAACCTGTTAGGCATGCACCCCCGGACACAAAGTAGAAATGATTATTTAACTGAAAAATAAAAAAAGGAAAAATTAAATTTTGGGACGATTCTCCCGAGACATTCAAGGAAGCTGAGACATCGAATCGACTTACGTTAAGGATGAAGATTTCGGCCCCATCCACGCTATCCCGGTGCTACATAAAACAGTTGCCTTGGCCCGAAGGCCAGGGAGGGAGACGATATCCAGACCCTAATCCATACCTTTAGATATCACCTTAGACCGCTGCGCTACCTAGACACTTAATAATTTTAATGTCTAATTGGGGTAGTCTATTCGGCGAAGTTTCATTATGATGCTAATACGTTTGTCCCAAATCCTTGGGGACATAGGGGAACCAATCAAAATGGAGTATTTTGAAGAAAGATCAATAAAGTTGCGTTAACAATATGCATTTTAGGTCCATCGAGCTCCTTTGTAACGTGAAGAAGTTATGCTGTATTTTAGTATGGATCTTTATTTTCTACTGCTGGATGAAGGTTTGCAACTGCATGGTAATCACATTTACTATTTAAGAGTAATCCTAAAGCAGATCTCGATGATTTTCCAGACAAATTAGGGCGAAGATTTGAAATGCCCCGTCAGCAAAGTTAAGTATCTCGCTTACAAATATCTTAACTCAACTGAAAGTTGTACATTTAGAGATTTAATAAACTTTATCACTTAGGGTTTCATCAGTTGTATTTTCAAGTCTAGTTAGGCAAGAGGACAAGAAAATCTCGTGAAACCCTAACCCTAATCTGCTGAGTCTCTGCTAGTAGGGAATCCTGTACTGGTAAAGAATTCCTGTGCCAGCACCAAAGACACGAGCTATTAAAGCATGTCTGTAAGTTGTTCTTATTCAAATTCATAATAGAAATATCATTTTGTAGCAAAACCGCAAGTAAGAGCTTGTTAAGAACTTGTTAAACGAGTTTTACTTTTTCTTGCACGTACGAGTGATTGCAAGGGGAAACTAGAATTAAGGGAGGGGGAGGGGATTGGGGAGGAGAGGGGAGGGGAAGTTGTTAATCCACGTCCCCTGGAATTCCCCTAGCTATGTTCGTGATTGTACACTCGAACTACACATTCAATTGAGTCAGTTCGTCGTTCTTACCCCATTTATTTCCACATATATAACACAGGGCTACTACAGGTACTACATATACTATAGATACTACACCCTACAACAGGTGCTACAGATACTACACTGACTACATGTACTACATGTACTGCACTTACTACTGGAACTACAAAACAGGTATAACACCTACGTACTACAGGCACTATAGATATTACACCACACAACAGGTGCTACAGATACTGCTGCTACTACGCTTACCATGTGTGATACACCAACTACAACCACTACAACTACTACAACTACTACACCTACTACAAGTACACAGCCTTCCTACTACACTGGTGCTACAGGTACTACACGTAATACAGATGCTACACGTACTACAGATACTACAAGTACTACACGAACTACAGAAACGTACTACACCTACTACAAGTACTACTCCTACTACGTATACACTGCCTACTATGGGAATTACTGTACTAGGGCTACTACAGATACTACAGGTACTACAGATACTACACCTACAACGGGTGCTACACCAACTACAACCATGCACTACACCTACTCCTACTACCGGCTACTACTAGTACAACTCTACAGGTACCACACTTACTACAAGTGCTACACTAACTACAATCGCTACATCTACTATAGGAACACATATTGTATTGCGCACCATCACAAAAGCTCAGGACGTACGTACAATAGAAGTTGTCCTCACCAACTAAGCTCAGGACAATACAAGTTGTCCTGGCTAAGTATAGTTCGTCAGGACACTTCGCGACGGATCGACTATGATATGCCCTTATAAACCTCAGGACATTAGAAGTCGTCCTTATATGGAGTCGCTACCCATGTCACATTCAGCGAGCGACTCTTCTTTTGATAAATTTTTGTCCACTGGGCGTTTAAAGGTGATCGGCGCTGCTATAGCGCGGCTTCGCTCCTATGACGTCATTGAAATTGCTTATTTCGCATTTTCTTGATATCTAGACGTGACAGCTGAAAACGAACTTTTGCAAAATATACGCACAGAAATATTGAAAAACCTCTATAGCACGCGCTCAACTGCGTAGCGATATAAAGTATGTTGGTATATATAAGTGCATAACGTAAATTTCAACAGTTTCACCATAATTGGTTTTCTCATCATTTTGTGGATTGAATTAAAGGACCGAGTATTTACGATCCTTGGGCATAAGCGCCCTTCTACATGCAGATCAGATTTAATTTAGTCCCCGTACACCTATTGAAATTTAGCCTGCCCACAGGCACTTCAGGAGAGGGGGAAGGGGAGGGGGAAGGGGAGGGGAAGGGGATCTAGGGGGAAGGGGAGGGGGATAGAGACTAGGGAGGAGGGAAAGGAAAGGAGTATGGGAGGTCTTAAGAGGGGTAGCCTTCCCTTCACTTCCCTTCCTTCCTTTCCAATCCCTTCCCGGCTTCCTTTCTCTCCCCCCTCCCTTTCCCTTTCTTCCCTCCCCTCCCAAGTTGCTAGGCTGACCTTTTAACCGAGCTCGGTTAAAAGCTTGATAGTGTTTTAACTCGCCTCTCTATATATAGCAGAAGCCTTTTCAAAAACCTTTCATTTCCACGAATACAAACACATACTACTCGAAAAGGACTCTGGTATAGAAGGGGGGTCAAAGCAACTTCGTTCCCAGGCCCTTTTCCCTTAGCTTGGAGGTCCAAACGAAGGGAAAAGGGCCTGGGAACGAGGTTAGTGGTCAAAGCGTAATCACGCTCGGGGCTTATATCAGTAAATACGGTACTTAACTCCAATTTCGTATATAGATTTATTTACACATATTGCAATTTATTGATAAAAATGATCATTAACATGACTATATCTTAATGTGGCCTATATAATCTGTATGAGCCTAATCATCTTGGATAATACTGGAGAGAATGAAACACAAGACCACCTTTTAGTTCAGACTTCAATTATGTAAAGATTGCACCGAGTAAGAGCAGATTTTGTATGACTATCAGGGGCGTATCCAGAATATTTCAAGGGGGCTCACACTTTCCGTTTTCCACCAAAGGGGGGTCACACTTCCAATTTCTCAATCTTTCTCCAGTCAGATTCTTTTATTTCTATCATCTTTTTGTTTTCAAAGGGGGGTCACGGGCACCCTGGGACCCCCCTGGATACGCCCCTGACTATGAAAACGACACGGTCACGGCACGGCACGGTTACGACAGGAATTTCGAATGTTTTTATAGACATCACGGCACTGATATATGGTCACGGTATGGCGCGGTCCGTTTCACACTCATACGAAAACTGCTCTATGGCTACTATAGCGATTTTACGTAATCTGTGAAAAAGAAATAGTTTAAAAATCATATTTAAATTGAAACAGAAGAAAACAATGGAATAAGAGGCCGAGTCTACTGACCTGTACTACTCTAAAATCTACTTCACGGCTCTAATATTATTATCTATAAGTTACTGAGATGCACAGATGGTAAATATGGCCATGCTGTTGAACCCTAGCCTGCGTTGCTGGCGGTCTGCGGTTTTTGGGCGGAGGAAATGTTGTCTTTCATGTTCATTTCTTCCTCCGCCCAAACACCGCAGACCGCCAGCAACGCAGGCTAGTTGAACCCTAGAATCTTCATCTCGATCCCTGACTGACGTACATTATATAAAAGGTGGTCATATATTTAGGATTTTGTAGCGTGAATTCTAGGATTTTTAAACAATTCGGTAGCTTGTATTTAGACTGCGAGCAGTCCCTCCTTTTCCCTCCAGAACCAGTAAAAGAACTTTGAGAAGGAAGTACCAAGCAAAGCATAAAAAATGTTTGAACTGAAGGGAATTCGTGAAAGCATTCAATCTTAACCATGCAACTATTCCAAACGAGACATGCCAATGTAATGATCGCCCATTCCAAGTGGTCTATTCATTATAAAAATTCAGTTTGTTGATTATCAGTGGATGTACAACCATCATTACAACCATTCCCCAGCGACTGTTTGTGTGAGTTTGTTTGTTGTTCAGAAAAACTAGATTCTTGTGAATTAGAAGCTGAAAATGAAAAACAGATCAATCATTCATAATGCAGATAAGAAACATGCGATATGAATTCGTTTCAGCTATAACATTTTTTGGTCACCCAAAGTTTTTGAAATCTGTGGCATTATCGCGACTTTTATGTAGTTTATAGGGGGGTCAGGGGGACTAGCATCAAAATTGTTCAACATTCAATTTAGCCGAAACTTCATTGAAACTACACTGAAAGACTGTCAAAGAGCTGTTCAAAAACTGGTTAGTTTGTTTTCTGAAAATTCTCATGGGAAGTATTAGATTTTTATGAATCTTTAGATGTATCAGTGACGTCATACACTCCACACGGGCATTTAGCTCCGTACATTTCTAGTGTAATTTGTAATTGAAATATCTCAACGTAAATGTTCTACATTGAAGAAAACTGACCAGAAAATTAATCCTTAGTCTAAACAATGTAAGAAAACACACATTTTTAGTGTCAAAGAAATTGAATTGTTTAAGAACAAAACATAAAGAAATGTATGGAGCTGAATGCTTAAGTTGAGTGTATGACGTCACCACAACGGTTTTGGTGCTAGTCTCCCTTTAAGAGTCGTGAAAATTGCATGCAAAGTTGATCAAAAGTCACGCCTGCAGTATGACTCAGGTAATATATCTGTAACTCCTCGTAAGATGTCATTTAATTGGCTTGATAAGATAAAAGAATCTATTGTTGTCATTGCCGTTTTCAAAAGTTTCTTTTGTTTAGATTCTCGTGTGGCCCAGCAAATGGATGAAATCTTCCGAGAAGTGCAGGTCGCCTCGTAAACAGACTAACAGTACTTACCAGTATCAGCAAGAGTCTGTGGGTCAAGCTCTGCAATAGGTCTATTACCAAGTTTAGCATTAACAGCAGCCCTTTCACGCATAACTTCCACAGGGACACCCCGAAGATCGTTTAACGATTTTCTCTTTTTACTCCAACTTTTCTCATTCTTTGCTTCAAACATTTGTGCATCTACATTCGAGAAAGATTTGCTGCTTTTCTTGCTTCTCCTCTCAAAGAATTTATGAGGTGCCCCTTGAGATGCAGGTTTTATACCAGGTTCCATTGATTTTTTGATAGTCCCATTATTTTCAATATTAGAAGAAACAGTTTCTACAGGAAGACTTGCCTGTGGCGAAGCCAAATCCTGCTCGTTTGTAAAATCATAGTTAACTACATTCAATAATTCATTTTCACGTTCTGATAATGTCGTATGACCAGTGCCGTGCTTCAAGTTTATGGGTTTGGGTGGAAGTGGTGGTTTAGATGGGCTACTTTTTGGTGATGAAGTGCTTGGAGTACTCTCTGGTTTCTTTTGCATGTTAATAGGTTTAGGCATCAGTGGAGGCTTTTTCACTGGGCTCGATGTTGCTGGAATGTTATCTGTTTTCGGTTTTAGAGGTAATCCATCGGAGGACGATTTGAGTGAAGGTTGTTCTGGCATGGTGGTTGTGCTGCCAGAAAACAGTTCATTAGCTTTCAACAACAACAACAAAAATTGCATACATATTTGCATCAATCCCTTATTTTCACTACTACGTTGTTTCAGAAAGAGTGACCTTAATTGTAGTTCACAGAAGCGTAAGTCACAATGTACTTTTTCATGTACATTAGTGTATTTTCATTAATCATTTTCAAATTACGTACACCAAAAGATGCAATGTACTTTCAGAATTCTTCAATTGTAATCCCCAGGAGAGTGAATTGAGCAATGGCTGCCATGTTTTTTGTTCAATTCCTCTCTCCTGAGAAATAATTGCAATCCACGAACATACCACGTGACTATGCCTACCTTGCACGAAATTTTGTCTCTAATGTATCTTTGATGTTTGGAAGAGTGTTTCGGAGATTTGGAGTCGCAAGATTGCAATACTGCCGAAGCTATGGATTAAATAAAGACTGTAAGCTTATAAATGTCGTCTCCATGTGCCTGGAAGTGTTTGTTCCTCTCACCTGTGCAATGTTCTTATTTAATAGAAATATGCCATAATAAAATTGAATCTTTTCTTTGCCTTTGGTATGTAAGGGAAACCTGGCGAAATTTACAATAGCATCAACAATGTGTGATGGACAATAAACCTGCTAACAAATTTAGCAGCTACAGCAGTGTCAAAAAAGACATGGTATAATCACTCTCTCACTCATACTCATTTATTTACAATTTACTCATTACGGTATTAGTGATGTATTTAGGGCAGGATTGCAGATGGTGCGCACCCTCTCTTGAAACAACTTTGAGCCCTTTTATTCTTGATACTTTCCCACAAAAAGCTTCTGGACCGTATTCAATTTCAATAATGCTGCACCCCACGCTTGAACAGGGTCCCCTATACCTTTAGCTTGAAACATGAAACGTGAAACGCTAAATGTAATTTAGACAAAGTTAAAGTTGAGGCTGTTGGTCAGCAGGGTGCTCTCCTCCTTGTTACAGGGCCGGCCCATGTGCTTGCTGCTGCTGAGGATCGTGCAATTCCTTGCTGCTTGAGAGCTGCTGTTTTTGTCCCTCCCTCCTCTCCCTAGTGGTAAGTAGTCCATCTAAGTATAAAACTCCACTGATTGCAGTCAGTTTGACAGGTGCTAGGTGGTGGACCATGGTTGGTTACTATGGTTACCTCCTTGCAACCGGGGATGGGCATCCCTTGTGGTGGCATTAAAGCACCTAAGCCCAACCTCATCACTGCCAATGAGTTTAATTATGAACTCACTCTTTGTCTTTGTCCGCAACTTTCTCAATGGTGTAGTCCATGACAGTTGACCTAGAGCCCATAGGGTTCATAGCATAACGCATTGGAACTTCTAATATTTTACTTATCATGTACACAAGATGACAGGCATAACCAAGGGAACACGACAATGTGTCGTCATCAGTTGCTATGGAAATATAAAATGAACAAGTAAAGACAAAAGGAATGAACAGATACAAAGAATTAAAGATACACACTGTGCATTTGATATGAAGAACTTACCAAAGAATTCTTCTGATTCAGAATTCGGTAAACGTACTCCACAAATAAGGAACTCTTTGCTGTTGAGCTACAAGGACACAGGGTGGAGCAAAATTAATAATGGGACCATCTTAGGAGGTTCATGCCAATAGGTGATTAATGGTGATTAAAATAGGACAGTCTCTTGACCAACCAGATTGAGGAAATTGTAACAGATATGTTGATAATCCTTATCTTACATTACAGTCTCATTTCTTCCACATTTGCTAAATCCCTCACATCCTTTTATTTCAGATCAATCTAACTACATTTATTACCTGTACAATGGGATAAATGTAAGTCAGCTCACATGCTAGTTGACGTTTCCTGATGTTTAATTGAGCATTTAACTTGACAAGTGATTCTCTAAAAAGATAAACAAATTTCAAACAACAATAGTGATTCTCAACACAGCTTGGCTTGAATGATCCCCTCCTAACAGCACCTCTCTCAAGCCCTTCCACAACAAAAAAAGTAAGCCAAATAGCATCTATTTATCACAACAGGAACAAGAACTGCATTATGACAACATGTAAAGCAATGTTTATATATCATTTATTTTGATTCATTTATTTTTTTAGCTAAGAAGACAGAAACAACAGAAATTTAATCTTACTAAGCATTTCCTGCATGTACATAGTACACGTACCTTTTGTTGATGTGTGCCTGCTTATGCTCTCTCAGTAACAGGTTTTTCTCTTCATATTCCTTTCTCTTCCTTGCTAAATTATTTTCTATAACAAATTAACCAAAAAATTGACATCGAATTCGATAACAAATAAGAAAAAAATGAAGAAATAAAAAAATGTACAAAGAAATGAATAAATGAAGGAACGAACAAACAAAACAAGGAAGGAAGGATGGATGGATGGATGGATGGAAGGAGGTGAAGGAAGGAAGGAGGGAGGGAAGGAGGGGGAGGGAGGGAGGGGGAGGGAGAAAGGGAGGGAAAGAGAGGGAAAGAGAGGGAAGGAGGGAGGGATGGAAGGACAAAAGGAAGGAAGGAAGGAAGGATATAATAGATGGATAAAATAAGAATAAGTTAACACACAGTGTATGGGCATACAGATATAGAGGACATTGAATCTATAGATACAGTGCAGGTTCATTAAAAAATTGATTTGAACCAGAATAAAAGTCATGACTTAATATTTCAATGAGTCAAACACAATAAATGCACAATAAATTTCAAGAAACATTCTTTCTAGCATACTGTACCTCTTCTTCTGATTGTGTTTAGCAACTTTTTCTCCTCTTCTCTTTCTAAAAGAAAATATAAAGGTACTATTATCAAGAACTTCATGAAACACACTTCTAAAAATTATTTACTGCAAAAACGCTTGCATCGCAACCACCAACAAATTCAAACTTTCAGTTGAATTTTGGGTGTTTCTGATCTGCCAATCATGGAAGGGGGCGGAGCATATGCAAATGCCCTTGAGGGACCTCAAGGTGAATTTCAAACCTGGATAGAGGTCGGATTGAGGGCATAATACACATTAAGCTCCGCTCCCTTTCGGTTCATGAATGGTGGATCAGAAAAATCTAAATTCTAACTGAAAGTTTAAAATCGTCAGTCAAGCATTTTTCGCAGTAAAGCAACTTCTATAAAAGTAACTGACCTTTTCTGATGACAGCAGTTTTGGTGGCTAGTTCTTCTCTAAGTAATTTCAGCTTTAGCTTTAAACTTTCTCTTTTTGCCAACTAATTTATAAAAGGCATTAATAGATAAATTTATAAAGCACGAGTAAACACCAGCAATAATAAAAAATGCCAGACCAATTAGCATACCTGCAGCATTGATTTTTCTGTAGTGAGTAAACTATTCTTTATAGATTGCTGGTATCCCTGAACTGATATTTGAGTCTGTCGGATTGCTCGCTGAAGTGAACGAAGTCTGTCAAACAGAATATTTTATCAGTTTGCAGTGTTCTCATTCTCTTTACCAGTATTTATTGAATTAGAGCAGATTATAAGTAACAAGATGTCTCATCCTGTCTCATATGGACTAATATTCCCAAAGATGCATGACGAGTGAATCACAACAAAACAACACCAAAAATGTGGCTAAATGCAATTTAGGCAAAGTTAAAGTCGAGGCTTATCATGATGCGGGGCGCCCCTAAGCAATTCAAGGGTCACGTGGAGTCATTGCTGTAGATCAGTCGTGGATCTAAGCAATTGCTATTGCTGTGTTCCCAACCCTCCCTTCCTCTCAAGTAAGGACAAGATAGGTAAGTGCCAGTTATTCCACTGATTGTATCAGTGTGCCAGGTGCCAGGAGGTGGGCCGAGGTTGTGTTGCCATGGTTACCTCCTTGCTGTGGGCAGGCAGTGCACCTGCCACAGTGTTGTAGAGCACCTACCTCCAAAACTCATCTGAGCCGATGAGTTACGTAAGTCTGGGAAATTTTTTTAATAAAAATTAATGTACTTTTGCACTGTCAAATGGCATTTATTTCTCACCTTTGAAGAGAAGCATTGTTGTAACTAGGAACAACCTGCAATCACATGAACTTGGAGTCAGACAAAGATTTTTATGGTTTCTATTCCAATTGAAATGCAAAATATCTGCATATCAAAGTCCTGTACCTGTTCTGTGTCCACTTTCAGGGAAACAAAAGGTTGCTGTGATTCACCGAATGACCTTGAAAACAATAAAATTAGTAAATCTATTAAACTAATCATTACATTATCCATTGTATATGTTGTGATTAAAAATTATTTTTGGTTTAATAAATCAAACGAAATAGAAGTCAATTGAACTATACCAGGCAGAGACAATCGTGAATGTGTGTGTAACACTGTCTTATTTCAGAAAAAAAATTAACACTGACATTCCATAAAAATGTCTAGCAGGGGTTGCTTTGCAGTGTAGATGAAAACCAACTATAAACCGTTACCCTTGGTATAGTGTTGTTCAATGAAGCACCATAATAGCCATCTACAAGTCCAAATATCAATGTGTTTGGGGGATGGTTAGATGTTCTGATCTGTAAAAGAAGTAAGATTACATTATCAATGATAAACGAAAACGTTTTGAGGGTACTCCCTAATGTGGCTAATGTGGCTAAAGAGAGGCAGTACTGTATCAGGCTGGAGGCATAGAAAAGGGTAAGAGTGTCACAAGTTAAAATATTAACTGAGAGTAGAGATTTATGTCATCAGTTAAAGTATAGAGTAGATTTCGAATGACTGTGAAAACTGGCACCTGCCTGGTCATGGCACAGTTACTGCAGGAATTTCGAATATTTTTATAGACATCACGGCACTGACACAGTCATGACACGGCATGGTCCGTTTTACACTCATACGAAATCTGCTGAAATTGACTGCATAGTACAATTAGGAAAGGTGCTGGCTGTCAATTAGGGTTTTCCAATTTACACTGACACAGTCACGACATGGTGTGGTCCGTTTTACACTCATACGAAATCTGTAGACCATAATAATCATCTATCCTTTGGTCTGAAAATTGTCAAACCAGTTTGATCTTTATTTTCTATTTGGCCTCAGTGCAGCCTCTCTCCATAGTACAAAACTTTGTTGAATACACCACCCACCCCCACCCCCCTGGAGAAGGGTTATCATTACATCACACTGTTAAGTGTATAATTTATGTAGTGCTACACTGTCATTTTTTATAACTGTACGTACCTGGTCACCAAGATACTGCAAGACCATCAAGTCTACTTTCCATTCAATAATAAGAGAGAATTTACTATCATGGCCACCCCATAATCGAACCATGAACACTTTAGTTGTATTAAGGTTTGAAATTCTGTAAGGTCATGATTTAAATAAGAGAAGTGCTCCCTCTTGAATATCGGCAACCCCTCTCCACTGCTTTTTGAAATAAGGGACTGGTCATTATTTACAGGGGGGGGGGGGGGGCTGGTGGAAATAGAGGGGGGCCACAGATTTTTACGCTCACTCTGTAAGAATGTTATGTGTGTATGTATGTAGAAAGGGGGAGGGGCCATCAAAAATTGAGCATTACCTTTTTCATTTCCACCAGCCCCCCGCTTCCTGTAAATAATGACCAGTCCCTAATTATAAGCAGCCCCTCCTGAAGAAATGCTGCTCCCTTCTCCTGTCTCATGAGACTGATGATTTCACTGTTAGTATAATTATAGGGTAAATGATTCTGCAACAATAAAAGCTTCATTTACTGTGGTATTGCCGCACATTCAATGATACATGTACTGGTACTTCTTGAATCTTCTGGTACAGTACATGTGACTCTGTTTTATCCTTCAATTAATTCTAGTTACAATTCTTGGGAAGGGAGTATTTTCTATCAAAAGCACCTCCTTCCAAATGAAGGCCCCTCTAGAATGAGCATTGTCTTTCCACCCTTGAAAAGATGATATTAAAGACCCTGGGTGCTTACAGTATTTGAATTGATTCAAATAAGCACCCAGAGTCATTAATATTGTATTATATACATCATTACCATAATAGTCCCCTTCACAGAACTTTCTCTGCGCCATCTTGAAAGGTAGCCATGCCTTTGCATCAAAGTGAGACGAACGGTGAGCTTGCAATGATAGAGACCTGTGAATAATTGTCCTAGGTATTAAAAAAGGTATCTATCATTGCACGCTCACCATTCGTCTCGCTTGGATGAAAAGGCACGGCTACCTTTCAAGATGGCGCAGGGAACTGTGAAGGGGACTATTAAGATCATCTCAGGAAAACCTCAACAAACAGCAACCCCAACCACCACGTACCACGCCTACACTTTTCATCAACACTAACAAATTCCTTTAGAATAAATAAAATTGTTTTATTTCAGTGTCAACTATTAAGAGGATACAAGTTGTAGAACTTTGTGACCAGTCATTGGCAGTGTTCAATTCAAAGCTGGCCCATGTTGGATTCTATAATTCAAAGTAGAAATATATTTCTACACTCAGAGCAGATAATGAATGTATATGGATGATAACAGTGCAGAGTTTTCATAAAAAAATTTATATAACAGCTTGCCAACTAGCCATTTCCCAATCGAGTAGGGGACTGGGTACTAGTTTGAGCATTTAATGCAATTATGAAATAAACCCCATAACATGAAAGAGCACATCAAAATATTCAAGATTATGGAGTTTCATTGTATTCTGTGGAATATGGACTGTGTGGCAGCCATTCAAATATGTAAAAAATTATAAAGAAATGTACGGTTTGGAGGGACAGTGTCCTTCCAAATCATACATTCCCTTGTAATTCTATGAATCTTTGAAAGGCTACTGCTGTGGAAATATGTAGCCAAATACTATCAAAATTTGGAATCTTGTATATATTGATATGCTCTTTCACATCATATGGTGTATTTCTTAATTGTATTAAATATCTAAACTAGTACCCAGCTCCCTACCTGATTGGGAAATAGCACAGTAGTCATGTGAAACAATATCACATTGGTGAACTTCTATTTTGAAATCAATATATTCTGCAAACAGCTCTGACAAACAACTTGTTTTATTAAGACTTACCAAGGAATACGTAATTTTCTCACTTGTGTAAATAGCTGTGAAATAAAGTATGACAGTATGAATTTTATAAAGTGTGTCACCTAAAATAATATTATAATTTAACAAGATCCCTCAATAATTCCAAAATAGCTTAGGTTTTGGTAGGTTATTGTCATTGAACATTATTTTTGCCTACCTTCATGATCACCATTAAAATTGTGCAAAGAGAAGTATGTTTCAAGAAGACAATCAACTAAAGTATCACCAGACAGTGGAAACTTTGGAACAATATTCCTAGCAGATACACTGTGTAAGTGTCGTAGACGTCGCTGGAATTAATACAGGAAAAATTGAATATTGATAACAGTGATGTTAATAATAATGGTCATGAATAAATAATAATATTAATTTAATGCACCTATCAATGGTTTGCCCAAGGAGGGGGGGGGGGTACGGGCAACCCCAGGGGAATTTGACTTTTTCAGTTTTTTCAAAGGTCAATTTTCCCACCCTTGGTGATGGCAACACAAAACACCACTTTTCAAGATGGCGCCTGAGTCAAATTCCCCACTTTGGGCTCGTATGGATCGTAATGGAAGTCAAAATCCCTACCCTGGTAAAGCTTTATGAAGTCAAATTCCCGTGAGTTGCCTGTACATCCCCCCCTCCTCCTGGGGCAAACCATTGATAGGTGCATAATGTCAATGATAAAATTAATCTTAATTGCTGCAATAATAAAACTAGAAATGAAAATCTGACATGATAATGCAATGTAAATAACAACAATAGTGCCAATGATGATGATGATGACGATATGATGATGATAATAACAAATAATGGAAGTAAGCTTGATTAAATTATTTTTGAATCAAATTAACAAATGAAGATATTCTAAATTCATTGAGGATAACGAATTCACTGATTTAACATTTATTAATTCTCAGGGAAGATTCGAGTACGTATTCTGACATTCTCAAATAATGAACATCTTGACATCTTGAAAAAGTATCCTTTCTGCGGCCTCGTACATGACAGTCGATATCCAATCTTTATTTTGTATTATTAACAGAATCAAATACAGAACACATTATCGATCTTATAAATACTGTAATGACCATTAATCCTGAGGCTCTTATTTTTTCGTTCTGATTATTTAAATAAGTTCCATCGACATTCGAAACTAAATGAAAATAATAACTCCAGCCATTTTGTGTCAATCACGGGAATCTCAAAAGAATTTCATGTACAAATACCTGTTGTGTGGCGAGACCAATATGTCGGATTCTACCAAGTGTTTCTTTACTTGCCATACTTTTGCATTTACCGTGAATTTAGCGCCATTTTCATAATCAAGACTTTGGATTTGTTTTATTTTTCAAGGACTTCCTCTTTCCATCACCTGAGCGGCCATCTTGTCTAATTTGCATATGGATTCTTACGCATGTGCTTTTGCGTTATACGAGCCTGCAGTAGTAAGACCGTCCAAGATGGCGGCCGCCGAAGGACAAGGAAACAAGATCAATCTTTCAATGCTGATTGACTTCTTGTTACAAAAGACTTATCATGAACTAACGGTCCTTGCTGAGCTGTAAGTATACCAGCGTGTTATTGGGAATGATTTTAGTTTTCGTTCAGCTTTTGAGCGTTTTGAAAAGTACTTCCATTTTGAAAGTTGATCGACAAAAGAAAAAAAATTGACATGTTGTTTATTACGCTAATCGATCTCGTTTTCGATCTCGTTAATATGAGGAGACTTTTCATTCAATGTTAACTTCTATAACCTTGTTATAAGTTGACTTCCTCGGTGTATATATAGAAGACCTCACTGAACAAGGAAGAAGCGGTGTGGTCACGGTACATGTTTGTGAAGCTTATATTAATCTCATTAAATAAGTAGTCTTAATCTTAATTGTTATTTCATATTGATCAACTTAATAAAAGTATTACCGTGACTCCTTTTTCAGTTTACCAAGGAAATCTGACATAGAAAGGTAAAATGATTTATTATGTAGACAAATACAAAATGTTTAGTTCTTTAAAACTAAGATGCTCCTAAAGATAGCAAATGAGACATACAAGTGAACAGCTGTTATGTATTGGGGAAAAGGGCAGGGAGAGAGGAGAAGAGGGAAGAAGTGAAAGCCTGCATGAACACTATGGCATCTCATTTGGTGAGCTGACTGAAGTGATGACATTTGTCATTTGAAATGAACAAGACAAGCACAGGGAAAAATGTCAATTCCCAGCTTGGGTCAAACATGGAACTTCCCTGGGTCTAACCAGGGAATCCCTGGGAATCTGTTCTATTTTTACAAGTTTGGAAATTACAGATTTCTTAAGTAACATAGAGCAGACTCCCAGTATCCCAAGTTGGGAATTGAAAGTTTTTTCCTGTGTGGCCCCAGTGGTAAACAATGGTGTTCTCAATGTGCCATAGAAGACAAAGTTATTTTAAATTCACAGTCAGCCTGAATAAAGGAAATTGATAAAAACAATTTAACGGCATTGCAAATTTTGCAATTATGTACAGGGTGCATGGGAATTAAATATTGGTTAATAATTATTGTCAAAATTGTGAAATTGAAATTGAGTATATTATGTATATATAATATGATTGGCCAAGATTGACTTTATACTCCAAGGTATCAAGCATAACAGAGGCAGATAGTTTTGAAACAATAGCATCAGTGCAGCCTCATCAGTGCAGGTGCTCCCTTCTTTCCTCTATATCCCCCCTTTGCTTTTCCTATTCCATTTCCCCATTCCTCAGACAGTCTACTCAAACAGCATTAAGATTCACTGCCACTTTGTCTTATTCATATAATATACATTAATTAGTGCAAAAAAAACAACAACAACAAAAACAATAAGAGCAGTAACAAACTAATGTGTAAAATACAAAATGCCAGAAAATTATATACTTTCAATTGGTTCTACCTACTGTTCCACAGAAAAATTGAGATAGTCCAGTTTGCTAGCCGCACACGCCAACAATTTGTAAGACTTCTGGCTTTAGTGAAATGGGCGTCAAGTGCAGACAGAGTGGACAAGTGTCAGGTATTGAAATAATGAACAGTTCATTGATATCACCACCCTGATGTTGAATAAACAGCAAAATCATATTTAATCAACAATTGATGATGAAGTCAACAATTTATGAAGTGTCCATATGTATTCCATGTAGGTCATTTCAAGCTTTTTAGACCAGCAGTCTATGGTGTTTGTTGACACAGCTGATATGTTGGCAAGAATGGCCAGAGAAACACTAGTTCAAGCCAGGTACACTGTACATTGTGTAGTTCCAGTAAATACTCATAACCCCACCACTTACATGTAGGGATTTTGAAATGCTGGAGGGGAGGGAGGTCAGAGAAAGAACAGAATTACAGAGTTTGTATGGAAGAAAAATGGAAGTTCCAGAGGATAGGGGGGCCATTTATAAATTCCCTCTGTGGTGGGGGTATGGATATTTTCTGGAACTACAAGTTGTACTTTTAAATTGAATGAGATTCTGTAACAATACTCTTGAAGAGTTAATATAAAAGCTTATAAGCAGGTAGCAAATCCTCAAAAATTGCTAACCCAAATGCATCCTCCCAAAAACAGCCTAACAAAAGTCAAAATTTTGAAAAATTCAACCCTCCAAAGGGGCTCTTCACCTCCTCATCACTCTTATGCCTGACTGACCCCTCCCCCCAGGGGAGTAAATGTTAATGTTGGTCATGGTACTAATGATTGCAATGATGTCAATGATGTTTTGTGTTAAAACTAGGTTGCCAACATTTTGTCTACCTGCTGCTGTGGATGTTTTGACAACTGGTACTTACTCAAGATTACCAACATGCATTAGGGTAGGGATATAAAAACAATAAATTTAACAAATATATTCCATTTTTCCATTCATCTGTACTCTAATTGATACACAGATGATGTTAAAATGTGGTGCAAAGAAAAAAGTACACCATGAGATAAAGTTGAGTGGTGTGACTGTTGTTCTCAGCATATTTTGACATCTTTTGTGCATCTATTAGAGTACAGACCCACTGAAAAATGAATTCGAATTGTGTTATATAATATTCATGAATCACATCATTTCAACTGACCAGAGTGAGCGTAAGATTCTACTACCTCATGTGTGCATGTGTACTGTAATCACACAAGATTCTCAATCATTCAAAGCACACACACATAATATACCAATCATGATATAAAGTTGGAAAAATGCAGAGTGATTGACAGAATTATGATAATTATCAGAAAAAGAAAAATACTGTGTGCAAACCCACTGTGTGAGACAGGAATGAATTAAAGAAATTGTGTAATGTACAATGTTCATGATTGTACATTATTATTACATTTTATGTATAAATCATTTATGATTATTACAATGTAACCTTCTGTAATCGTGTTTTCGCAGGATAAAATTGTTCCACCAGACCCTATTACAGCATCAGAGAAGACAACTACTCTAGAACGACTTAACCAAATAATTCAACATCGACTTGTGACCTCAGACCTTCCACCACAGATGTCAAATATTAGCATAGGTTAGCTCTATACATTGTGGCTGAAAATAAAACTGCTGACGACCAGCAATCTATGGCTGCTGAAATACTGTATATTTATTGTACATCACATTATTAATCAATAAAACATTTTGATTTTTTTAAGGAAATGGAAGGGTGAAGTTTCGTGTGGAACATGAATTTGAGGTAAGCCTTTTGAGACATTATTTTTGATAGTAGATAAGATCTCATTTTTTATCTTTTCCTCTCTTTCAATCCCTTCCATTCACTTCCATTCCACTTCCATATATATATTTTTAATCAATTGTTGCTGCTCTTTTTACTAGGTGACATTAACGATAATGGGAGATGACCCTTCTTTACCGTGGAGACTATTGTCAATTGAAATTCTTGTTCAGGATATTGAAACAGGAGGTGAGCAGTTATAATCGTCAGTCTGTTGTATTCATGTTGTTGGCTTTGTGAATTTCTGTACATGTACAATAGGTCTTCAAAACTGCTGCTTGCTTGCTTGCTTGCTTGCTTGCTTGCTTGCTTGCTTGCTTGCTTGCTTGCTTGCTTGCTTGCTTGCTTGCTTGCTTGCTTGCTTGCTTGCTTGCTTGCTTGCTTGCTTGCTTGCTTGCTTGCTTGCTTGCTTGCTTGCTTGCTTGCTTGCTTGCTTGCTTGCTTGCTTGCTTGCTTGCTTGCTTGCTTGCTTGCTTGCTTGCTTGCTTGCTTGCTTGCTTGCTTGCTTGCTTGCTTGCTTGCTTGCTTGCTTGCTTGCTTGCTTGCTTGCTTGCTTGCTTGCTTGCTTGCTTGCTTGCTTGCTTGCTTGCTTGCTTGCTTGCTTGCTTGCTTGCTTGCTTGCTTGCTTGCTTGCTTGCTTGCTTGCTTGCTTGCTTGCTTGCTTGCTTGCTTGCTTGCTTGCTTGCTTGCTTGCTTGCTTGCTTGCTTGCTTGCTTGCTTGCTTGCTTGCTTGCTTGCTTGCTTGCTTGCTTGCTTGCTTGCTTGCTTGCTTGCTTGCTTGCTTGCTTGCTTGCTTGCTTGCTTGCTTGCTTGCTTGCTTGCTTGCTTGCTTGCTTGCTTGCTTGCAAAAACATTAGCCAGGGCATTCTGAATTCATAATTAATTTGTGTTTTCAGATGGAAAGCCACTGGTGCATCAATATCAGGTATGTCTGATTTCTCCTGCTTTAGCTCTGTTGTGAGTAGTTTGCACCTTCAGGGTTCTGATCAGGAGTCAGGAAAGTCAGGGAAAAACACAGTCAGTGAAAAATCAGGGAATTCTTTATTTGGTCAGGGAAATTGAAATTTTCACGTGAAGTCAGGAAAAAGTCCAGGAAATTTGTATAAGTAGCTAGAAAATACTGTAAATTTATGCTATTTTAAGTATAGAAAAAAGCTCTCGAAGAGAGAATAAATTATTTGGAGCATTTAATAAAACTGATCATGTTAATTTCACCAACATCTTTTATTTGTTGTCTTCTGTGGAATATCCATAGGAAGATATTACAATCAAAAAGGCCTGGACATAACTGGCGGCCATATTGGAAGTAACATAAAATTGTTGTGTTTGCCTTGTACCAAATAGTCAGTAAAAACTAAGTTTTAGTCAGCAGAAAAGTCAGTGAAAAGTCAGGGAATTTAATATTTCAGAATGGCTGGGGTTACCCTGAGTCTTACTGCTAGTTTTTTCTAATAATTTTATCTATCCTTTAGATTGACTATCTTCATCGTCTTGCACAGTCCAGATTGTTTCAAGAGGATAGTCCTGTAACTGACCTCTACAACTGTTTACGTATCCTTATCATTCTCTGCTAAAACAATCAGACAAAAGTACTCAAAAGAAATTAATATTAATTTATTATAATAATAATAATAATAATGTTTAAGATTTATATACCGCAAATATCTATATGTATATAATCAAATGCGGTTGAAATGAACTGAAATGAAATGAAGTATTAATAATCAAACATAAAGTGTTTAAGAATCCCAACTGGCAAGGAGGCAAACCAGTTGGCTATATTACAAGCATGGCCAAGAAACTGAATTTGAGCTACATGTAATCAAAATCGGAACAAATTCAGTCTCAGCTTGTGGCCAGAGCGGGAATCGAACCTGGGACGGCCAGATTGCGAGACCAACGCTCTGACCACTTGGCCATGCTGCCTCCTGTAAAGCTTCCAATGTAATCTCCTTCTGTTTATCTTGACAATTTACTGAATACTTGGAAATTTACATCCAGATCTGTCATCTCTGTGGACAAAAATTAACCTAAAAGAATGATATTGAGAAAATGTCAGAGATATTGTATTTTCAGTTAATATTTAATATTTAGTTTTTTGTTATGGTCGTCCGAACGTTTCAAAATTTGCTAAAACAAATGTGTTGTCGCTAAAACTAGATTCACTGTCGCTAAATCAAATTCGTTGTTGCTAAAACTAGATTCGCTGTCACTAAATCAAATTCGTTGTCGCTAAGACTAGATTCGCTGTCGCTAAATTGAATTCGTTGTCACTAAATGGAATTCGTTGTCGCTAATAACTGTAATCGCTGTCACTAAATCGAATTTGTTGTCGCTAACTGTAATCGCTGTTGCTAAAAAGCGATTCATTATCGCCAAAAAGCAATTCATTGTCGCTAAATTGAATTCGTTGTCGCTAACTGCAATCGCTGTTGCCAAAAAGCAATTCGTTGTTTCTAAATCGAATTCGTTGTCACTAACTGTAATCGCTGTTGCCAAAAAGCAATTTGTTGTTGCTAAATTGAAGCTTTAAAATGTCGCTGTTGCCAGCGAATCTAGTTTTAGCAACAACGAATTTGATTTAGTGACAGCGAATCTAGTTGTAGTGACAACAAATTTGATTTAGCGAATTTTGAAACGTTCAGACGACCATATTTTGTAGCCTACACTTCTATTCTGTTTTATTAACCATATGCTGTATCATCCTTAATTCTTCTGAAAGATATATTTTGTTTATCACTACAATTACAAGTCCTCTATTTTCAGGTAAAATGAATACCTACAGTTTATCTAGTATTTGTTCAGGTGTACATGCACAGTCTCTCCATTGAGGTGGAGAGACTGCGTGAACGTGGAAGATCTTCCAATGTCCCCCAAAGAAATGATAGTTCAGGAAATTGGTGCAGAATATTGTTCAAATTTGGGTGACAAATAGTAAGTAATTCTGAATATGGAGCCATGCCCAGAAATGAATTACTTACCTATCAATGCAATAGGCATGGAATAAATGATCTCAGACACAAAGAAAAAGAGCATGTAATGTTAATGCAAAGAAAAAGGCATACATGTACACATATTAATTACATACATGTAACATCCAGTTGTAGAAAGCAGAAGATCAGGCTTTAAGCTTGGCTGGACCAACATGTATTCTGTCATCTTTCTAGGCAAAGCAGTTGATTCTAGAGCGATGGAATGACAATGTAAGGATAGAAAACAATATTGCTGAACAGAGTTTAACTTTGCAGTATTGGAGGTAAGGATGTTTAGTTTGATAATAGTCTTTGTTTTTATCTGTTATTGAGGCTGTCATGCAATTGATATTATTTTGATTTAGGAATGCTGGTGATCAGCAGCAATTATCTGCTCAAAACACAGGTGAGGTTTATGTGTATATGTACATGTTCCTTTTCTGTTTCTTTCTTTCTTGTCCCTTTCCATCCATCTGTCCATTCTTCTATTCATTCATGGATCAGTTCTTTATTTTTTTCATTCCCTCTGTCTTCTAATTCCCTCTTTTTTATTTATTTTTTTATTATTTTTCATCAGATCAATATACTGTTTTCACCATTTTTATTCTCTTGCCTTCCATCTATTCCTCCCATTTCACCAGCTGTTCCTGTAATTTCATTTAATTTCAAATTTCATTGTGTTTTTAATAAATATTAACTATTTATTCCACAGGCCAAATCTATAAGTTAATGATTACTTATAAGTCAAATAATAACCCAGCTTTACTGAGGATTGAACATCAGCCAGAAATCAAGTATTGTGAAGAAGACAAGTGCAACAATACTATTGCTGTATGTACCATTAGAAATAGCAAAATAAATAATGCAAGTTTCTCAGGACAAGTTATTGTCAGTATGACCAAAGAACAGTGCAATGTCTGATCAAATTCCAAGTTCTCCTTAAAAATCTTTGAATTCCAAAGGAGAAATGAGGGTTTGATCAAAAGTCACTTATGCATGAATGTCATTAATTTCCCTTCCCTTCCTACTCTCAGAATCCCTTTACATGAACATACCACTTTCTCTTATGTAGCATCTCCTTGGATGTGTTACCATCTTTTTCCTTATGGTCCTTACCTCTTTTTGAGTGTATTATAATTATAATTTTTAACTACCTACATGTACCTGTACTTTCATTTCCTCCAATTGTCTTTTTTTTCCTTCCAAGTTTTTCTTAATCCTTATTTATTATTTCAATCCATATTTTGCAAAAATACTATTACTGATACTTCCCTCCACATCCGTAGACCCCTATTATAGTACATGTACACATGTACAAGTTCTCTCCATTCTTTCAATTTTAATAGATATCAGTGTATCTTACATTGTATCTTTCCTCTTTCATGTATTTTCAGCCAGGAGAACTGAGTATTGAGAAGTTATTGATGTACACAGTAAGACTGCAGTCAAACATTAAATTATCTGTAAGTTCATAACTACAGTCATGTTGTTAAAAAATAAATTTCTTATGCACTGTACAAATTCAAATGAACATTTTCTTTTAATAGAATCTCCTGAACTTGCTGTCAGAGGATCTTAAAGTTAACTCCAAAGGTATTAGTATGTCAGTATTTTTGTCCCTGCAGGTTTTTTTATAATGTACAGCCAAACTTTTGGTGGAAACCCAATTCCAGAGAAATGACAGCAGTACATGTATTATGGCAAATGAAATTGCAGTGTACTAAAAAAAATTACTAAATGTAAAGTTAGTTAAATTTCAGTCAATCAGTATGTACAGTCCCTTACAAAATCCTGGGTTTTGTTGTTGTTGTTGTTGTTGTCATTGTTTTACAGTAGGATCCTGATTTTTCAAACCCTCAGTTTCTTCCAATAACTTGAACCAGTTATTGTTTCCCTTGGATTTGCTTCACTCTATAAAACTAATTTTACCCTTGATTTCTTGAACCCTTGATTATTACAATAAAATTACATTTTAATATCATTTGTGAATTCTAGGAGTAAATACTAATGGCTGTATTCTGTTCTTTCAGTGTTATTAGACAGACAGAACTCCTCTCTTGCAATACAGACATGTGCTGATGCCACGCCCTGTGAGGTGCTACTTATTACCATAGATTCTCGCTCAGGACAGTTTAGAGTTGCTCTGGGAGATGGAGAAGGTAGTGCTACATATCCCACCTTAGAGTTGTTTTTAATGACATTATGGTACTGATGCTGTCATAACGTGGCACTGTCATATGAAAACTACTCCTTATCCTTTTGCTTCTTATGCTGTTCATCTATTTGACTGTATGAATTTTTCAAATATATTTTTGATTACAGAAAACCCTATTTGTTCAGCAATGGAGAAAGCCCTGAATGCAAACCCAAAACAGTTTCCTGTCCTACTTGGTGATGTCAGGTGAAACATTATGATCATATTTTCCTTCATTTCCTTGTCTTTGTCTTACTAATTATTGGTTGTTTGTGTTTTCTTAGGTGCCAGCTTCATCTCTGTAAATGCCGCAGATCAGTTGCTATGTTACCAGTGTTCCCATGTGATCATTTGCCAATATCTCTAGGAACTCAACACAAGCTTAGTAAGCTTGGCAAGCACCATTTCTTTTTGCAATTTAAGAATCACAAGAATTACCATCTGGTAAGAAAAGAAAATAATTTATCTCATCTATTTATTTATTTGACAATTGGATAAATATACTATCAATATACCCATTCAGCTTTAAAATCATCCATTAATCTGTCATCATAATTACTATATGTGACATCCATTCCAAAATTCTAAAGTCAACTTTTAGTACTTTTCCTTCCTTCCCTCCTTCCCTCCCTCCCTCCCTTCCTTCCTTCCTTCCTTCCTTCCTTCCTTCCTTCCTTCCTTCCTTCCTTCCTTCCTTCCTTCCTTCCTTCCTTCCTTCCTTCCTTCCCTCCCTCCTTCCCTCCCTCCCTCCCTCCCTCCTTTCCCCCTTCCTTCCTTCCTGCTTTCCTTCTTACACTCATCATTTCATTTCTTTATCAAATTGTCATTTCTTAGAGTTTTATTATTTTAAACTTGAAGGTTGTTGACGTAATGAGTTCCGAAAACACAGACAAGGTTGTCGAACAATACTATCTGCTATGCACTAAAAGCACTGATGCTGACAGCCTAAATGTGATTAAAAGAGAAGCACAACCTAAGCCTATCAAAGAAGTTAAATCAGAGGAAGACAAGTCATCTTGTGCAGGAGCACAAGATCATCCTGCAGCTAAAAGTCTTTCTATTCAGCCATTGTTTTTAGAAGCTGAGGAGATGGTTGAAATAGGGTCTACAGAATCAATGGATTTCCCTGGATCAATGCTAAGAGGTATGTGGTTATGTAAAATGGTATAGAGAATCGTGCCTTAAAACAGCTTATGATTTGCAAATCCACTTCAGGCAAATGTTGCTTCATAGTGATTATTGGTGCCATATACATAGGTTTCACTAAGTTTCAAATCATTTTCCATTTTCATCGATTTTGATCCAAGTACCCCTTGTAGAACCAGACATATGTAAAACCTATGTAAAAGCTATGTACTGAGGCTATGTAAAGCATATGTTGTAACTACTTAAAAACTATGCATATGGCAATTATGCAGATACTATGTAAATTGTATAGAAAATGCTATGTTTTCGCTAGTCATTTGGAACGCTTTACATAGTATTTGAAAGCTATGTATGCGTAGAAGACAAATTGAGGTGTTAGTTAAATAGCTTTTACATAGACAAACCATATCTTGTAAATAGGGTTTGAATAGCATACACATAGAAAGAGCATATGGTATGAATAGTGTTGCAAATAGGGCATACATGTAAATAGGGTTCCAATAGCATATACATAGAAATAGCATATTGTATGAATAGCATATGCATAGAAATAACATATTATATGAATAGCATATACATAGAAATAGCATATTATATGAATAGCATATACATAGAAATAGCGCATTATATGAATAGCATATGCATAGAAATAGCATATTATATGAATAGCATATGCATAGAAATAGCATATTATATGAATAGCATATACATAGAAATAGCATATTATATGAATAGCATATGCATAGAAATAGCATATTATATGAATAGCATATACATAGAAATAGCATATTATATGAATAGCATATGCATAGAAATAGCATATTATATGAATAGCATATGCATAGAAATAGCAAATTATATGAATAGCATATACATAGAAATAGCATATTATATGAATAGCATATACATAGAAATAGCATATTATATGATTTTCACTCCAACGAAGTGCATGGAATATATTCTAAAATAGTTCTAAATTAAATACTAAAATTATGAAATACTATAAAAAACATGATAACTTCATTGATACTTTAATATGAGTAAAGATTATGTTTTGGTAGACTAATGCATGAAATAAAATTATAAAACAATATGATACACACTTTTTAAGTCAAAACAAAATGTCTTTGTATACTATCATATGATCCTTTGAAATGCATTTACAGTCATCTGAATGTTGATCAAAACTTAAGAAATCCATAATTTGAAGTGTCACATATCTCTAACAAATTAATTACTGCTTGAAACCACTGCTTGATGTGGTGCTTGATGTTACAAATTCCATTCATTGCAACAGTTCAGTTCTCCTCCATATATTAGGTCTACTGCTTTAAATATGGACACTTGGCTTGTTGTAAACTAAGCACAGTACAATGTACCTGAAAATCATAAAACAATCAGGTTCTTTCTCGATGTAACAGTCCTGAATTTTTTTCCAGCAATATGTTCCTAATACCAGGTCTCCAGCTAATACCAAGTTTTAATTCAACACACAAGTTTAACCTTAAGATTTTTCAAAGACTTGATATTAAGTGCAATATTTTAATACCAAGTTGTATAAGGGTGTGTTGAGCTTACAATTTTAATACTAAGTAATCAAGGACACTTGGGACAGCTGGGACACTTGGGACACTTGGGACAGCTGGGACACTTGGGACACTTGGGACAGCTGGGACAGTTGGGACAGATGGGACAGATGGGACACTTGGGACACTTGGGACAGCTGGGACAGCTGGGACACTTGGGACACTTGGGACAGCTGGGACACTTGGGACAGCTGGGACACTTGGGACAGTTGAGACAGCTGGGACAGTTGGGACAGCTGGGACACTTGGGACACTTGGGACAGCTGGGACACTTGGGACACTTGGGACACTTGGGACAGCTGGGACAGCTGGGACACTTGGGACAGCTGGGACACTTGGGACAGCTGGGACACTTGGGACAGCTGGGACAGTTGGGACACTTGGGACAGTTGGGACAGCTGGGACACTTGGGACACTTGGGACAGCTGGGACACTTGGGACAGTTGGGACACCACAGGAATCCCAACATATCAGTTTTATGGCTATTGGGACACTTGGGACAGCTGGGACACTTGGGACAGCTGGGACACTTGGGACACTTGGGACACTTGGGACAGCTGGGACACTTGGGACACCACAGGAATCCCAACATATCTGTTTTATGGCTATTGGGTCACTTGGGACAACTGGGACACCACAGGAATCCCAACATATCAGTTTTATGGCTAGGACACTTGGGACAGCTAGGCCACCACAGGAATCCCAACATATTAGTTTTATGGCTATTGGGACACTTGGGACACCACAGGAATCCCAAAATATCAATTTTATGGCTATTGGGACACAGCAGGAATCCCAATAATACAGTTATATTGAGCAAAGGAATCCCAATCATTGTACAAAATGAACAGGGATCCCAACATTATTTTTAGCCTGGATGAAACAATCATTGTTAATTAAAGAGGATACCTTTAGGGCTGACGTTTAGTGTCCATTTGAAGAGAGTACATAATAGCCATAAAACTGATATGTTGGGATTCCTGTGGTGTCCCAACTGTCCCAAGTGTCCCAGCTGTCCCAAGTGTCCCAGCTGTCCCAAGTGTCCCAGCTGTCCCAAGTGTCCCAGCTGTCCCAAGTGTCCCAATAACCATAAAACTGATATGTTGGGATTCCTGTGGTGTCCCAAGTGTCCCAAGTGTCCCAGTTGTCCCAGCTGTCCCAACTGTCCCAACTGTCCCAGCTGTCCCAGCTGTCCCAGCTGTCCCAGCTGTCCCAACTGTCCCAGCTGTCCCAAGTGTCCCAGCTGTCCCAAGTGTCCCAAGTGTCCCAAGTGTCCCAGCTGTCCCAAGTGTCCCAATAGCCATAAAACTGATATGTTGGGATTCCTGTGGTGTCCCAGTTGTCCCAGCTGTCCCAACTGTCCCAGCTGTCCCAACTGTCCCAAGTGTCCCAGCTGTCCCAGCTGTCCCAGCTGTCCCAACTGTCCCAACTGTCCCAGCTGTCCCAGCTGTCCCATCTGTCCCAACTGTCCCAGCTGTCCCAAGTGTCCTTGATTACTTAGTATTAAAATTGTAAGCTCAACACACCCTTATACAACTTGGTATTAAAATATTGCACTTAATATCAAGTCTTTGAAAAATCTTAAGGTTAAACTTGTGTGTTGAATTAAAACTTGGTATTAGCTGGAGACCTGGTATTAGGAACATATTGCTGGAAAAAAATTCGGGACTGTTACATCGAGAAAGAACCAACAATCAGGTTCTTAATAATAAATTATTGCAGTTAAAAACCAATTCAAGGACTACAGAATACCAACTGTGGAAACCAATTTGGCAAAATTCTTAATGAACTGGTGGCATATCTGACAAAAATGTCTACTCTAAACATCTGAATAGATTGACTCAATTGACTCGATAGATTGACTCAGTGCAGTCAAAGTTGAGCTGAATTGTTAAGCATTAATTTATAAGTTTGTTTGAATCAAAGTTTTTAATTTAAGCATGATGATCACATGTATGTACCAGGTAATTGTCTTTAGATGGAAAGTCTAAATCATGTATAAAAGGCTTACCGGTTTCAGCATCGAGTTCTCTACGGTTTTCAAGCAGTTATTCTTCTAAATATTATTCCATATGGTTGGACATCTTTCTAGATTAATTCCTAGCTTAACTGAGGAACAATTAAGGCCAGTTTTTATCACAAAACAAAGGATTTTCAAGCAGAGATTCACGATTTACAAGCATATATAACGATCATGGCAGTCAAAGGCGCCAAATATTCAAATGAGTCACATGATAAAAAGATGGTCTTTCATTGGCCATTTCCGATATTAGCTACCAGTTCCTCTCGTATTTACTGGGAAAGTAAACCCAAGCAAAGTGAAATGTCATAAGAAGAGAAGATTTATATCTGTCATGTTTGAAACAACAAAATATTACTTTCAAGGTTATTTTGCAGCTACAGAAAACACATCAGCAAATGTTAAGCACAAATAAGAATTCAAATTTTCAAAGCAGCAGCAGAAATGAAGCTCTATGATGTTGTGTGTCAGAATTTTCCAAGATTCACATTTTTCAATGTTTTTTACTATGGAATTTATACAGACTGCATAGGAAATACATAGAAGCTGTAGAAGTATAAAAGGTATTTAACATTGATATACTGCGTGAATTATATGGAATATTTGTGTGGTGCAGACAGGGGAAAACATAAATGTATTTTATCACATAGTCAATACATAAAGACTACATAGAAAATACATAAGAGTATGCAAAAGCTATTTAATATTGATACACTATGTGAATTATATGTATTTTATCACATAGTCAATACATAAAGACTACATAGAAAATACATAAGGGTATGCAAAAGCTATTAAATATTGATACACTATGTGAATTATATGTATTTTATCACATAGTCAATACATAAAGACTACATAGAAAATACATAAGAGTATGCAAAACCTATTTAATATTGATACACTATGTGAATTATATGTATGTTATCACATAGTCAATACATAAAGACTACATAGAAAATACATAAGAGTATGCAAAAACTATGCTTGTCATTAAAGATATTTAAACTCTATGTTGCATTATCACATAGTGAATACATAGAGTAGCATTTGCTTAAATAGCAAATGCATAGCTATACAAATGCTATGCTAATATTGTACATAGGTTTGACATATGTATGTAAAGACTATTCGGTTTTCATATAGCTTTGACATAGTTTCTAACTATATTTTAAATACCTACAGACTATGTGATTGTAGTGTACACATACTAAATACATAGGCAGTCACAAACATTGCATAGCTAGAACATAGTGCAACATAGTAAAACAATAGTATTGACATAGGTTTTACATATGTCTGGTTCTACAAGGGACTCCTTTAAACTTCTAATTGGTGATGTTCAGATCAAGCTTCAGAGGATCTTAAAGTATATTATAAGGATATCAATATATAAGGATATTAAATATCTTACTGTCTTAAGGTGACTGGCTACCATAGAAATTTTAGCCTACTGCGCACGTTCGCGCGCAGGACGTCATAGCGCACGGAGATTCTAGCGAATGGCCACTAATATAATGCTGGGAAACTAAAGTTTGTTGACAAAATTTCGTTTCAAAATAGTTCTCAATGATTTTAACAATCAAAAGATTAGAAAAATAAGCAACAATTTTTTCTTTTTAGGAAAAAAAACAGTGAGCGCGCGCTTGTTTTCGTTAACAAAATTTGAATAGAGCTCGCGCTGCACGTCATTTTCAAGATGGCGGCACTTCCGGAAGGTATTTTTTGGCCTTTTTAGCAACTTCATGGGCATGAAACAAGTTAATTTTGCACGGGACCTATACTTTTATGTGCTTATTTGAAAAATCTCCTAAAAATCTATGTCATATCAAATTTTGAAAAAAAGTTCATTATTCTAGCTTATGAAAAAATGGATTTTTGTAGGGAAATTTGTTCGAACTTACGATAATTTTTGTTGAGACCTGACGAACAAAACATGTAAAAGGTAGGTATTTTTTTGCTGTCACATCAAAATTATCCATAACAATACGAAGAATACGACATAATCTAATATTTGTGCAATTGAAGTAGTTGTAGAACTGTTATTTCGTGAATTGTATATTTCTTTTCTATTCACTTCCGGTTGAGCGATTTTCGCCTCAAAAATTCGGAGATAGGCATCCATTCAATGCTGATTATCTCAAAAACGAGCGCGGGACACCCCTTTTTTTTGATCAGCATTAAATTTCGCTCCAGAAAATTGTGGTTTAAACGATTTTTCATTATTTTTTCCAATAGTAGCCAGTCACCTTAATTAAACATATAAATTCAAACAATTAAATAAACAAACAAGAAAGGAAGGAGAATCTATCTAACTTGCATTGATTTCATTTCAGGATTTGGGAGAAGAAATGTTCTTAACAGTTCCAACAAACGCAAGGTATTCAAATTATATGTACATGTAAAATCATAATGATTTAAGCAATGAGAATGATATTGACAACAAATTTTGCCATCTGGAAAAAGGGGGTTGATAGTGTACATGTAATTACTATATGGTTATAGTTGTTACCATAGGTAATAGGTGTTGCCATGGCAAAAGATGTTGTCATGGCAATACATTTTCATGGAAAACTTTCAATTGAAGTTTTGATGATCTCTTATTACAGATTGCTATTGACAATTAATTTGTAAAAGTCACCATGTTGCATTTAGTTTCTATAGTAACAGGAGGTGCTTTGATTTCCAAAGTAGTTGTGTTCTTGGTGCAGTAGCCTGGTGAACATTTTTATTGTGTAAGTTCCTGTTAGAAATAACATTGGATAATTGGATTTGTGATTCAGTTTGACTATGGTGATGATGAAGAAGCAGAAACCAAGAAGAAGCCAAAAACCATCAATGACTTGTTCAAAGCCAGTGCATCAGTGTCATCATTCCAAGCTCACTTGGACCGGTTGGTGTGTCTGTGTGACTCAAGAATTCCTTTAATGCCACTTTGTGAAGAGGTAAAGTAATATTAAAACAATTATGGCAGTCTGCAAAATACTCTCAAGGTTGTTCATAAGATTTAAGCCTTTTTGCTAGTCAACCTTCAGTAAGCACACACCCTTGGGACCAGAATTGATATCATATCTGCTTGCAAGAGTTGTCTGCTTATGTGAGGTTAAATATGTAGTTTATCAGAAGGGACCAGGGGTTGCTGTCCACTTATGGAAGGTGGCTGCATATAGTCCAGTGTCCATTGGTGGAGGTTCAACTGTACATGTATGCATTTTCACAAGCATGACTGTGCATGCTGCCAATAAGTATAAAGATGCAAGCATTATGCTAAGAACATGTATAGGTGGGTGCAATGTTTATAATGTTATAATGTCAAACACTGCTTTAATTTGGTTTGCAGTCCTCTTTGTTAAATATTGTACAACAATAAATTTCTGGTTGGCACTTCAGTGACAACAATGGTTTATGGTTTCTTAGGGTCACCATTTGTTTTTCCTCCTGTCCAATTTGTATTTCATTCACTTAGAGAATAATTTGTATTACATGACTGTAGCTTTGCACAAGTGAAAACTTAATAATTATTTTTGAGCTGCTTAGTGAATAAGTCTTCAATGACTTGTATCAAATTTCAGTTGTGTCGACGTCAAGTTATTCATGATGGTATCCAACAAGAAGCAGGCGTTGGTCTTTGTGTACCCATCTTGTACCTTCCTGTCCCTAATGGTTGTGATCCTGATCAAGTGTTATCACTACAAGAATCTTTACTTAGTTGTATATTGAGATTCACAGGCCAGGATTACCAACAGTGTGCTGTGGAGATGATCTTTGCTTCTGGGTCATTTCAAAGTATGTTTCATTTGTAATTCATGAGAGTGAAATAATCAGTGTGTCATTGTTTCATGCAACCAAAAATGTTGCCAGTGATGTGTGATATACAGTACTGAAATGCTTTTATATCACATTTTACAATGAACAAGTTTAATAATTTTTTAGTGTAAACTGAACTTTATGGACAACAAAATGGTGCAATAGCCATTTGGGAGACAATCCCCTACTCATTGTTAATAGTTTCTCCAAACTAATACAAGTTAAAAAGGGTTGGAAGACAGAGACTAAGGTTAAACATTCCTTGCCAAGAAAGCATGGAATGTGTATCCCTTTGCAGATAAAATTACAACAACACTTTCTCATAGTTTGTCTGAAACGGTTATTATAATATATAAACATGGTTTTCTTGTTTTGAGGAGTTTTCACTGCGAAAGGCTACCTTTGTTTTCACTTTCTTGTCATGTTACTTCAAGACCCCGAATAATGCTCACACATGAGCTCAGAAATGTGTACCAATAAAAGATTGTTGCTCAACCAACTTACATTCATTTATGATAAAAGAGAAAACCAGCATGACCGCATTGAAGGGTAAGTGTTCTCATCACCACACTATAATTTTTCCTCTACAGGCAACCAAGAGAAACCTGAGGCTAAAAGAGTAGTACTAACATATGACTGTTTAGAAAACAATGACAAAGATTGTTCACATAGTGCAGTTCAGCAGTTCATGGATGACTGGTGTAGTATGTGTAAACTGTATCCACATGTGTTGGAAATGGAGCTATGTCAGAAAGGTAAAATAAAAATAAACTACAAAAATGGTAAAGTGACCAAAAATCATAAAAGATACTTTACCATGGTAGATGTACTTTGGAGACATATTTTTGCAGGCTGGACAGTTTGTTGAATAGGCCGCGTTCGAGATATCAAGATTCCTAGCATGATAACGTTCGAGGCTCACAGGAGTAAACTGCATACGATATTGGAAATTATGTAGAAATTGGTAGAAACTAGTTTTCTGACCTAAAATCATGAATGTGTCACTTTTTATTCTAATTATTAATTAATGACCTTTCGATCCAATGACACATTATTTGTGATTTTAGGTCAAAAATCAAATTTCTACAAATTTCTACACATATATAATTTCCAATATCATATGAACTTATTCTTTTTCTGATAGGTGGTTATTTCTGCAGTTTACTCCTGTGAGCCTCGCTACCAAGCTAGGAATCTTGATATCTCGAACATGGCCTATTAAAAACGTCTCACAGACAGTAGCCCAACTGTCGGGTGACTGATGGACAACTGCAGTGGACTCATCCAACCAGTCTGCCCTTGTGTAGTTTGGCCAATTGAACTTTAGAGCCTGTTAACATGAAGATACGGAAACTCTAGAGTTATAGCACAGAGAAAATCATACCATCCGTTGTATCATAGGGTATTTTCCATTTAGGGGAACCAGCCTGCCAGGACCGCTAATTCTTAAATGGTACACCAAGATTCTTAGAACTAGTTCCAGCTAATGCTAAGAACTGACAAGCACCATTTACATGTAAAAACTGGCTCAGTTCTGGCTGGTTGGTTCAAATGAATGGAAATACCCTTAATGCTTCCCTACATGTTTCTCACTTTTGTAATTTTCTTCCCCGCAGACAATACTAGCCATGTTCGCCACATGTTCCACGTAGGATCTCACACATACAAGCAAATAACCTTACAGTATGAACCAGACAGACAAAATGTGGTGAGTATTAAACTTTGCCCGCAGGCGGTTTATTGGTGTCAATTCAATGTTACTCCTATTTTTTAAACTTTGCCCGCAGGTGGTTTATTGGTGTCAATTCCTATTTTTTTCTGTCCTTATGTGTTCACTTCTTTTTAGGTTTCTATCCAATGGTCCGTTGCCAATTCGCAGTTTGTATTATCATTTTCCCATGGTGCACACAGTGGAACAGACAATCCACACCATGTCATGGCAGAACATTTACAGAAAGACTTCAATAAACGACTAAATCTGCCATATCTAATACAGGTAAAAACCTATACTCTTTGTTTGTAAGTTTGCATGTTGTTGGAATTCGAATTGGAAATTAAGGTGGTTTTCACGTGCAAAAATGAATCAGGATGAATTTTTTAAATTAAGTTTATTTGGGCAGTGTGGATGGCTGTGGTTGGACCACCAGTGCAGTCAAATTTGTAAAAGTTAATTTCGTGATGATAGATATGAATATACATCCCAGAATGGTCTAGAGCAAGACTTGAAAGCCTCAACATTTACGAATCAGTTCTCAGACTTAATGTAGTCTTTTGCACAAATATCTTTACAGATTTTACATGAGACATGGAAGCCTTTGTCATCTCTGCTGAAGCTGTCGGCAATGCCACAACTGGGTGTTATGACGGTATGTGTTTTTAAAAGGACTTTGCCACCAATGACAATTGGAAGAATAAATACCATACGTTTTTGTTTTCTTTGTTTTTATTGTTTTTATTGTTTGTTTTGTTTCGTTCGTTCGTCTTTGGTTTTGCCGCCCGGTTGGCTCAGTTGGTTGAGCGTCGGTCTTTCGTGCGGGAGGTCGGGGTTCAATTCCCGTCCGGACCAACACTCAGAGTCTTAAAATAATTGAGGAGAAGGTGCTGCCTTTGTAATTACATCTGCAAATGGTTAGACCTTCACGTCTTCTCGGATAAGAACGTTAAACCATAGGCCCTGTCTCCCATCCCTTCCTTAACCTGTATATGGGGGACATTAAAGAACCTGTTGAGCTGTTCGTAAGAGTAGGGGATTGTCGCCCGGTACAACAGTCTGTCCTTACTACTAACAAACTCTAAGCGCATTTGATATATTCATATAGCTAGATATTTGCGCTATATAAATGCAAAAATTTCATTTTTTTTTCCGTTTCCTTCATTTGTTTTCAGCGTTCTTTGATGGTGCAGCGTAATTTCTCTATTTTGCCTCAATCACCAACATCGGTGTTCATGATATATCGAAAGTATCCTTTTGTGACAAGAAAAAATATTGATTTAGAGTAGGTTTGGCGTGACTTTATTCTTACGACACGGAGCGGTCCTTACTATGGCTTTTGGTTTCTCTCCCCTCCCTTCTCCCCAGTCCCCATCTCCTCCTGAAGGTAACTCTGACCATGTTAGCAAATTCTCGTCCCCAGATCCTCCTCGGTTGTCGTTCCTCCCCCTACGAGTGGGGTGAATGAGTGGGATCTGGGGACGAGAATGATGTTAGCAGTAAACGTGCCGCCTTAGGCTAAAACTGACCTAAGAATAAAATATTGTGCGTCAATATCTCGTTTTGTTTTCCTCAACGTAAAGTAGTAATGTTTTGGAAATTCATTTCAAAGCCAAGAATCTTGTTTCGATACGAGGTGAGTTTTGTTTGTTTGTTCGTTCGTTCATTGTTTGTTTGTTTGTTGGTCTGATTGTTTTTTGTTTGTTTCATTGACCTTGTTGAGTTTTAGTTCAGAATCATACTAAGTGCTACTTCATGATGCAATCGAAATAGCAAAAAAGAAAAACTTGAAGGTTCTTGATGCTAAAACGGCACATCTTAGATCAGACTTTGCCAACTGAATGTAATGCTATATATCTTCGTATCTGTCTATGTATTTGAACATATTGATTGTTCTTGTTTTGTAGATGCTGCCTTGAGTACTGTTGACCCTTCCAAGCCAAAAGCACTGCTTTCTACAATATCAAATCTTAAGGTAATACACTTATAACAATATGAAATTTGTATTAACTAAGAGAATGTGCTAGAAGCGTCTACAATGGATATTCATTATAATGGGGGTTTGTTGTAATCATGTCTAAAACCATGCTATGTTAGGGGAAAATCATGCTATAACCGGGTCTTCGTTATTACGGTGCGGGGTTCGGTTTAGAGTAGATTTCGTATGACTGTGAAAACGGCACCGCACGGTCACGGCACGGTTACGGCAGAAATTTCGACTGTTTTTAAAGAGATCACGGCACTGACACGGTTACGGCACGGCGCGGTCCGTTTCACACTCATACGAAATCTGCTCTACCAGGGTTTCACCCTTTATGAATAGGCTACCTTCAGACAAATCAGGTTTGTTTTACAGGGGTTTAACTTTAAAACCATCAAATTAGGATCGTTTACGGGGGGTTCGCTTTATTGGAATAGGTTCCCCTCACTGGATAAACTCAGTAACAACTGTTTGCATTTTCACACAGCCTTTCCTTCAATTGTTTGTTGACGACATTGCCAAAGCCGGTGGGATTTCTTCGCGTCGTGGGTCTGAAGCAGACGACGAAATCCCTCCATCTCCTGTGAACATGGACTCTGAACCTTCTGCCATGGACATCCAGTTCACATCTCCTCAGCCAATGCCCTCGCAGAACCTTAGTAATTCACCAATAATATCAAGAGTTTCCCCTAGTGGTTCAGCTCAGACATCGAGTTATAGGCCAGGTTTCACTCCATCACCAAATCCCATGAATGCACCAAGCCCCAGTAATCCTTACCAGTCTAGCCCCTCGCCTGGTAAGAATGTTTTCGCGTTGGACGAGAGCAGAAACGCCGCAACGCACGCAGACTCAGTGTTGTATTTCCTGGGGAAAATGTGTTGCTTCCGTCTCCGCTTTTGTCGCTTGTAAATCTTTTACTGGGTTCGTACGGGTCATGGAAAACCTGGAAAGTCATTACGGGTCATAGAAAACCTGGAAAGTCATGGAATGTCATGATTTCATTTCCAGGCCTGGAAAGTCCTGGAATTTAGATTAAGGACATGGGAAATCATGGAAAACGGCATGAGAAAAAAAATGGTAGTTTCATTTTAGGATAAAAGCCATAGAATTTTATTTTTTTCCAGGGAAAAGTAGTCCAGTTTCATGAAAAGTGTCAGCTAAATTTTGGTCATGAAAAACGGAAAATAGTCACGAAAAAGGTCATTGAAAGTCATGGCATTCTGATACTCAAAAATAGCCCAAACCCTGTTTTATTCTGATTTCTTTTGACTTTTTATATAATTTTCATCCTTTCTCCTGCAGCATCTTTCATCGGCCATTCCCCTCATCCTTACATGCAAATGATGTCACCAGGTTCGTGGTCACCCCTTCCAGGTGGAAGTCAGGTCACTAGATACAGGTATTGATTGATCAAGTTTAGGTAATTCACCATTCCAAAGTATAAGCTCGACTTGAATCATTGGACTATGTCGAGGGAAGACATAGACTATATCGCTAGTCTACTGCAGCAATACATTCTGAGACTGTTAAAGTCCGACAGCTTGATTTTATTTATTTTATTCATTTCATTCATTTTATTTTGCTGGAGAAACATATTAAAGAGTGCTGGATTATATTTATATTATATCTTATGGGAAATCGAGACTAAGACTGTACAACACATAACTCGAAACTAGCCTGTCGTTCTGTTGACACGATTACAACATTTTGCTTTTGTTCTCGTACTAGGCAAAACCCAGCAGTCAGTGCACAATCAAACCAACCACCCACCCCTCCCAGGCCACTAATAGCGAAATCTTGGTCTTCAACTTCGCCTACTATACTATCCCATACCGCCTTCAATCGTCTTTGCACACCAATGAGGACACAACTTCGTTATGACGGCACCGTAAACCTTAGCCAACTTGAAATGTTCCTTGGTTCGATGTTTTTGAAGAAGCATTTATGCCGAGCTGTACAAACTGAAGAATTTGTAAGATTTGTTGATTTGAATTTGTTGATTGTTTGGTTGTATTTGAATGTATAGTTCGTAAGTTTGCAATACCTCGTTTGTTTGTCTGTCTGTCTGTCCGTCCGTCCGTCCGTCTGTCTGTTTGTTTGTTTGTTAAATACAACAAGAGCCAAAATGGCTTCCCGCTCTGGCCACTTTTTGGAATAAAATGTTTGAATTTTTCTGTAAAGATTTTATTTCTCTCACCGGCGTTTTGAGCTTTTAGGTTTCGAGAAGTGAAACTGCTTAGCTCAGTTGTGTGATATGAACCTGGGAGTGACGTGTTCAGGGGGTGTTCAGCAAACACATACATCAGTCCATAAGTCATATAAGTCCATACTTAAAGTGGGACGACGATGAAATTTGAAAATGACTTGAAACTCGGTTGAACTTATCCATATGGCTCCTATAATCACACAGCAACATATTTGATTTATATTCAAAAGAGAGAGATCAAAATTATCAAGTATATTAGCATCTGAATTGTATGCAAATGACGTCATTTACTCAAACCTATTGTTCTCTTGGCTTTTAAATCCAAATTAAAATGCAGAATTTTTGGGAAAGTAATTCTTCAGATTCATATCTCCGCGTCGGATAGCTGTCTAATAGCCTGACCACAGTTCCTTTCGGTCGCGCAATCACCTATCGCCATTCGCCGTTCGCCCAGTCAACCTTTTTTGAAATAGCTATATATACTGACTGATTCGTGTTCGTTTTGTTTAGATTCAACCTATTAAGACCGACGCTAACCTCGTTGCATTCAAAACCACTACATTACAGTGTATTGTAAAGGTAGAACAAACTACCTACACGTCACTAAGGTTGACTGTCAAACCTAATCAAGGTAACATTATATAGACATTGGCGCGAACATTAGATTTAAAGCCTTTCATTGGGAGAAGGGTTAGGATTTATAACCCATCACTGCATTAGCTTCTGCTCCACTCCACTGCTCGAGCCTTCTCAGACATTTTTATGATTTTACGTTCAGTAAATGATGGAAGCTGGCAACAACGAGATCCATCTTCGTTAATAAACCAACGGTTTCAAGTCGAGGGTGGACTTGATAAATACAATAAATGTCTGAAATCTAACCTCGATTTGAAGCGCCAGGCCCTTTGCAGGATTTGGTCACGTGATACATGTCATCAGAATATCAACTGTAATCAAGAGACCATAATACTAAGAGAGCGAAGCTCAGTATTGATGTCTGTGCCATGTTCGTGGCGGCTAAGGCTATTTTTAGTAACTTCGCCATCGCGCGCGCAAGGCTCTTAGACAATAGAATTCAAACGGTCCCGTCCGCGCGCACGTCAAAAATCAAATTCTATTGGTGGAGGGACTTGCGCGCGCGATGGCGAAGTTACTAAAAATAGCCTTAGCCGCCACGAACATGGCACAGACATCATACTGAGCTTCGCTCTCTTAGTATTATGGTCTCTTGCTGTAATGACATAATGGTCGACATATCCAGAAAGAGCATCTTTAAATTAGTTCTTTTACCAAGTTTGAACATTTTTTGGTGTAATAGAAAATATTTCTGATTATTTGAAATTGCAGTTTTAATTATATGACTGACTGACAAGCCATGACAGTCAGCTACACATTCCTTTCAGAAAATCAGGTTTTCAAAAAATTCTGTCCTTGGACCATTACAATCAAAACCACTCAAACTCATGAAAAACGCTAATTTGAAAGTACTCTTTCTAATGCTGCTATCCATTTTGTCGTCAGAGCTGATATATGTGTGTCTTGTGTCACGTGACCAAGTCCTGCAAATGACCTATTGGGGAAAGGCCCAGTCGCATTTTTAGTAATTAGCTAGATTATTTTAGTAATGACATAATTATTAATTATTTATGATAAATGGTTTTAGAACATTTTATAGCATTTTAGTAGTTAGTTTTATATATTATATTAGTTATTAACTTTAATTTTATATAGTCAATTGATGAAACTTTGTCGGGTCTAAAACCATAGAACATAGAAGCTGAGACCGAAATGGTGCTTGGGATGTCAATAATCACATTCTGATTTATTCATTTACGTTTTGTCTTCGGTGCAAAACTGCCAAAAGCGTATGCAGGACCTAAGTTGGCGGGCCGTTTGGCTTCGATTTTTTATCGGTTGCAGCGTAAATAAATAAATCAGAATATGATTATTGATATCCCATGCACCATTTCGGTCTCAGCTTCTATGTTTTAGACCCGACAACGTTTCTTCAATTGACAATATATACTTAGTTAACTTTATATATATTTATTTATTAAAATTGTAAATATTACGATATTCAGCCAGCTCACGCGGCTGCCATGTAATCTTAATAAAGCTATCTATCTATCTATATCCATTCAAAATATTTTAAAAAGGCCACAGAGATTCCCGTGTTCCCAGCTTCTTTATTGATTTGCCAAAAACGTCTGTTGGGCATTTCAAATTAAATTTCCACAGTAAACTCTTCTATTTTAAGGCCCGGTAATACGGGCAACAAAATCGTGCAACTTGTCGCGCAGCATTGTTGCGTTGCAAGTTGCAGAGCAAATGTTGCTCGTATTACCGCACCTTTAGTATTTCTATTTTAGTTCTATTTTGAACTTTTTGAATATCTTATTTCTGACAAGCCTTTTTGGGTTGAGACTAAAGTTTGTGCGTAAACGTATGTAGAGTTCCTCTCCGTAAGAAACCAACGCTTAGCGATATTTTTTTCCGTACAGAAAATATTTGGATGAGTGAAGACATGAGTATCCTGGAAAGATTCTTTGAAACTAGGGTATGTATGGGCAGTAATAGTGCGATATTTTATATTCGGTGTGATTAATATAAAGCGACCATATTTTACGTCGATAACTCATGACAGTAATTTGAGTAACTGATAAACTTGAGGTCGACGGTGCGCTCATTCTACTCCCCTCTCTCCATCAGTGCTCCGTTTTAAGGATATTTAAAGCTACTTAAAGCTACACAGAAAGGAAAGAAGTTGAAACAAGGATGTGAGATCCGGGGATCGAACTCTGGACCTCTTGCACCGAAGGCCGCGCACTAACCAACTGTGCCATCCTTGCTCCTCCTATTATTATTAATATAATGATAGTTTTATCTTTAAAGACACATCATAAATGTTTATCCTAAAAGTAACTGGTTGTGTTTACAGGTCGCATGTCCTCCATACAGGGCCAATAGTTTGACGTCGTTTGCGCGTATTCTCACCGTTCCAGCCAGCATGTTAAAAGACCTCGTTAGAATAATCAAACTAGAAATGGTAAATACTTAGTGCCAAGTCCTCTCTTACTTATGACCATAATTTGTTCTCCGTCCTCACTCTTTTTTTCTTTTAAGAATTTCTGTCTTCTTTTATCCAAATTCCTCCTGCCCCACAAACTTTCCTATTCCATCCGTCCCTTCTTTCTCATTCGCTTGTTTCCATATTCACCTTGTCCCTTCTTTGTCCTTCTTTCCCATCGGCCTTTACACCTGTATCCCTCTCATTCCACTTGTATCCTCTCCTTCGACCCATGCCCCACAAACTCCTTCTCTCCCATCTGTTTTCCCTTTAAGCCTCTCGAGGTTTTTAATTTTTTTATATAATTTATTTGATTTAACACAGAATCCTGACCCCAATAATAAATGGCGAGTAGAATGGTGTCTTACAATTCCACCCAATGGACCTAAGATGCCTTTTTCAATTGGCACCATCGCAGTCGTCTTTAAAACAAAACTATTGATATTTGTAAGTAATATATATATATATTTACAAAACTACTGAAAATGTTGTTCCTTTCATTGTTGTGGTAATAATAAATGGCGAGTTGAACTGTGTCTTACAATTCCACCAAATGGACGTAAGATGCCCTTTTCAAATGAGATGATTCAATTAACGTTATATAGATTCCATTTTTCCGTGCGTCTGTACCCATTAGATGCACAGATGACGTCAAAATGTATTAAGAATACACCATGAGATGAACCAATCAGAACGTGCGTAAGATTCTATAACATCCGTGCATGTGTATTGAAATTACTAAAAGCTTTCAACCAATCAGAGCACGCGTAAAATACCACTTATCGTATAAATGAAGTATGTGGTCTTATAATATTGATAATAGCAATATAGAGGCATGTTTTTTATTCTTAGATTCAGCTGACTCGAGCAGTGCCCCAAGGTACCATATCGTACGACTCAATAGTGGTCCCGCTCATGTATGACCAATCGACCAACACCACCACACAGCTCGATGTCTCACGCCAGTCTAGTAGTGCCCAATCTTCCTCGTCCAGCCAACAGCCTGACGTCACACGTCAGCCTGTTAGTTCCCAGCCTTCCTCATCCATGGCTGCCGTAAATGCTGTACTGAAGCGATTCAACGAGTCTCCTGCGTCTAAAACCGGTATGAATTGTTTGCTTATTAGAACGGTTTTCATATGAATGGGAAACGGTACAGTCCGTATCGTGACCGTATCAGTACGGTAATTTCTATAAAAACATTCTGCTGTAACCGTGCCGTAACCGTATCCTGCCGTAACCGTATTATATGAAAGCCGCTCTACTGTTTTAGTTCCGGTGAAGATCAATATAGGGCGAGTTGAGGAAAGGGTTTGATGTTTCTATCAATTCCTCTTCTAGGTGAATGTACCCTTTTCCCAGCTGTCATGGAGTTGGCTAGAAACCTGGTACTACCACCGTCATCACATGTGTCACATTCTAGTATTGGTTATGGCGACATTAGCAATATCACTTGATTGGTTAATATTTAAATAGATATAACCAGGGTGGTATAAGGAGAGAAACCTGGTACTACCACCGTCATCACGTGTCACATTCTAGTATTGGTTATGGCGACATTAGCAATATCACTTGATTGGTTAATATTTAAATATATATAACCAGGGTGATATAAGGAGAGAAACCTGGTACTACCACCGTCATCACGTGTCACATTCTAGTATTGGTTATGGCGACATTAGCAGTATCACTTGATTGGTTAATATTTTAAATAGACCTAACCAGGGAGATGTAAGGAGTATATTGATACTTCAAAAACTTTGTCAAAAGGAGGATTTTACCATGTAAACTTTATCCAGTTAACATAATCAAGGTCAATATGATGTCACGTGATTAGTTATATATAAAATATAAATATCTAAAACATCCGAAGAATTCGATTTACTTAACTTATTTACTAGACGCTAATACAATTTATAAGATAGATAAATGGATAAAATACCATTTTTAGAGGATTTACAAGTTATTCGTATGCTGGCAGTTTGGACATATAATGTAGGATGCCGATATACCTAATTCAAAAGTATGTCCTTGGTTTTGTTGCGTATTGCATTCCAAGACCGAAATGCATTATGGGCAATGTAAATTGGGCAACAAGAGACTGTAACAACTTTGACTTGATGTGTCTTCTTAGGTCGAATATGAGCAGACCTTTCATAATCTCTTTTTGTGAAACATTTCTTGCAGATTAAAATTGCAGTGGCGAGCATTTTGGTGGCTTAATATTCTAGTACAGTGTTTTCGTTGGGAATCGATAGCTATATGTGAACTTCCGGTTGATCTCTCGCTTTGTTTTCTCTAAGGACCAATTAGAAGACAGGAAAAATTCGATTACGCCAGAGCCAGTATTTTTCTGCAAGCGTGCGCAGTAAGAAAAATCGGCTTTGGGGACGAGATTGGTACATTTATCAAATAGGATTAAATTATCACTGACGTCACGTGATAGAGTGGTTTTCATAACCTCTGAAAGAAATCTCTGATGGATATATGAAAACCACTCGAAAAATCACGATATTTCGCGATATTTTAACACGAGTCTGACGTCAGTGATAATTTATTCCTATTTGATAAATTGACTAATTTACGAAAGTTCAACATCTGTTTTTATATGTTTTTGCAATTAGGTGTATAAACGTACTTATGACGCTTTTGATTTCTCATGACAACTTTACATTCCTTAGACGAATTAAGGCCCTGTCCACACGGAGACGTTTTGATCTGTAAAGGCGCTGTTTCACGTTGCGAAACAATTTGCTGGAGGGTTGCACAGTGTAACAGGGGTTGTCTCGCAATTTTTTTGTTGCGTGTAGCGTTGCATGAAGTAGAACTCAGGTCTACTTTTCGCAACGCATTGCGGCAACTTGCATGCCATTGCACAGTGTATCACCCCTCCAGCAACTTTCCTCGCAATTTTTGAGGCACGTTTTCTACGAGCGCATGCGCAATTTCTCATTTCGCTCTGAGGAGCCATCTTGAATCTCGCTCCCAGCTTGACTCAACCAAAAATATTGCAAATTGCTGGGTAAATTGCACAGTGTAACAGCGACTTAAAGCTGCTTAAATTTTTGAGCGTTTACTTGTCTCGTCCACACGAAAACGCTGGCGTTTTCACTGTAAACGCTTATTTTTGAAAACGCATTTCAAAGTGACTATATTCGTAAACGCTCATCTATCGTTTTCGTGTGGACAGAGACATTTTTAGTCGTTTGCATTTAATCATTTACAAAGCGTTTCCGTGTGGACGGGGCCTGAAGGAAAAGAGTACTTTATTTTCAGCTCTGGGTTTTGATTATGGGACTGTAAACATATTTAAATGAATTTGCTGTACAATGTTCTACAGTAAATTTGCATGGTCATTCTCGTTGCAGTGCTTTTTATTCCACTGCATGAATAAAACTGATGGAACAAAAAGAGGATAATTAAACAATGAATACAGAATCCCATGATGTAATAGTCGGCAACATGTCATTCATTTAATTCTTGGTATTTTGCACTATTTAGTCAGTACTTTTGCACGGGTTAAGTGCAATCACTACTGTTTCGTGCTCGCTTTTAATTTTGCGCTCGATAGCCAATATCTAGAGTGTCTGTCATAGAAGTATTACTTAAAGGACTATAAACCGAATTTCTGGCTAAGTCCACTCTCATCCTGATAAATTTGGAAATAATCACGGTTTTTATTGCTACGGTTAGGCCTTCCGTGTTGTTTTTTTTTTTTCAGTTATCTTAGTTATAGTACTTTATTCATCTTTTAACTCATTCTTAAAATAAATTATTATTGTATATATATATTTTATTATTAGTCCATGATGAATGTAGAGCTACCCTGTAGACATGTCATCATTAAACCATTATTATTATTATTATTATTATTATTATTATCTAGCCAAGGTGCGAGAACGGAGTGAAATGAATGGTTTTCAAATTTCTCCACAGATCACTGTAGAATAAGCGCTGCTAATTATAGAATAGTTTTTGTTTGACTGTGAAAACGACTGTCAATTGTGTTATGTCATAAAATACCTGTGCCATGCCAAGTCTAAGCATTTTGAGTGAATCAAACATACCATTGACCAATCAAATCGGTATAGCTTCAGGGACAAAGCAAACTTTCATAAAAAGTACAACAGCTGTATTAAGCCGGCGATACACGCTGCAATTTCTTCTCGCGCTTGCAATGCAATTTTAGAGACTTTGTTGCGAGAGCGAAATTGTCGAGTGTATCATATCTGGCAACATATAGGCGGCAACGATGTCTCGCAACAAAAAAAATTGTTGCAGAAAGTTCAAAAGTTTGAACTTTGCTCTGCAACATTGCACGCTCGTACTGAATGTTGCGGAGTGATGATAGACAATACAATTTTTTCTCTGCAACAAAATCTAAAATTGCATATAGCCAGCGCGAGAAAAAATTGCAGCGTGTATCGCCGGCTTCAAATAGGCAGCCATAGCCTGACGGTACAAAAGCTGCTTTAACGAGCCTCGTATTGAACGACGTGTTATCTTGTTTTTAATGATACTGATAAAACAATAAAAATCAAGAAATTAGCGGATTCCCTTAGATAGCAGTGCATTTTTAGTCATTCCAGAACAAGTGGTTTGACGAGCCTCAGCTGTATTGTATTATTTTACTGATGAAACAAAGAAATCACGAAAACACGAAAATAGCTGATGTCACGGGATAACTTTCCTCTGAGCTTTCCGGGGGAGGTATTCAACTGAGAACCATATATTCACAGGGTTCGAAATATGTCTTAGGTACTGTCCGATCCACATTATCCCAAATCTATCTTCAGTGTTACGCATAGGCCCTGCAAAAAGGGAGAAAATTCTATGCGTTTTCAAATTTATCCAAATAAGTGTGGAGGTGGAGACGACACTGCACTATATAGTGTGGCCTGTATTAAAACTTTCACACAAAGCTAGATATATAAGAAAAACAGAAAATCATATAAAAAAATTTAGACGGCAGTTTAGAAAGGTATAGGACTAGTTGAAGAGAAAAATCGAGCAAAATGCTTAGCTTTAATCAACCAACGGAACTGGATCGGATAATTGCTACCAATAAGCTCCAAAGAGCCCCCCGGAATTGATCAATTGCTTTGCTATTCATAAGTTCATTTGCAGTTGTTTGTGTTAAGGGGTTGCTATAAAAAACAGAGATATGCATAGATGAAGCTAGTTTCTCTTTTGCCTTGTCATAAGATAACTTAAAAGTATTTCTATCCGACATGAAAGTACTCGCTGTTCTTGTTGTTTTGGGAGTACTTGCACTTTCATGCGATGCAATTAGCAAAGGTAGGCAACTTTCTTTAATCTTTTTTACAAACGGTTGGTTGTTTTGAACCTGTGACATTTTTCTTCTTATAGATTGCAAGAATGGTTTCTTCAATTACAAGTGGGTTTGCAGAGATGCTAGAAGGAAGGGCAATTGTAACAATGCCGTTCTTAGAGGAGTTTTGGAGAAAGAATGCAAAGGAATATGTCAGAAATGCACAGGTCAGTAAAAAATTATGTCGTAGTAACACTAGCAAAACGCTCATTAGTAAGTCGTTTCGAAGTGAATTTTAGACGGAAAGTGATTGAAATGAAGTAAAACGTAAAGAAAGCCGAAAAGGCATTTTAAGAACTCGCATATGCACAATACCACTCACAACGAGACCTTCGCAACCACTGTTTTCATGAATTCCAATTACTCGCTGGTTGAAACTATCACAAAGGGCTTTCTTTGTCACGGTTAGGCCTCTAGTCAACTTTAAAAGTTTTCCGCGGATTTGTTTCTTATCCTTGGGAGACTAGGTAATGGTATCGAATTGATAACCAGGGCCTAATAAAGGATAGAATTTATTGGACATTCAAGATCCATGATGTGTAAAAGAAATAAAGGGTTGAAACTGACTTTAGGAAAAATAGAACGTCAATTTTTTCGTCGGCAACTGCGGCCTTCATCGGAGACTATTTGAATATACAACAAAAATTCTTCTGGTAAATTCGATTTACAGTCTATTTACAGATAATTTGCAAACTATTTGCATAGTATGGAAGAGGTTCGATTTTTCCAGTGGTTCAGTTTAATTAACTCAGTCCCTTCATGTTGTGATTAATGAAGTGTGTATATAATCGTTGGAATGACTTGCGTTCATAAAAGCCTCAAAAATTATCAAATTATATATGAATACCAGTTTCAAGGATTTCAGCGCATTGCTGGTTTTATATGACGTCATTTTTAATCTCGTTGGAATTTTCATGAGCTGAAAGACGAGTTTTCAATAGAATATTCTCTGGTGGAGAGCATATGGTGGTCAAACGTTGGCCATGATTTGAAGCACTCGGACAGTAATGAGACTCATCGGCTTTTTGAAACCCAGCAATTTCAGACGGACTATGGCTAAAAAATTCTGCTTGTTGTTTTATTGCGCGCTACCGTTTCGTCTCGTCTCAGAGTTCTAGCCAGTCCCTCGGCAATTCCACGCTCTTTTCCTCTTTTGAAAGGTCGGACTTGTTCTGTATTTGACTATATAAACAATATCAGTGAGACTCTCCTTCGGTCCCTTCCAAAAACACTGCCCATTGTTGAGAAGGTTAAAAGCTGTAGTAATGATCTCTTCAGTCTCTTTCAAGAAAGCGATGAATGCGTTCCAAAATGCCTTTAAAATACTGAACTACTAGCTGACGTAGGGTGTTTTCCATTCGGTGGAACCACCTGGCCAGAACGGCCAGTTCTTAAATGGCACATGTCAATTCCTAGCTCAAGCTTGAATCAGTCCTAAGAAATCAGGCCGTTCTGGTCGGTTGGTTCCACTAAATGGAAAGCACCCATATAGTGTCTGATATGATAAAGGCAGCAACCATCCAGTATCCATCACTAATTCATCCATAAGCGCGGTAGAGTTCTTGGACTAATCCATCAATTTTGAACCAATAATGCCAAGCTATGTTTTTCATTTTCATTATTTATTGTTTTACATTAATTTTATTTCATTTTATTTTCTAGTGGAACCTCTTATTGTAGGTAAGTTTGACGTGATCAGTTCGTATAATGCTCACGCACAGGATCAATATGCCAAATACTTGCAAACTAAAATGTTGCATTGCGCTTCAAAAATGCTTAAAATTACCGCCATCTAGCCCAAAAACGAACACGGTGACCCCCCTTTTATATTTGATTTTTGGAATCAGTAAAGCTTAGTTAGTAACTGTACGAAATTTCATTAAAAATCTATATTCGGTTTTATTTCTACGGAATTACCTTAAATGAATATATAGCTTTTATGACCACTATGAATGGAAAACGTATCCTTAATTGATGAAAACGATGAAAACAAAAATCGTCAAAATTCCCAAAACCGCAAACGGCGTAAGTCAAATACCGCAGCTTAAATAACAAATACCCCCATCACCGCAAACCCTAACGTCTCCTCCAACGAGCGTCAGTGCGTGCAACACTGAACCTAAACGTTGTTGCGAAAAATTTGAAACTCCTTTTCGATCTTGCGACTTCCATTTTGTGAAAGTATTCATAATACGAACACCGTCCAAAATTTTGTTCAATTGTATTTTATCAGCATATATATCTTGTCATAACGGAACGATCCAACTCGTGGGGCTGTGAATATCTACAGTCTTGCTCTAAAACCTGAACCACTTCTCCTCACGTCCCCTTCTCCAATGTTTGCCCTTCCATATCAGCGACTTTTAATAGCGCGCTGCATGCACAATTCTGCCATAGCTTGTAACAACATTGAAGGGGGAGAGGGGATAGCTGAACGTTCTTGCCTCCCACTGATTCAGATATTTTTGAGCAGGATTGTAGTTCTCTCTAATGAGCCAGAGCCATTATAATCATTGTGCGATCTGCTCTTATGTATCATGCATGACAGAAAAAAAATACTTATACTTGTATGTAACTTTATATTTATTTCATGAACATTTATATTTAGAATGCCCCCCAAATCCTAAAGACTATAGAGTATGCAACATGTTATACAACAACAACAATAAAGGATGCGGTGGTAACTGGCGCAACTTCATGGCAAGAAATTGCAAAATCAAATGTGGATATTGCAAAGGTTTGTTATTTTGTTTCTTTGTTATTTGTTGATTTTGTTAACTTTTCTTAATTGTATAAGGGTGTGTAGCAAATGTTTATGGCTGGAGATCCAATGGCTGATGAATCTCATCATCTTCTTCAAGTGATAGTGATTGTTTGACCATCGTTTTTCACAACCACAGCCAATTTAAATTTGACACAAATCGTATATTTTTCTGTGGTTAAGAGTCTTTCTTTCTTTCTTTCTTTCTTTCTTTCTTTCTTTCTTTCTTTCTTTCTTTCTTTCTTTCTTTCTTTCTTTCTTTCTTTCTTTCTTTCTTTCTTTCTTTCTTTCTTTCTTTCTTTCTTTCTTTCTTTCTTTCTTTCTTTCTTTCTTTCTTTCTGCCTTTCTTTCTTTCTGCCTTTCTGCCTTTCTGCCTTTCTTTCTTTCTTTCTGCCTTTCTGCCTTCCTGCCTTTCTGCCTTTCTGCCTTTCTGCCTTTCTGCCTTTCTGCCTTTCTGCCTTTCTGCCTTTCTGCCTTTCTGCCTTTCTGCCTTTCTGCCTTTCTTTCTTTCTTTCTTTCTGCCTTTCTTTCTGCCTTCCTTCCAGTTCCTGCCTTCCTTCCAGTTCCTGCCTTCCTTTCTTCCTTCCTAAGCAATAGATTCTTCGTTGTTCTTTGTCCGTTAAAAGAGAAGTCAATAATTAAGCTATTATTTCCATATCAGTTTGGTATACCACATTTATAAAACTGTCAAGGCTAAGAAATTACATATTGACTTACATATCTTATAGATACCTTATTACCTTACGTACATACAAATTTATAGCTTATCTATTCTTTTCTTAAGTTAACGTGCTCTCAAATATGTCTCCTTTTTCTCCCAAAGCTGAATTTTATATTTTTGTACCTAGACCTTCCCGGAAGTGCAAGAACGCACACGTCATATGCTTCCTTTCGCCAATCCGTGCACCCCTTAAGTCCTAAATATTTGGTAATATTTTCTCAGTTTCTAACAAATTGTTTTTTCATTTCCAGCGTAATGGATTCCAATCTCATGAACTTGAAATGATGGCAGCAAATGATTGAAATAAATAACGTTCGCTGAATTTTTGGAACTTTATTGTAAGGATATTGTTCTTGTTAATTTTTAATTGAATAAAATGTATAATGAAGTGACATGGAATTATTGCATGTTATATAAAGTATAACATATTATTATCCCTTTCCAAAGTTTAGCGCTCTCGCGTTGAAACATGGGGCTGTTTTGAGGGGGGAAACCAGCCTAGTCCCCAGGCTATCCCGTCTCTCTTCGCGCTCGCAGAGGAACGCCTGGGTACTAGGCTGGGGGGAAACCACTTCAATAATAATCATGTCAAGTTCCGAGATCGGCGAGATATGCTTCACTTGGTGCTAGAACGCGTTTGTCTTTTTACCAGTGACTGAACTTTAGCACATAGCCTCGTCTTTGTTTTGTTTTGTTTGTTTTGTTTTTTGTTTTTTATTTTTGTTTTTTTCGTATGCCGGCGGGGACATGCTATCCGATGTGGCGTGAAGAATATTGAAAGTGAAATATATTGAAAATGTTTATATGGAGGCGAGCCAGCCCGGTAAGCGGGGTGTGACTTCTTTTGTTCTCTGGTCCCCAGGGAAAAGAAAACAATTTCTTTCAGAAAGTTTAGGTTGCTTGTAGTTGGTAAAAGTGAAATCAAAGTGTCGATCCAACTGAAGTGAAAATTTGAATCCATGCAATTAATGAGGTTTAGGCCTCCAGTCTCTCAATAGTCATATGTATTCTCTACATTCCACTTAGACAAGGCGCATTTTCGAAAAATCAGATACCTGGAGGCATTTTGGGGTAGAGGCTGGTAACATAACTATTCTAAACCGATTTTTCATGATGAATGCGAATATGACTGTTACCAAGACGTATTCTGCAATCTTATACGTGTAAATGACGTATTTTGCGAATTGCTACAGTCATTTCATACTAACGGCTTTTTCATGTAATTCCAAAAGTTCCCAAACTTAAAAACAATTACCACGGCTGGAAAGAGCATATCCAAATTAGTAAAACTGAAGTTTGAAGGATATCAGCTGAAAAATCAAGGAGATACGAATTTTCAAAAAACGAAATTTTGTATGAAAACACTTACAGTTATGCAAGAGATACAAACAAATTTCGATTTTTGAAAATTAATTCGTATCTCCTTGATTTTTCAACTGATATCCTTCAAACTTCACAGTTTTACTAATTTTGATATGCTCTTTCCAGCCATGGTAATTGTTTTTAAGTTTGGGAACTTTTGGAATTACATGAAAAAGTCGTTGGTATGAAATGACTGTAGCAATTCACAAAATACGTTATTTACACGTATACGATTGCAGAATACGTCTTGGTAACAGTCATATTCGCATTCAGCATGAAAAATTAGTTTAGAATAGTTATGTTACCAGCCTCTACCCCAAAATACCATCTGCACTTTTTGCGATCGACTTTTTCAGTTTTGCGCCTTGTCTAACTTGAAAGTTGCTAAATTTAATCAAATGCAGCATAACTTTGTACAATTCCAAAGACAGTTTTGAACAGAAAATAACACAAAAATTAGAATTAAAGCTTGCAAGAAGGGCTAGTTTTTGACACTTTTAGTCATTATTGCTCGATATTGAAAACAATCTCTTAATGGCAAAAAATCACAGATGATATCACAGATGATGTCCCTCAAAATGGCCCACAATTCAACACGATACCGCAATTTCGACTTGGCAACTAGAAAAAAAATTAACGATACTATTAATATTTATATGGACGGCAAGATCGGTGAATTGGCCAATCAAGGAGGGTCCGGCTATTTCCTTGGGGGACAATCGGGGTGAAACTGAAGAACACTGTTGCTTGCTTTGGCAACGATGTGGAGTTTGAAACGGTGTTAAAAAGATTCTTCGTTTGAATTTAAGAGAATATGTTTTTGGATATCGAGTAACAATGGCCAATAGACTCCGAATGAGCCAAAAACTAGCCCTTCGTACAAGTTCTGATTCAAATTTTAATTCGCTTTGCATTAACACTCAAATTCTTCTTTTACCGGTTAGAAAATCTAGTAGATTAAACTGCACTAATCGACAGAAACACTTTAATAGCAATGAAGAAGCTGATTTCCCCTACAATTCAAGATTTACTAAAACAGATTCCTCCAAATGGTCCTTTTAATGATAGAAGAGGACGACAGACGTTACAGTTATGTGTGGGAAATAAAGGACGTATAGCTTTACCTCTCGTTTAAACAAATATATCAAATATCGAATATATCACTTGCTATACTCCGTTCGTTTTGTATTTTATTGCATGCAGGACAGTGATAGACACAGAAGAGGATATTGTTGCTAACCTTACAACAAGAATCAAAACAAATTTATTAGTAAGAGTTTATTAATGATTTCATTATAGTCTATATATTCGAAAACAACACTATTACAATTATATTCTACATATTCTAGAATTTCTTTAATAAAATGACATCAAAAATAAAAATAAAAATTAGCAAGCAGCTTCTTTACAAACGTTAGGGAAAACATAGTCTACTTAGAAATATTTTCAGATTTTAATCTATCTGAACATTTACTACACCAATTCTTTTAAGATTTAAATTAATTGTGATTCAGATTCACCAGGACCAGAAAAAAAATAGAAATACCTATATTGTGATCAAGGCTCTAGTGGCGAACTGAAAGCTTAAGCTACGCTTTTAAACATTCACATAGTGTCTCGAAAATTTAAAGTGCCTAACAACCTTATTTTTTTATTTTCAAACTCAGTTCTTGGTAGAGAGTATAGTGTAGTTCGTTATATCTTGTTTTTCCTCACTCCATATTTTTTGAGATATAAAGGTTTCAAATGTCAAAATGCAAATGTGATGACGTAAGAGCAGTAATCATTTATTATACAAAAACAAGAGAATTTAAATTACTTGTATTTTTCCATTTGTAACTCATTTCCATTGGTAAAGCCTGTTGTTTAGTAAAAAATCTGGCTCTCGAATTGAAGACCTTTTTTTGTAAAACCCATGAGAAGTTTGCAGTGTTGCCTCCTTTTACGTCATTAAATTTGCATTTTGACATTAATTTGAAACCTTTATATCTCAGAAAATACGGGGTAAGGAAAACCAGGATAAAAACATCTTCACTATGCTTTCTAAAAAGAACTAGGTTTGAAAATAAAAAATATGGGTGATAGGAGCTTTAACACTGGACAACTAGTCGAGGATTATTATTTAATATTGGGTAGAGTCACGCCTTGGTATTGCCGTCTCAAAAGTAAGTTGCTACAGTATTACATTAAAATCACTCACTTCTAATGGCTGAGGCTATATGTCAACGCGAGTTTTGATAAATTTGAGAACGCATGTTTTTCTGCGTGTTTTGCTACCTTCAAGCAGGCAAACGAGAAATGCCCTTTTAGACGCAATGAACTCTACCGTATATTAGCCTCATGGTCAGGTTTAAAGAAATTCTATTTCCACTTTAATAAAGACTGTATTATCATAAACGTAGTTTTTCCACTCTTTAAAATCTTCCATATCACAAGTTGCTAAAGTAAAAAACGAAAAGTGTCCCTGGTGAAAACTAGCTGTACAACCAGTACCACTCACTACAATTTCCTTGTGCTGTGGTGACTGACTTAATAGGGAAAACTTGACATTGACGTCAAATGGCCAGGTCAGTATGTTATCGTATTCACCATGAAGAATTTTCAGTTGTAATAAATCCCCTGACCATGTCCCTTCTCAAAACAAGTTTCATTTTGTATCCATTTCTCTGAGTATAAAATGAGTTACTGAATAGGGTGTTACTAATACTTATTTGTTCATGGATATTTTCTATTTTCCATATATAGCTAAAACGTCGGTCACCTTCTTTAGTCATCACATTCACAAAAGGATTTATTGCCTTTTTCATGTCATCAATTATGTCGTTTGTCTGCTTTTTCGTTTCAACCATCTGTTTTTCAAGTGACACAATCTTCTCAACAGCGATTTTAAGATGCTCTTCCACGTGGCTTTTGATGTGAACAGTTAAATCTTTTCTTTGTACCTTAAATTAAAATTAAATAACATGAAATTTCAAGTTAGGACAACTTGCAATTGTCTCATCACGTTAGTGCTCAGAGAGACAGAGAGACAGAGACAGAGACAGAGACAGAGACAGAGAGACAGAGACCGCAGAGAGAGAGAGAGAGACAGAGACAGAGACAGAGAGTTTACCTTTTAAGAAACTTTTAACATTCCTTCTAAATGAATTTTTTTTCTGACTTTTTTTCCGACTAGCTAGTTTCTTTCTCAGTCAATTTGTGTGTTAATCAAGTTTTTTTTTGATGGACTTTCGGCAAAGTTCAAAATATTTTATCATATTGAAATATAGAAAAAGTGTTTTATAAGAATAAAGTCGTCAGATTAGACAGACACTATTATTAATAATTGCTAAGCCGAAAGCCCCCATATATCGTTACCTTAATGCTACATCCGATGTTTTGATAATTGCACGGTATAATAGTCAGCGGACACTCATCTGACACGTGACTTGGTATCTGTCAATAGATAATTATATAAAGCATACAGAAAGTTTTCACAAGAACGAAATCAATGGTATCATCTTTGCCCTTTATTTCTAAGGATCATTCAGGTGCATATCAAACATATGTTATCGTTCGTGCGGGCTTCCTGTGTTTCTACTATTGGGTTTCCTGTTTACCGAAAAGCTAGGTTTCTAAGCAAATTTCAAGATGGTGGACAATGTGATGTGTTTCATCACTACAATATCTGCAAGTTTTGATGGAATTTTGACAGTTTGAGGGTCCAAATTGCAGGAAAATCAACAAAAACAAATCTACATGACTTCCAAATAAGGTAATGCCTGTCCAAATATGGAATAGATTTCATGGCCGTGCGAACGACAACTTTTTATTGAGATATGTTACTGTCATTAAATAGACGGCTCTATGTTCTTGCTCTACAGCCTTCACTGCAAACTTCGATTCCTTGCCTACGAAAGAAATAGTTATAGCACTAACTTATATTCTCGCGCTTCTAAAGGAACGCCAATTGCTTGCGGTGTGCGGTGGATCAGATGCTTATCCTGCAAGATCTTTTAACGTTTTCTCCTTTGAGACCCTATTACATTTAGGCATTTTTTCAAACATACAACTTTGCATTACAACGCCGTTGCGTTGCAAGTCGCAGGAAAAACATCGCGACCCATTGCTACAATTATTTACTTTCGCCAGCATTGCATTTTAAATTAACAGGACCTTTAGAACTTTAAGAGGCAAATGGTGCACTTGGTTCAAACGTATTATGAAACTCCAGTTCTAAATATTAAGATCCTCGATCGACCTCTTCGTTACCTAACTCAAAGAAACAGTTGAAATAATTACCTCTTCTCTTAGTATAGTGGCTCCACAGTTATTTGGACAGATTACAGAATGTTTTGGGCATTCTATTGAGTGTTCCTTTGATTTGATTATAGAGAAAAGATAACGTTAGAATTGATGATCAAACGTAACGAAGTGTACATTTTAGCAACAATTTACCTTACCTTCAGCAAGCAAAACCTGAAAACAATATTGCAGTCAGGACAAGGAACCATCCTGTACAGACATTCCTTTCGCACATGTTGAACCAGTTCACCACGAGGCTTTCTAACTGTGCAGCCTTCGTATTCGTTGTCACAAGCAACCACTCCGTAATCACAACGCATTTCATGATTCTGTGAAGAAACACACTGAATTTTTAGTGTAACACTTCTAGGACCTCTAGAGTATGTCACGTGTTGGCAATATCTTCCCTCTTAGGGCTGTTACGAGGGAGAAAATTAGGTTTTCAGGCTCTCTCGATCGTAATTAAGTTGGCTGGTCTAACGAAAATCCTACTTGCGGATGATATAATGATAATAATCCATCGATGCAATCTTAAAGACAAGATTGGTAGCTACATTTTGACTATAAAATACTAATAAAATACATGTTTATAACTAACATTTAACTGGTAGAAAGCGCCTTAATTCTGAATGTTTGTCGTGGACAAACATTCACCTAATTATATATATGTATATATATTATATATACTATATATATAGGAAGCAAAGGAGAAGGAGGGCTAGACATGACTATGTTTACGCATATAGAAAAAGCACTCAAGCTTGCTTGGGTAAAACGCCTTTTGGATCCAAAACAATCCTCATGGAAAATCATTCCGCGCTACTCTCTATCCAAGTACGGGGGGCTGTTTTTACTCTCGTGTGATTTTAACAGTAAAGAATTGATATTGCCCAACACCCCAGACTTTTATAAACAGATCTTGTCCTACATTCAAGATTTCAATGAACAAAATCTCCACTTTCAAGACATCACACAGATACCTATCTGGAACAACAAATATATTAAAGTTGGAAACACATCAGTTTTTTACAGAGCGTGGTTTGACAAAGGAATTATTACCATAAAAGATTTACTAGGATCTGACAACTCGTTTCTAAGTTTCACAGAATTTACAAAAAAGTTCAATGTAAACACCAATTTCTTAACTTACAACGGTATCGTAAATGCAGTCAGAGATAAAATAAAAGAACCCGAAACGTCATCGAGTCTAGAGAAAACATCTTATAACTTGACCAAAATGTGCGCTAAATCAATAAGACAATTGTTTGCTAAAGCCGATTTTGAACCTCCGACAAATGAGCCTTTAATTGTCAAAGAAGGAGTTCAGACAAAAGATTTAAACAGATTATACTTACTACCGTTCAGAGTAACAAAAGAAATAAAACTCTCAATCTTTCAAATTAAAATTATTCACAATATACTCCCATTGAAAGATTATCTCAAAAAAGTAGGTATCAAAGCTGATGATATCTGTCCTTTTTGTTCTGACTCAAAACGACACACATGTGAACACTTTTTTTACCTTTGTAAACAAGCGCAATGTTTTTGGAAAGAATTTCAAAATTGGTGGTCGGTGCACATTGATCCCAAGTCACAAATCACTCTTGACACTAAAACAGTATTATATGGTCAGTTATCAAACTCTAGTTTTTCTCTTCTCTTAAACCACCTGATTTTAATCGCAAAACAACATATGTATTATAGTTTCATAAAAGAAGAAAAATATTCATTTGAACAATTTTTGAAATATGCAACCAATAAGTACCATCTCGAAAAAAGAATCGCTCTAGCTCAAATTAATGAACAATCGTCGGTATTTTTTGGAAAAAAATGGGCTCCTTTTATCAATTTTCTTCAAAAACTGCATAACATTGCAATCTAACTAATACCTCAGTTTCCCTAATCTCTTCTTCCTTGATTGTTTCTTGTTCACATTGTTCTCCTCGTTTTCCTCTTCTACTATTTGCTACACCTTATACACCAAAATAAATAAATAAAAAATAAATAAAAAATAAAAATAAAAAAAATAAAAAAACCAACTATCTCTTTTTTTTGTTTTTGTATACTGAAAGCTTTTAAAAAAAAAAAAAAAAAAAAAAACAACAACAACAACAACAAAAAAAAAGTTCTGTTAATTGTCCAAAATTGTAATTTAAAAAAAAAAAATGAAATTATTGTAAAAAAAAGGAAATTTTCTGTTATATATGTAAAAAAAAAAAAATTATTGTAAAAATCTATAGTGTTAAAATGTAAAAATTTATTTATGTGTGAAATAAACGTATTAAAAAAAATATATATATATATATATATATATACTATATTATATATTATTATATTATTATTATAATAATTATCAGAAATTTGAACAAAAATTGAACAAAAATTGTCATCAGAGTGCTCAATAGTTAATACTAGAGCATATGCACATTAGAAAATAATAGAGTCATTTACTACTATATAGTTTCGTACCGCATATAGGATTGTATACTGTATTCGTTCTGTAAATAGCAAAATAGTGCAAAACAAAGCTAAATGTCAAATGTCAAATGTTAATAGCCTGCAGGTAGGATAAGTTCATGCGCACTATTAATATAATTGGCCGCCTATTCAAATACACTGCCCATTTATTCCATCTTTATCAACTATTAATTACTCTGAAAATACTCCAATGAATATAGCATCAACTACAACTAGTTTACAAATGCTAGATCAGTCATACCTCAATATCCCTCAGTTCTCCTTGCCAATCACATCCTTCATGTGGGCACTTTATTCTCATGGAGAGTATTTTTCTTTCTGCAAATTTGTTGGGGAATGTCTTGGATAAGAAAGTAAACCACAATATAAGTGTTATTTCTATGTCGGACGAGAGGTCGACGAAACACCACGCAACTGGTCGACCGAAAAATTGAGTGTCGGTAGATTGAACATTTATCTCACTTTTCGGCTTTGTATAAACAAATGAAGTTTCGTTGTTGCATACTGAATGCAGAGGCAAGTTGATGTGAATTGTTCTCAGTTGTTTGTAATTTCTACAGGGGATTTTCGCGTGACGCGTGACCAAGCATTTTCAATTTTCGTGATTCGGAAATGGAAAAAAAAATTTCTCGTGATTAGTGTAAAACCGGGCTATGTACGTGACGCTGGAAAATCCGAAATTGTTTCGAGAAATAATCAGACAGCTGTCCGTGATTCGTGATTTGATGTTTATTTTTCATGAACTGTGCTCCTTCCCCCTTGAAGATATATTTTTCTCCATCAACTAACCCTCTCTACTGAGCCTCTTTAAATGGACTTTGTTACTGCGGTTTTCGTTATTCTGCGAACTCTGACTTTCAAAGGCCTACCGCTAATTTGCGTTTTTGCTTCTCTCAATCAAACGTCAAAATCACTAATACGAAGAACTATTAGTATAGGAAATCGCACGATCTTGAGTACAATTCGGAATTAATAGGTACGAGTAATGTTTTGAAAGTTCTCAAAATAGGACGAGCCTTTAGGCGAGTCCTATTTGAGAGTTTTCAAAACATTACGAGTAACTATTAATTCTGAATTGTACGAGAAGATCGTGCGATTTTTTATTTATAATACACTATCGTTGCCATAGCGACTTAATAGGTACTCTACAGAGTACAATTAACAATATAATTGTACTCCTCTCGTCCAATCAGAATCGAGTAATTTTGTATAGTGTATTATAAATACCAAAATGATAGTATAGCTAATATATACTCTCTCAAGATCATATTTGGTCATTTGGTAGGAGTTTAGCAGCTTTTAGTATTGACTTTTCGATGTTTTGTTGTGGGCGGAAGCGAATAACCAAATTCCAACGGACTGTTTGAAGGTCAAAGTTCGCAGAATACCGAAAACCGCACTGAGTATAGTCAAACGCTTAACTTACGTCTTGAGCTTCTAGATGTCCCATGTCGAATGGACATGTATTGGGAGTCCTATTGAGAGATCAATACGAGATATTTTATCGACTAGATCAGCTCCAGATTCAGAGTCATATCAACAGAGAGATTTAGCAGACGCGCGAACAGGACGTAAAATGACGAGAGTAGAGATTGCGTGACTACCGTGACGACGTCGCGATGTCACATACAGGACGCCATGAATAGCTTTTCTTTGATTGGTACACGGTTATGATAACAACTTTCACGCTGAGGCTAGCCAATAAAAAATTTGTCTGCGCATGCGTGTATTTTTGGTTTAAAAATCTTTTGCATGTTAAATGTGGGAATTTTATTCTGACATGGAACAGTTCTTTGGCAATCTCATTCTTCGAAATTATGTTCAACAAGGGCGGATCTAGGATTATGTATGTGCATCCCAAAACAGTGAAAGCAAAAATAGAGCCTAATTCTAGTTGACCATCATTTTTTCATTTTCATAGTGGGGGTTGCAACCCCCAAAACCCTTCACTTGGATCCGCCCTTGCTCAAGCACCCAAATGCTGATACGTAAGCAGTCTACCTACCGCTAGAGTGTTGTGGATAATTATTTCAATCGAAGGCAATGCAGATGGAGAAATATCACGGGTCAAACTCAGGCCTAAAGTGGAGAAAGGACTAGAACCTCGTACTTTCGAGTAAAATTTTGGGCGCTAAGTTCAAAAATAAGGTAAAGCTGTTAGTAGAAGTCATTATTGACTTGTTAAAGTGTGAATTGAAGGTGATAAGGACGTTTAAGGCTTCCGCGATCGTCAAATAATTCGCCATGTTTACCTCAATAAAGCACTTTTTGGCTCGAAAATGTCGCATGTTCAAACTCGAAATACAAAAACTTGTAGAGCGTGCACCAAAAAAATTATTGAAAGATACCTTTTTCCATGATTTATTTATATTTTCTCCACTGTAGGCCTGAGTTTGACCCGTGATATTTCTCCATCTGTATTGCCTTCGATTGAAATAATTATCCACAACACTCTAGCGGTAGGTAGACTGCTTACGTATCAGCATTTGGGTGCTTGAACATAATTTTGAAGAATGACAACGAAATGTTCCATGTCAGAATAAAATTCCCACATTCAACATGCAAAAGATTTTTAAATAATACACGCATGCGCAGACAAATTCTCCATATGCTCACTAGTTCCGAGAACTATTAAAGTTCAGTTTGATCAGCTTCTCTCTCTCGGCCTACAATAACCTTATACACATGCACTATTTCTTCATCTTATTTAGCCTTTTTTGTCGTTAAACAAAGATAAACAATGACGGAAGTAAATTTTCTGTAGACTGCAAAAGTACCCTTGCTGATTAGATTACTTACAGACCTTGATATGATCAATATTAGATATTTATTAAAGTTGATTAACAATAGCAGTCTAGTAGCTATTTAAATATTTACTATAATTATTATTTTTCACAAACACTGAAAAAATCTGGTTTCAAAAGTTTTTATTAGTCCTAGCTTCATGCAAACTTTAAAGTCTTGAAAATATAGAGCCGTATTGCAATTCAGCTATATACAATTCTAGACGACAAGATATCTCGGCTACAAGATAAGAATTGCTATATATTCAACACGTACCAAGAAACTTGCCATGTCTCATATATAATAATTAACAATTACGTACTCTGCGTACAATGCCACTTGCCTTTTGAACGCCTCGTCCAAACATTCTTTACAGAATTGGTGTCCACAACGAGTTTGGATGGGATTTTTCATTGGAAGATGACAAATAACACAAACATAATCCTCGACTACCTTCTCAATGAAATCATAGTCATATCCAAAGGGCATGTTAGTGTTTCTAGCCATTTGAGAGCGAAGTATGTTGTAGAACAGCACTTCCTGTTTCGAATTTACTTCGGGTCAAATACGAGTTGTGTCTATATCAATTTTAACTATTTAACACAGGGACCCCATGATGGCTCTGCAATGAATGAAACTTACGACCAGCTCCGCACACCAGTCAACATGTCGCAGGGAGTTGAAGCATGGACTTTTTGTTGGGAAATTCTCGTGTCTAAACAAAATGTTTTGAAATTGGCTATGGATTGCGGCTGCGAAAATCTGTGTTCCTTTGCATGCCTTAAGGTGATTCCTCTGTAATAGATCTTACCGATAGAAATCGCTTAAAATTTGATATTTTGTAGGTTTTGAGTTACTTATCTCGTAATTAACAAAAAAAGAGGGGGTCACGGTACTCGTTTAGGAAATATTTGGCTTGATAGACAAGGGTATTTTAGCGATTTCGCGCGAACGTTCGATGTTTTCCAGCTAATTCGCTGATATGTCTATCTGGTCTCAGAAAAAGACTCCAAAACTCAGAGTTAGCAGTATTTTAGTAGAAACAGGTAAAATAGTAAAATATCTCGCAAGAAAGCTTATTTTAACTTCGATAACGCATTTCATTGGAACATTTTTTGCATCATTTAGAGAGCAACATACCCCGAAATGTTCGATTTTTGGCATTCTAGGGCTCAAATATATACAAAAAAGCGTCAAATTTTCCATGTTCCTACCGATAGATTTTCTTAATTTTCAAATATGTTGTGTAAATCATTGCGTGAATGCAAGTTTTGAAATAAGAAATGGGGGTCACGGTGCTCGTTTGCGAGATATTTTGTAAAACATCATCATAATAGAGCAAATAACTCGTGGATTTGCAATCCACGAGTTAAAAACGACACTTTTTCGAGAAGGGAATGGGGCGAGTTTTGCAAAACTTGCTTTTTATCGCACCAAAGATTAGAAAAATTTCCAAAATCGAGTTTTGTATCCTTTTTGATAATACCTTGAAAGAAAATGCTCGTAAAGTCGCGATTTATGCTTTTTGGACCATGCGCAGTAGGCGTGCGCGGTGCAAAACAGAGGAATTACCTTAAAACGGGTTTCATTTTGTGAGACTGATAATTTGACTCAAGCGCAAATAATAGCAACCACATCTATATACTGTTTGCAGACCTTTCACTGATACAAAATAAAAACTCGTAAGTTATAAAATAACATTATTGTGTAGGAAACTTGCAATTATATCCAGTCGACTAAAACACACGTCTCCTAATTAGCACACGAGGGGACTTCAGGTCACTTCATACATCCCTCCTGCACGCAGTGCTAGGAGCTCAGTGAAGATTTCAGTGATCAATTCAATATATTTACACCATTCATTAACATAATACAATATACATTCTTTTTATAATATGTTTTGGTGCTAGGGTGCCTGAAATAGTTTTAACTAATCAGAGTCAGGCCCCCTAGTTCATTAAGACCACAGATTTACAAATGATTAAGATAAAAGAATTGGAATTATTTACCTTTTTGGTGCGTAATTTATAAAAGTTCAAGCGCGTTTTATTTGAAAACTCTTCCATAGAAATCGTTTAAACACAGTAACAGCGGAGAACTTGATCTACATTCTATGAACCAATAAACGCGGTTTAGTACAAAGCATTATTTTGTCTGAAAAATTCATGTTTGTGAAAACAGCAATGTCGTCACTATAAATTATATTGGTAGCTCCGATCATAATTGTTTAAGCGTCAAAAGAAACTTGAAACTATCCCTAGACTTGCTATGAATTTTTTTTTTTGAAATTAGGTTTTTGGCCGCGACGCATCATGCGATCAAACAGCGGAGGTGCGCCTCAAACAGCACCCAAACTTTTAACAATATTTGTATTCAACAATCTCTCAATTTGTTTTCCTGCTTTCGACGAACAATTAGTATTTAATTTGTAATAAAGTGTTTTGATCTATGAATAAAGTGTTTTGATCTATGAGCTGATCTTTCATCAGTTGGATGCCGTAACTGATTTAAAGCTTCTGCTCACTGTGAGAAAAGCCGAATAATATAACAGGGATTTCACGGCAGCCATGTTTGAGGTCAAAATAATGGAGCTTTTTCCCAAGAGAAGTTAAATCTTTTGTCATTCAAAAACTTTCTATTGTGCTTGCCAAATCCCTCTGTAGCAACTTCCTGATCTATAAAGTCAGCTAAGTGATTGGCGGTTTAAAGTCATATGACAAGAATGCTGAATCAGCATTGGTTTACTTATAGTTGATTCACATGTGTTTGTCGCTAATTATAAATATTCATGATTTTTTGCACTTTCATTTACTTGTGAAATTGAGGCAAGTTAATTTTCTAAACTCATGCTGATTGTTTTAGTCATTGCTTTAACCTAGCAAATAAGGCAGTATCTGAATGACGACATAAACGCGTAAATTAGTTTTGTCCAAATAGTTACAATATCTTTTCACGGCAGGCAATCGTGAATCACACCATAGCTGAACTGAACGAAAGAACCTTCAAAACTTTCCAAATGAAAGGTAAGATTGTGTTAGAAGCTAAAATTGCTGAGGGCAGAAATATGCAAGTTTAGAATTTTAAATTTATTTTCTATATGATTAAGAAAAAAGCGACAGAAAGTACATCGAGTAAATCGAGTCAGTATATTTTTCAATCTAAGGAACAATTAGTTTCTCCGTTATGATTCCGCTTTATACCGAAGCGGGCAATTTCAAGAACAGATTTTGTAGTTTTGGTATATGTATATATATAATCAGAGTTAATATTAACTCTGATATAATGCATCAGTTCTAAAGAAAATGAAAACCCACTGTAAACCCAAATAGAAATGTTTGAAATTATTCTAAATAATTGAAATAAACCGTAGTATTTCTCATTTGAGATTTAGAAGACCTACTTATACAAGACTTTCATCAAGTTTTTCATTGTATTTGGATATGTATACTGTAAGCCGAAATACACCCTTATTTATTAAGAAACTTTTCCACGATAATAAAAGCTGGAAAAATTGGACTGAAAATTGTAAATTGGAGACGGAATTACAATAGAAAACGAATTATGTGTTAACGAATTTAGTGGAACTACGGTAAAAACGTATTTTATACTGGACAAATCTATGTACGAGGTTGAATCTACTTATGTTATTCATACTAGTATTCATTATTCATTGCTCTAATATATCAAGAAATGCCGGCTAGAAAAAAATTAAAATCAAATAACAAAATCTCATTACGATTTAAGATTTGGTATTTCGGTGAGCAGAGGATCTTTTTAGTCTTACTTTTCTAATCTATAGTTCCCCTTTTCCTTCGTTACCAATGTTATATATGTCGCACAGGCTATCTTATTTTATTGATTTCAGCAATATTGAAAACAGTCGAATTACAGAATATTTCTCATAGGGGTTTTAATAGCCTGATAATCTAACTTTCTGTCAAAATTAAATTTCTGAGATGTTTGAAACCTGTCTGTAAATCACGGTGCAAATATTTTTTGGGAGATAAATTATTCCTTTGGGAATTCTGAGGGTCATCTGGTTGGTTGTTTTCCACAATCATTTGCTATTGTTCAGTGCAAGGGGAACTATGAATCTCTCCGTGAAGCATGCAAATCTCGGGGGCTGGCAGAGCCGTTTAGTTTTTCCCTTTCTGCATCCACATTTCTACATCGCCATTTCTGCATGAAAAATTATGGTCTGTGCTCGCGGAGTAAATCTTAAATTTCTCTCTCAGGCTTTGAAGTAGTAAGTCTTTACGCCGTCATGTTGAGATCCATTGCCGTCCAGGCTTCCTGCTGTAACACATTTCTCTCGTCTTATGGAAATTACCTCAAGAATCACGTGGTACAAACGTCATCAGACTCATGTCTTCACAAATGTACCACGTCCTGTTTGGAAACAGGTGTTTGTAAAAGTACAAACTTTAATTTTGTCAACAACACGTGTGAGCTCAATAATGCAGATAAATTCGATTACCCACGTGACTTGGTGCAAAGAGAAGGTTTTAGTTACAGTGGATGGCGTGACAAAGAGGTAGGATCACTCAAAATGCATTTATTTTCTCGTGTCAGTTATCTCTTTCCTGTATTCACGGGAGCGATTGATCTCATTATATTTTATATGTTTTTTTTAAACAACAGATTGACTACTCATGTTTTGAGGTGAAAAAGAAGAACCATTTGGCGCGAAGTGGTTATTATACGATCCACGTTCGTGGGAAAATACGTAAAGTCTATTGTGATATGGAAACGTTTGGTATGTCTTAAGAACATACATAGATTTACCTTTAGAGTTACTCTCAGATTTCAGTACTTTTAAAGAGATTTATCTTAATAATTTGAGTATAAGTGCCTGGGAGTGGCTTGTAAAGCAATGAGGGTATAAACATTATTACCGGTGACCCGGTAGTTTACATAATGGCCTTCAAATAAGAATCCCAACTGACAAGGAGGCGAGCCAGTTTGTTATTTACAAGTATGGTCGAGAAACTGAATTTGAACTAGGGGTTGCCTGGAACAAATTCAGCCTTAGCTAGTGGCCAGAGCGGGGACTCGATCTCGGGACCACCGGATTGCAAGACCGACACTCTGAGAACTCGACCATGCTGCCTCCATGAGCTGAATACACGACCCTCTGGATCCGCCCCTGAGTTTTCTCGAAATTTTAAAGGCAAGTTACTGTAATGTTACTTTGTTTCCCTCATTTTGTAAGACTTGTAAGCATCTAATGGACGTGTAATATTATATGATACCATCAAAAAAATTTAAAAACAACTTTTACAAGAACTAATGCAAGGATCGATTCATTTATTGACAAAACTGTGAAATATGTTTATATATATATTTTTTTATTATTTCTGTCCGAGGTGGAGGATGGTCCCTGGTTGTTTCAATAAGTGGCTCTAACAACAACCACCTACAAAGAACCGAAAACAATTGCAATGATTCCCTTTTGTGTGTTAAGCACAGCACAAGTAACATTGATTCGAGAAAATTGTCTGATGAGGACATCATCGCTTTGGCTTCAAACGAAGGTAATTAATTTACAGAACTGTAGTAAGTAGTGGAATTCCAAATTCCTTATTTAAAATGAACAATTTGACTTTTGATTCACTGGGTACTTGATTGGGAACTTACCCTTTAAAGCTCCATACATTTTGTTTGTTTGTTGAAATTTATTATTGCTAATGCAGTCATATCATAGCAAATAATGACCGCGCGGCCTATATAGGTCTTCAGTTTTAAGAAAATTTGGTTCTCTTTTGATTATAGGAACATTCAGGGTTGATAGGCTCGGATCCAGCCCTGTAACAGTATTCTACAAGGTACGAAATAAAACCAAACGTGTACACGGATCTTTAGTAGCTTTTTAACCATTAACTTTCAACATTTTTTTCCAGCTTCCTAAAGGGTCAAAGTATTTCAATTCAACGTGCTTCCGTGAAAGGTGAATTATAACTATCTATGCTTTCTGAAATTGCGGTTTGGTTTCATTTATCACTTCAGATTGAACTGTAGAAGGCACCCATATACAAAAATGTTACTATACTATATTTAGTGTCCTTTTTATGTGTCCTAGTTGTCCAAGGTTGATAGTATCTCACTACTACCCATACCAATGGGAGTCTAACTGCAAAGGTGTAGATGCTGGATACATCATTCACTGGCAGGGTAAGACAAATAGATTATAGTCGTCAGAGAACTGACTGAAGTCAGTTTTCATCTTCACGTGTAGCGGAAGTCCATTTTGTTTATAGCTAATTGCATAAACATTCGGAAGTCAATGTGAATATTAATTTTGTTGATTTTCCTGTAATTTGGAGCCTCAAACTGTCAAAATTCCATTAAAACTTGCAGGTATTGTAGCTAATGAAACATCACATTTCCACCCAATAATAGAAACACAGGAAGCCCGCGCGAACGACACTTCATGTTTGATATGCTCTGCAAATATCTATGAAGCTATATACGTCCACACTAGCTTATAATTACCGGGATGAATTTGCAAACGCATTTTTCTGTTTTCACTCTCTGCTAGACGAAAAATAATTTATACACCGATTTCAAAAAAAGTTGTCGTATGAGAGGCTTCAAGCCTACGCGACTAGACCGAAAAGGAGTATGGGTAGGTACTAAACTTTACTCGCTTTTCAGCTTTGTTCTTGATTTTAATCATCAACGAATGAAGTTCGTTTGTGCATAAGGTCATGGCAAGCTAGTTGAGATTAGTCGTGTTGAATAGTCTTGTAGTTTTATAGATTTTTAAAATTTATTTCTACCCATACTCCCTTGCGGGTGAGTCGAGTAGGCTTGAGGCCTTTTACCCGACAATGTTTTATGAAACAGGTGTATTTATTCAACTTGTTTTTAGAAAAGGACCTCCATCATGATCGAGTTTCATTTCCTTGGTTTTGTATATTCATTTGGTAACGTTTTTCTTTTATTCATTTATTATTTTTTTCATCTATCATCATATGTTTCAGTTTTCGACACGCATGACAATTGGGAATGCGGATCTGAGTGGTATTCTTCACTGCACAAATGTTGTAAGTAATCAGAACACACACACAAACTCCCACTTTTGCGCGCTAGAGCCCACTCTGTTCTAATAGATTGACCTAGCAATTGCGGCCCAACGTCGGTAATGTCACATATTTCGGTCAGCGTGCACGCTTCCTCTTTCACGTTGCTTCGTTTTCGCTAAACCTACCAATTTTATGACGACAATTGATACGATGATAGGTAAATTTAACAACATAATGCGATACGACGTGAAAGAGGTTGTAGCTGACATACTGTTTGATGGACTAAGTTGCTGATCTGATCTGAAAAGAACCTAAAAACACTTAAAATGGCGCCATAAACGTAGCCTGTGAACAGGCTCTCTGGGGGAGGGGGGAGGGGAAGGGAAGGGAGAGGAGAAGGGGAGGGGATGGGAGGGGGCGGGAAGAGGGGAAAGGGGAGAGCCTGTAAGCATCCTTTGGAGAAAACCGTTCCTGATACCAGAATCTGGTATCAGACTCTGATTGGTCAATTTTTGATTGACGGTCACGGATGGTCGAAGAAAAGGCAATCACGATCAAGAAAGATTGTAAACAGTTCGAAGAATTGAACAAGAAGAACTCTGTATCAAGAGAAATGAATAAAAGCTGTTCAACTTGGAGATGAAGACGATATAAAAGAACGCAAAAGCGACGAATGCGATGCAGAACTTGTCTACGGAGTGCAGAATTAAGTCCTCCAGGAAACATGGCTGAAGGAACTTCGCAACGGCAATCTAGGGAAGCAAATTGTGGCCATCGTTATTGATGAAGTTCATTTAGTGTCACTGTAGTAAGGATTTTGATTCAGATTTTTGTTTCTGTGTGTTTTAAGTTATTGAATGGTCTTCAAATTAACGCTCGATGCTGCAAAAGGCGAAGAATGATTCACGGCCGACAGTAATACGTTTCGGAGATAATTTGTTTAATTTATTCAACTGAGCTTTTTAAGACTAAAACTTGGAGAATAAACTCTGATAAACCACGTTCTAAGTAATTTATTTCATGTTTTGAGGGACATTTGAGATGCCAGGTATGTTTAACGGTCGTACATTTGACTGAAGTTTGTCTTGTCAATCGCTCGTCTTTGTAAAAAAAAATCGTTTGTCAGCGAGAAAAAAGTCCAAGTTGCAAAAAGAAATTAATAATAATACACTGTAATTCAAATAAAAGCTTGACTTTAGATTAATTTTGAAAACTCAACCGTGACCTTTCTTGCGTGACTTTGAATTACTAATTAGTTGGGGGCGGAACGGTTTTCTCCAAAGGATGCTTACAGGCTCTCCCCTTTCCCCTCTTCCCGTCCCCTCCCCTCCCCTCCCCTTCTCCTTTCCCTTCCCGTCCCCTCCCCCTCCCCCAGAGAGCCTGTTCACAGGCTACCATAAACGTGACTTCATAACGTTGTCACGGTAGTCACGCAATGGCAATCGTGATAATGGTACAGTCCTGCAGCCTTTACTCTATATTGGTAGTGGATAAAAATAAATCGTCGTTTGATAAGAATACTATAGACTAAGAAATACATTTAGGTTTTTGTGCATTTACCATATTGACCGTATTTTAAATGTTTATATTTGTATCTATTCAGGTCGTGTTTTGTATGGATACTATAAAAGCACTGGCATCTTTGATAAAACTGATGGGTTTCTATTTGTTAGGTGAAAAACTCTTCATGTCGACAGACAGACAGTAGAGACCTTAAGATTGACGTTTTTGGCAAACTGCTAACGACAAACGGCAAAATTTGACCTTGACCTTGATTTTATATTTAACTCCAATCCTTAATCAATCTAACAAGCGAATAAAGAGCAACTTTCTTAGCACAGTTAGCAACAAAAAATACAAATATTTTCACTTAAGCGAAAAAACGGCTGAGGACAGACGGCTAAAGTTTGTCGTTTGGCGGTTGCCGTTTGCCGTAAACGTCAATCTTAGCGTCTTTATTGATGATTTTTGAACTCTAGACGTACCCCAGACATGTTCTTCGTGGATTTTATAACATAACGTTTAGAAAGCTGCATGTGCATGATGCGTCAAATAATCGATAGCGGAGCAGGTTAAAAAGTGCAATGATGTTTCACTCTTTGATCAAATTGCTTTGTTTACAGCACGAATCTGATCTCAATGATCGAGTTGTTTTAGTGCATGGAAGAATAATACTAAACACGAGGCAAAAAATGCATTTTATTTAGAGCCTCAAACTTATTGTGTCATTCGTGCGGGCTTCCTGTGTTTCTACTATTGGGTTTCCTGTTTACCGAAAAGCTAGGTTTCTAAGCTAATTTCAAGATGGCGGACAATGTGATGAGTTTCATCGCTACAATATCTGCAAGTTTTGATGGGATTTTGACAGTTTGAGGCTCTAAATTGCAGGAAAATCAACAAAAACAAATCTACTTGACTTCCAAATAAGGTAATGCCTGCCCAAATATTTCATAGATTTCATGGCCGTGCGAACGACACATTTTTATAGAGATGTTTGATTGTAAGCTTCAGAAATGTTGCTCAATCGTACATACATACATAACTTAACATACATACAAACTATATTTAAATCATCAGTCAATGTCAAAGATTAAAATACATTAAAATGATAGTTACTGTTTTCCATGATTGCCGTGTGGGGACCAATACAATATTTAAATAGAAAACTGGTTCAGTTTACTTTTATAACTAGTTAACTTGTGAATGTGTTATTGACCATAAAGCTTCAACGCAAATAAAAAATGCAAGCCACCTATCTTGGTTAGCCTTACGTGGTTATTATAGGTGGCCTGTACCCAAAAATCCTGTTTTAATCTAATATTTCTTTTAAACGTACAAAATGTAAATATGTGGTACTAAATAAAGACATTGTATTGTATTGTTGTATTGTATTGTATTGTATTGTATTGTATTGTATTGTTGTATTGTATTGTATTGTAGTTAATGAACCAGGGTTTCTTATTTCTTGGGGTAAGTCATTCCACAATTTAACACCACTGTAGCTGAATGCACGTTTTAAATAATCAGTACGTGGTTTAGGAATGAAAAGTTTGTTTTCTTGATCACGTCAATTATAAGTCGTCCTGCGAGGTAGAAATAAAGTCTTTCAAATCTTTCATCGTTGCTCAACGATGAGTAAAGCATTGTAATCAGTAAAAATTAATAATTTTGCACTGATTTTGTTAGTACTGTAAGAATTTCCTAAACTTGAATCTTAATTGTACTGACCAAATATAATGAATAAATAAGTTAATTAATTAATCAATCAATCAATCAATCAATCAGCTATTCAATCAACTAACCAGTCAATCAACCAACCAATCAACTAACCACTCAACTAACCACCCACGCACCCACCCAACCACCCAACCAAACAATCACTAACTAACCAACCAACCAATCAACCAATTAATCAATCAATCAATCAAACCATTTATTCTTCATTCCAACAAATTAAGTCGTTGGATAAGCAAAACAAAGCAGAGGGAAGAAAATCACTGGGAAATTCCTCTGCAAGCAGGGGACAGTCCTGTTATATGTACTCAAAGGTCAACTGTTCTTGAGGGTATCATTACCTTGAGTTACTTGGACAGACCACAGGTGAGACCACATCACTGATCAGTAGTTCAAACTATCTGACAGACAACACATACTGTCATCCCATTGCTACAAATATGGGCAAAATCTGACATATTTTATTATTGTATGTACTGGATCGTTTTGAATATTTTGTTTAAATTTCGTCATTCCTTTGGACACGAATTGAAGAGAAGTATCTCACAGAAAATTAAGGAATTTCAAAACGTTTGATTTGGTGCATGGATCTAAATTATCGATCACAGGCCCTTACTAGTATCCAGATTCTTACGGTACTACTAATATTAGAGCAGATCTCGTATGTATCCAGTATATATTTCAGTATTATTCACACTCAACCCTCACTAGAAAAGGTGAAAAATCGGAAGGTCGTAGGCTTGTTTCCCGCCTGGGGCTCAGAATTTTACACTCCACTCAGTTCTATTACCATTATTAATAGATGAAAGAAGAGGTAACCCCTAGCTACAACGTTTTTGTGGTCGCGCGTAGATGCGCGCACAAGATGCGCAGTAACATGAGTCTAGAAGGATCTACAAGATTTCAAGAAACTTGATGAGAAGTACGTTTGAAGTAGTCGTTATCACAAAAATGAAAGGTAAAGTTCTAAAGTAAATATGAACACTCCAAAAGCGCGCGAGTAGATTTATTCAAATTAAAAGCTTGAGTAAATCGGTGCATCCACAGTAATTCACTTATCCGAGTAAATTTACTCGGTTATTTGAGTAACTGCGTACCCTTTACTCAAATAATAACTGAGTAGAAACTGCGCACCCCAAAGAGCCAAAAATTATACTGTATATGTTGACCAGGAGATGATAAAGGTTCTCTCCATTCTTTTGCTTTACGACTTAAATACTGAAGCGAAGTCTTATTTTCTTCATATTATTCTCAATAATTCACAAAGTTTTATAGCTTCTTCATGAACTGTCCTGAATTTATTATTCAAGCGCTAGTTTACTTCAATTCTTATTAGACATTCACTGCAAAAACGCGCGAGTAAATTTACTTGAGTAAATCGATTAAATCGATGCGTCCACAGTAACTGACTTATCCAACGGTAAATTTACTCAGTTATTTGAGTAAAGGGTAGTACGTTCTTATTCTTTAAGTAATGGTCCGAATAAGAAGTAGGCAACTTTCTATTGTTCTACACCAATATCAACTTTCCCATGTAGAAATGTCGTGGTTTTCAGACTTTTTGAAGTTTATTTTGTAATAAAAGATCTCGTCCAATCCTAAGCGCACAAAACAATAGCCGAGAGACGCTTCCAATTTGCCATGTTAGTTCCCCTCCTAAAAATTTCTCTATAGAAAAACTCAGGAAAGCATTTATGAAGAAGGAATGAGACATTAAATGGAATAGAAAAAATGCGCAAACTTTTGAATGGAAGGCAGCAAATTTTCATTTTTAACCAATGAAATGGAAAGTTTAAACGATATCACAATAAACCAACCTCTCTAAATTCTCCGTCGGTTGGTTGCCTACTTCTTGCTAGTACCATTACTTCATTTGTTTCTTTTTCTTAGCGAGACCTCAAATTTTCCGCAAGAAACAATATTTTTCCTCGAAACATATATTATGGCTCTCTCTTGAAACCTTTTCTTCGATCAAATGAGTTTTCTTCAGTTCATCAAATTTTCCTGAACGAACATCGTCATTTTTATCTGATTTATCATGGGAAATACAATTTTACTGCTTTAGGCTCCAATGCTGTTTCAATCATGGCAAAGTGTATTAATACCATTCATATTATATCTAAACATATTTATTTTTCTAAAACTTGTCTTTCCTGGCGCTCTTTATTGCAGTCAAATGTTTTAGAAAGTTGCTATCTGTTTCTAAACAAATAAAGTCTAAATTCAGTAATATTGAGTAGCCAGACTTCGTCATGATCGAATGGAAATAGATGAAGTTCTCTGACTTCGTCTTACGAAATATTTTTCCAAGTAACTCATGATTTAGTAAAGCCTAAATTAAATTCAGAAGTTCGAAATTGCTTTTCGAGCTTCTGTTGAAACATTCATGAGGTTGGAAGTAGATTGAAAAAATAAGAATTTTTTTAACTCATGAAAAATTTAGCGGTAAAGCTATATATTGAATATCCTTGTTTTGATTCCGGCTCCATTCAAATAACAAAGATACTTACATTGATAGCTTTCATTCATATTTTTACAACTTCTTTGGCCTCCCTGCAGGTTTAACATTAGCATGTTTCTACGTCATGTTGAGATCCATTGTTGCCCAGGCCTCCAGCTGTAACAAGTTTCGCTCGATTTATGGACATTACCTCAAGAATCACGTGGTACAAACGTCATCAGACTCATGTCTTCACAAATGTACCACGTCCTGTTTGGAAACATATTTCTGTCAAAGTACAAACTATAATTTTGTGAACAATACGTGTGAGCTCAACAATGCAGATAAATTTGAATACCCACGTGACTTGGTGCCAAGAGAAGGTTTTAGTTACAGTGGATGGCGTTACTCACCGGTAAGAACACTGGAAGAAATAATAATAGCGTTTCTTTGTACGTGGGTGTCACGTTAAATACTAAATTTGCTTGCTTCGTCCAATAGTAAATAGTAAATAGTAGTGTATGATCGTTGAAGTGTCGTTACGCTATTCCCTGATGATGGCTCTACGAACCGAAAGCTTGGAAATTAAAAATGTAACGTCGACGAAGCAAGCAATTTAGTATTTAACTTTTTAATTTTTTACAGTAATGTTCTTTTCGCTATAGGTAAAGGTAAACGCAAACAATTGCAAACTACTGTTATTCAGAGGCGGATCCAGCTTCTTTAAAGAGGGGGTGCGATTTTTGATGGTAGCTTACAAAGCACGCGCGCGCGTGATTTTTCCCGCCACCACAGGCTTCCCGGCCCCAAAACGATTAAAGTAGCAGGCGCGCGTGGTGTGCTGGTTTTCACGCCACAAATACAACCACAGCCTTTCCGACCCAAAAACGATTAATGGAAAACGTTCATATTTGAGAAAAGCTTTCACCGTCGTCCAAAAGGGGGTGCATCCGTACCCAACGCACCTCCCCTGGATCCGCCCCTGTATTGCGCACTGGGATGCACTGATGAGAGGTCACGACATGCAGCCATCTTGGATAAACTTAAAAAAGAGATTTCTCATTGGCATCTATAGTTTTTTATCCAATATGGCTATCTCTTCATTGCCTTTTCATTCCTGAAGGAATGGATAAAATCCAGCAATTTTAAAATCCAACCAGAAATTTATGAAAAAATTAATTGGGACTGTAAAACAAATTATAAAAGATGATGGGTACACGTACATTAGGCCTAGTTCTAGTTAGGTCTATGCCATATTTTCCATGTGCAGTTCTCTATTCAAGCTCTAGACAAGGTCATATTATTTGTCTGGATCCCGTATACTGAATACTTAGTCATCCTAAATCAAACCAAACGAATTCGAAATTCAGATTTAGTCACCGAACGTTCCTCGTATTTCACCGCAACAAACCGATAGGTCAGATGCTTGGTACGGAGTCTGAACTAGCCTAGGACGCCATACTAGCCATGTGCCGTGCCAAATTGTTGTAAAGAAGTACATCACAAGGCCGTGGCTAAGGCTAGAATTTGATTTGAGAGTGGCATATCAGTGAAAAGTACGACGCATGAACTAGGCCATAAAGTATTATACAGTCGACAATCTAAGTATAATTTAAGAGGAGATTTTATGTTAAATTTACCTAAGATAAACTCGACTAAGAATGGCCTTAAGTCATGGCGTTATTTTGCTCCTAAAACCTGGAATGCAATGCCAAATCAAATCAGAACTATGAATGGCAGTAAGGATTTTATTAAAGCAGTAGCAAGCAGAATTTTATTAATTTGATGTAATATAAGCACTTTTCCTAGGTTTTAAATCATTTTAACATTTTTAGAATTTTATATTTTAACTTTTAAATTTATATATTTTATTTTTATTTTATTTCATTCATTCATTTATTTCTGTATTATAGTATTTCATTTTTGTTGTGGAGTACCTGAAAACTAGCTTTGTAGCTAAGGCCTAGTTCAAAGGTCGCATCTCACATGTGCTGAATTCAATGCAAATGAGCATGAGATGATAATGAGAAGAAACAAAAGATTTGACTAATTTGCATTGAATTCGACACATGTGAGATGCGACGTTTGAACTAGGCCTTAGATGCTTACAAAATGAGGGAACGAAACAAAGTAACATTACTGTAACTTGCCCTTAAAATTTCGAGAAAACTCAGGGGCGGATCCAGGGGGTCGACGTTTGAACTAGGCCTAAGTGTATTTTCCACATTAAATAAAGTATGTATGTATGTATATGTATATACAGTCAATTTTTGTAAACAATGCGTCCTCTTCTTCGTGAAAGAAATTTCGGAAAGAGGTAGAACGTGTCATTCGTATTTTCGCAGCCTAAAGAGAGGTCATGCAATGAGGTAAAAAGGAAGAAAGTCTCCGCTCGTAGTGGTTACTACAATTTGAACGTTGGTGGTAAAGAACGCAAAGTTTATTGCGACATGGAAAACTATGGTATGTAGCAATTTCTTCCCGAAACAGATTTCGTACTTGTATGTCGAGAAAAAAAAATGCATTGACAATGGCAATGATAAAATGAGCAGCAATGGCAACAGATTTTTTTGCCGTAACACTAGTTTCCAACTTCGTACATCGTGAAACAAAAAAAACTGCATCGTAGAATGTGCGGAATGTGAACTTCTTTTGTTTGAAATAAAACTTCCCTTTGTCTTTCAATCAAGAACGCATAACAAATGAGGCTCCGAGCAACAGAACTTGGAGCCATATTAATGTCTTCTTGATTGGAAAGATAAAGGGAAGTTTTATTTCACACAAAAGATGTTCATTCCGCACATTCTACTGTGCAGTTCTTTGTTTCAAGATGCACGAAGTTGGAAAATAGTGTTACGCGGCGATGCATTTGGGAAGCATTTATTGGAGCCTTGAGCTGTTCTCTTGCGAATCCCCGCCATTTTTATGGCAAAGTATGTAAAATCAAAAAATAACAAATATATATTCTACTTTCGCTAAGTCAGATAACTAAATTGTTTCTGTTTAAGGTGGTGGATGGTCCCTGGTTGTTTCAATAAGTGCTGCTAACAAAAAACATCTACAAAAAGACGAAAACAATTGCTCTGATTCCCTTTTGTGTGTAAAGCACTCTAACAGCAATGTTGATTCAAGAAAGTTGGCTGATCAAGATATAATAGCTTTGGCTTCTGAGGAAGGTAAGAAAACAAAGTTCTTTGGTGACTGACCTACTCACACAAAGTCGCACAAAGTCTTTCGGGGAATTAATTGTTGCAGCTCGTTTGGTGGCAGTAAAACAAGAATGTCCAAAATAGACCATCTGTACCGACGGTTACCGTCGGTACAGATGGTGAAAGTAATTAATATGCACCAGCGATGAATATATTATCATCTTCTTCATTAATTAAAATGCATATCACTTATTATACAACTCGTCACCGACTCACGTTTCACTGCATGGTCACCCTTTGGCAGAATTGGTCACCCTTTGGTAAACATGAATATATTATAATTTACTCAAGGCAGCACAGGCACCGTGACCGTCGGTACTGATGGTGAATTTTCTCTTTGTAAGTAAGTCTATCTATTAAAAATTAAAGTTTAACAAAAACAAGATATTTTAATGTTTAGTAGAAGTGATTTGGTACTATATTGTTTTAATTTTGGGCTTTTCTAAAGCGCTTGAAGCATTTGTGTCACGGTCACCATCGGTAATGTTTTTCCGTTGGTAACTGATGGTGAAAAGCTATGTATAATTTCTCATTCTTTGAAAATCCTAGTTAAAAAACTAAACCCTTGTGGTAGCATACATTTATTTATAACATATTTGTTTCATTAATATGTTTCACTGTTATTATTAAGTCGACTTTAGAGTTTTGCATCAACAATAATTCAAAAAACATTGATGTTTCGATAAAACTTATTCCGATGTCAGGAAAATCAATAAATCAGTCATCTTCTTATAGGACAGATCTACGGCAGTTCAAAAACCAAGCCGTCAGTGCTTTGCCGTTTACAAGTCACAAAACACTCAGTTAAATCAATAAAACAGTCATCTTTTTATAGGACAGATCCGTACGGCACTTTTAAAACCTGATGTCAGTGTTTCGCCGTTTACAAAAGTCACAAAACACTCAGTAAATAAATAAAACAGTCATCTTCTTATAGGACAGATCTACGGCAGTTCAAAAACCTCATGTCAGTGTTTCGCCGTTTACAAAAGTCACAAAACACTCAGTAAATCAATAAAACAGTCATCTTCTTATAGGACAAATCTACGGCAGTTCAAAAACCTCATGTCAGTGTTTCGCCGTTTACAAAAGTCACAAACACTCGATCAGTTAAATCAATAAAACAGTAATCTTCTTATAGGACAAATCTACGTCAGTTCAAAAACCTCATGTCAGTGTTTCGCCGTTTACAAAAGTCACAAAACACTCAGTTAAATCAATAAAACAGTCATCTTCTTATAGTTCAAATCTACGGCAGTTCAAAAACCTCATATCAGTGTTTCGCCGTTTACAAAAGTCACAAACACTCGATCAGTTAAATCAATAAAACAGTAATCTTCTTATAGGACAGATCCGTACGGCACTTTTAAAAACTGATGTCAGTGTTTCGCCGTTTACGAAAGTCACAAAATACATTTCAAGAAAATCAACAAATCAGTTTTCCTTTTAATATAGCACTGGTTGATCTAGTACGACACTTCTAACAGCATGTCAGTGTTTCGCCGTTTACAAAAGTTAAAACACTGTTATAGGAAAATCAATAAATCAGTCTTCATCTTATAAGACAGATCTCGAACATCTAAAACCATGTTACATTGTTTGCAAAACAACCTTTCAGGAAAATCAGTCATTTTATAGAAACACCTACGCCTATTCAAGAAACAATGATTTGTGTTTCGCCCTTTATTAAACGTTTCCCATTAAATCAAAAGTTACACAAATTCATCTATCCATTCCAGCTTGTACCAAGAACGATAAATATACAATTTAATTGAGATATTCAAAACAAACAATTAAGGCGACTCAATAGAAATTCAGGAGGCATTCGGCCTTGACAAACTTTTGGTCACAACTTTTTAGCATCACGTTCAATTTCAAAAGCTTTTTAGGAACTTTTACTCCAATTATCCAGCTGTAGACACATTGGCCTTAAGCAATTTAATTTACCTTATTGTTGCCATTTGAGGTTCGTTGTTGTTATTCTCAGAGTACGAGGCCGGGGTGCTTTAAGATTCATTATGATTTCAGAGCTCTTTTAGGGTACACTTTTGGCAGCCAATCGTTCTCGCATTTCTATTCCAACAATTTTTGTGAAACTCACTCTGCTTGAAGTTTGATTCATTGTAGTTTGATTCCCTATGTTTCAACTATTTATACCAACAAAATTTTGATTTAGAGTGGGTCATTTCTAAACAGTGGGATCAGTTTTGTTGAAATTACTCCAAAAATAGTTCTCTTCAACAAAATCGCTTAACCTTTTCCCTACAGCCAAAATCAGGCAAATACTCTTGTATTTTTGAGGCCTAGTGAAAACCTCTCCTAGTTTTTTTGAGTTTTAATTTGGAGTTCCTATGAAAATCACTGCTGTGCACAATTGCTGGGGGCTCATATTTTTGATTGACAACAAGAATTCGTTAGCGAGTCACATCAAGATCATTCAGGATAGCGCCATTTTCCTGGAATTTCAATACATGTAAATATTGAGCTTTTTAGAGTCATTTCTTGATCTATGAAGAAGTAGGAGTGCATCATGAAGCCCTGTGACAACCTAAGTCACACTGTCTCATGCCAACAAACTGAGTTCAGTACTTGGATAATCCACGAAGAAATGTGAGAGAAGTTTGCTATTTCAAGAAAGGGAATTTTTCGAAATGATTATCCTGAAGAGCTTCATAGAGAGAGACGATGGCACCCTAACAAGGCAAGACTCAAATATTTCAGGTCCTACAGATGTCAGGAAAGTGATATTTGGCCTGTAGGATCCAAAGACTCTGGACTTATATAAAAAAGCTCAATTCTTAGGAAAGGGGTGAAGTGCTGTCGCTGGCAGTTGGATTCCCATCATGCTTTGCGGTGGTGGTCGTTGAGAACATGGCATTCGTGTGCAAAATGCTTGTCCCTGTGCCCAGTGTTCGACTGCATGATGAGAAAATAACTTAAATGGATAACAAGTACTAGGACTGAACTTTACTCTAAAAGTGTAATTTGGATACTAAATGAAATATTAATAATTCTATGAAAAGATATAAACAACTAAAGAACATGTTATGCTCCAAAATTTTGATATGAGAAGAAAATAATTTTTTACAAATTATGAAAAAACGTGATTTGTTTTAATACATTTCAGAGGAGGCTCAATTTTATAGATTTTTAAACGGTCTAAACTAATTTGGTCATGTATATAGACTCACAAATCATTTGATAAATTGGTTCTCTAAGTTGAGTACCTAACGGACACTTGCCCGTAATCAAATTTTCAAATTTCCAACGTTCTTAATATAACAATTAAAAAACCGTTTGACAATCCAATGAAAGATTCAGTAACATATCCTTACATTAAATTTTACCCGGGGGGGGGGGGACTCCGATTGTAAATGGACGGGGATGCTCGTCGTACCTTTTAGGGGTCAAAATCTGCAATCTGGTACCTTTTAGGGTGTCTCAGACTTAAGTGGACTTTTAGGGACTGTTTTGGGGTAAATAAACTACCTAAAATAAGCATGAAAGGGACGATTTCGATGATCTGAATTGAATCTTCAAAGCACATCGATAACAAAGTGTTTCATTACTTTAATTCTATATTATTGTTTTGAATTGGTACCTTTTAGGGGTAGAAATCAATTGTTGCCACTCCCACTCAGGTACCTTTTAGGGGTCATTTTCAAAATTTCCGACGAGCATCCCCGTCCTCTTATATATAGGAGTCCCCCCCCCCCCCCCCCGGGAAATTTTACATGATAATCGTCTATTAATCCATACAGATGTACATTTGCAGGATGATCTGATAAGTGTAAAATTAAAGATAATTAAAAGTGATTTACATGTACATGTACCTACCCCGATGGTATACAAATAAAGATGATGATGATTTAACTCAAAGTTATGAATAGCTATAGTCACATCATATCAATATATTTCATTTACATTCAAAATATACAGATAAAAGATATCAAGTATATTTCCATCTAAATTGTGAGTAAATAAAATCATTTACTCAACAGCATTTTTCTAGTCATGTCTTTTAAATTCAAATTCTTTGTGTGAATGTTTTGTAAGATTTGCATGGCAAGAATAAAAAAACAATATTTAATTGAAAGGGCAGCAGTGTATTTGTTTCTTCATTTAGGCTATATTTTTTAAGGTACTGACTTCAATTGACTGGTTGAATGAATGATTTATTGATTCATTAATTGATTGATGGATGGATAGATTGACTGACCAACTGACTGATTGATTGATTGATTGATTGATTGATTGATTGATTGATTGATTGATTGATTGATTGATTGATTGATTGAGCTATCTAGCTATGATAGTTTAAAATAGTTCTTGCAGGGTTGTATCCTAAGTTTTGTTGTTTTGTTGTCTTGTCTGTTTATCATGCCACCTGGTTTACTTCACTGAGGTGGACCCACTGAGTCATATGTCTAATCATTGCTGTTTTGGCAGTTTTATGGGTAAAAATAAGTGATTTTAGGGCATTAAAATTGAATTACAGAATTTCAACAGTGGTTCACTTTATTATGAAGGTGTTTTGGAAAATTATTTTCACTCCCCCTCCTGGCCCCCCTGGGTCATTTTACTTTTTTATCACTTTTTTGTTATTCACTTTTGGTTGCTTTCTCTCTTCTCATTCTCTGTTTATTTTGTATATACTGCTTCCTATCAAAACTTAGGCTTTCTTTCTACACTAGCTTTCTATTTTCTTATTAAATTGAATGCAGCTTCTTTAATGAATAAAGGCATATTTTGTAACCACTGAACTGAATAAATTATTCAATGAAAAGATGAATAATTTGAAAAATTCCCAATCGTGCTCTATTTACCAATATTGCCAAAGTTTTTTTCGGCTGACCAAACAGTAAATGGCGAATGTTGGTGGTCATAGAAAAGTGTTAACTGGTGATGTTTGAAGGGACATAGCTCGTTTCAAAGAGGTTCTTTGGAGTACTTACGACGTTGAGCACTATCTGAAGATGTTCGAATATAAACCCGCGAAAAGTCGAGAGGTTTGTAAGGGTAGGGTACGACTATCCCCATTCGATCGCACTAGGCGAAATGCAAGACTAAAAAAATCTCGATTAGAAAAGTGAGAAAAAATCCCTTAGATCTCTCAGGATTGGAGTTCATTGTCGCTGTATTCACTGAGTGCGAAAAATACTTTTCTTCGACTTGATCAGGGGGCAGTTTGAGCTATGGAAACGAATGTTTCTTTGGTCGAAGTGGCTCGTTTCCATAACTCAAACTGACCAAGATTTAACGTGATACTCGTACTGTGTAGAATACTTCGACACACAAAATAAAGGTTTCTTCATTCACAGAGTCCAAAAGGAAAAGAACTATTGACAATTTACAAAACTCCAACACTACCTTATAGAATATACACGTAAGTAAGATACGTAATGGCGGCCATAGTCGCCCGTGATGAAGTAAAATAGATTCCAGTCCTCTCACGATCAAGGGCGGTTTGGACTATGGAAACAAGCACTTACCCTTGTCTTAAAGACTCATAATATATTCACGTATTTTACACAGGAATACCAATTATCAGTTTCACCAAATGTCCCCATCAGTACCGTTGGATATACATTTGGTGAGGGGGGCCCTTCAAAAAATCTGCAAGTATATATATTTCTTCTCTTGAAAACTGATCAGTTCAAGATGTTTAAACAAAGTAGTGTTTAAAACTAACGTAATATCCTTCATCATCCTTTTTTTAATTATATGCACAGTTCTTGCATATTAATTACTTGTACCATCTGTACCGACGGTAAATACAATTTCACCATCCGTACAGATGGTCTATTTTGGACAACCCTCCAGTAAAATCTGTTGGTTGTAATAGTTTGAAAATAAACAGGAGGTTTGCTTCACGTCCGAATTAATGAATTTGCAAACGCGCGCTGCTTCAAAGCTCAATCAACTTCCGGTTTGATTTGTTATTTATAACAAGTCCACAATATATCCTTGTCCAGCAGATGGGTCATTTGTCGCCGCAGGCCGAAAGTAACGCCGGCTCTGGGTACGAGATTGCTTGAAGGCTTCCTGTGGCAAGAACGTAAACAGCATGGTTGACGCATGCGCAGATAAATTTCCCCTCTGCTTTGTTGTCCACTGAGAGCTGTTGCAGGGGAAACATCAAAACTTGTTCGTGTTAATTCACGTTATACCCTCTCGCCCAATCAGAGCACAAGAAAAAAAGGTTTATCATTTTCTACAGTTGGCAATCCTCGTAATTAGCTTTAAGTTAAGCACGCTTACTTCACATGAGATGATTAGGCAGTTGTTTCGCCAGGAATCCCTCAGTTTTCAGAGATAATCTGTTTTTCGTTTTGTTATAGGAACGTTCAGGGTGGACAAGTTTGATATAAATCCAGTAACTGTTTTCTATCAGGTACAATTATTGCTCGAATTGAAAAGTAGTCAGTATTATCATCATGATCTATGATGATTTTTCTTTCTTTCTTTCTTTCCGCTTCTTTCTCTTTTCTTTCTTTCTTTCTCTTTTCCTTCTTTCTTGCTTTTTTTCATTCTAGATTTGACATTCTATACAGACCAATGCAAAAGTTCTGTCAATTTTTACCAAATACAAATGTATATATAAGTTATTGAAGAAATTATGTGACATTTTCAAATGAATTTTTTTTCGTGAAGCCCTCCTGCTATGTATTTCTATGTGGTCAAAAGCGACAGAATTTTTGCTTTTAGCTGTATATTTTTAATTTCTATTTCTATTATATTTATTCATTGATTTGCTTGATTGATCACAGCTTCCAAGTGGATCTGAGCATTTCAATTCAGCTTGCGTTGGTCCAAGGTATCAAAATCTACAAAGACTACTTAGAACAAAATTGCCTTTTTTTAAAGTGCTACTACTATGAAAAAACGCCGAAATCAAATTTAACTGAAACAACACCGAATAACTCTTCAAGGATTTAATAATTACTGTAGGTAAAATCTTTTCTCGATATTCCCATGGGAAGTACTATATTTTTATGAATCTTTAGAGGTGTCAGTGACGTCATTTACTCAGCCCTTGGCTTCGCTCCATACATTTCTTTCGTAGTATAGCACTCTAAATTCTTTTTACTAGTTCATTTAATGCAGAAAGGATATAAAAACATATAATTATAAGAATATTTTTTTTCAAGTTTTTCCAATAATTTTCTCCAAGTTTTTTCCTATTCATTCATAGCTGATTACTTTGTATCCTAGTTGTCCAAGGATGATCATATCTCATCATTATCCATACCAATGGGAGTCTAATTGTAGAGGTGTAGATGTTGGATACCAAACTGACTATCACGGTAAGTATAATGAATTGAATAAGTCTTTTTTTTTTCAAATTATACAAAGCGTTTATTCCTTTCTTTATTCATGCATAAATTCATTTTGATTCACTTCAGTTTTTGACTCTCACGACAATGTAGAATGTGCAAAACGTTGGTTCTCTTCAAAACACAATTGCTGTAAGTGACCACGACCGTATACGTCAGTAATTATTTATTTAGTTATTTAGAGACTTCCACTTAGATAACGATTTACAACAAATATAAAATAATCCCCCCCCCTTTGGCCCACAAAACAAAAGAACTGAGTCAACCCGCTTAACCGGGCCATCCCGGTTCATATAATCAGGTCCTTCGAGGCAATTCCAAATATTTAAAGTTCGAGGAAAAAACGAATATCTAAAGTACATTTGTTTATGGCTGGTTATCTGCATACGATAATTGTTTGCATCAAGATTAAAGATTAAAAGGTAACTGAAGTTACAAGAGCCTTCCGCTTTAAATCAACGTCCACAGATCTTAAGTGACATTGTGAAAGAAATACAAGACAGTCCGCTGTGCATCTTCGGTAATTTAACAGTAGCATCTTTAGAACAAGTAATCATCTGTCTGTATAGGACATTCCAATTGGTAGTTAGTTCATGATGAAGATATCTTATCGATCCGATCGGATATGGCCATGACAAAGATTCAGGGTGTTTTCTATTTAGTGGAACCAACCGACCAGAACGGCCTGATTTCTTAGGACTGATTCCAGCTTGAGCTAGGAATTGACATGTACCATTTAAGAACTGGCCGTTTTGGCTTGTTGGTTCCGATAAATGGAAAACACCCTCAGTTCATTTTTCTTTTCGAGAGAAACAACTTTACTTATCGAAAACCTCTCCTGCAGAGGTATTTATTCCTGAATAGCGATTCACAAAGTGTTGAAAGAATACATGCATTTCTATCGGAATCATCTCACTTTCTGCAAACCAATCAATCAAAATACTCAAAATGATGTGGCAAGAGCCTTCCATTTCTAGAGCCTACGCTTACCCTGGTCAGCAAGCTTTATATGGGCCTGATATTTTAATTTCTTTTAAATTTAATGTCATTTTGAGTACCTCGCCCTTTGCGTACAAAAAGCGTAATTCTACCAAATTGAATCTGAACTAGATCGACCAAAAAAAATTACAAAGATGTCTTTAATTTGAAGGGCAAGCAACTTTGACATTACCTTACATTTGGCAGGAAAAATGCATGTTGGTTTGTATTGCCGGCCGGAAACCGACCACGCACTTAAAATTTTCTGGGCATGCGCAGTATGTTTGCATTCTCTAGATTCTTTATGCTTGTGCTAAAAAAAAAGAAGTCTGAGCTAGTTATGTGCATTGACAAGTTTTACTTATTGATTATATATTCGACTTTATGCTTATTCCACAGGTAGGGCCCTGTATGGACATGCATCTTCCACAGGCATTTGGCATACAAAAGAGGGACTGCTATTCGTCAGATGAAATCGACAACAGACATATGAAGTTGTTTCCTATATATTACCGTATACTTTGCGTTTTACAACTGAACTAAAGCACTCTACTCCTAAAAAATATTACTTTCCTTTCGTTCTTTAAATGTCTTTTTTTTTCTCATTTCCTTCTTTCAATTCCTTTCTTTTTTCTCTTTCTTTGTGACTTTAATCTGTTTTGCATGAATGCGATAGACCTTATGCTTGTCTCAACGTTCCTTTGTTTTAAATTCCGACGTTATTTAAGAGACACACCACACACAAAATGTCATTCTGAACAGATAATCTTAGTTCCTGAAACCACTATAAGTGGAAAAGATTGTACCGAGCGAATAAGCTCTTTGGCCGCTTATTTGGCAAAGAACACCTTTTAACAATACATTTGCATGATTTGAAAACATATACAAAGTACAGTAATGAGCTTCTAGCTCCCGCCATTTGGCCTGTTTAGCCGCAATTTGGGTGTTTGACTGAGATCCAATCTATAGAGCGATTTCACGGCAGCCATATTTGTGGGCAAGTACAATAAAAAGTTTTTGAATGACAAAAGATGTCACTTCTCTTGGGAAAAAAGCTCTATTTTTTTACCACAAACATGGCTGCCGTGAAATATCCTCTATACGTTAGACACGTCCAGAAAATCACGTTAAATGTTTATCGGTCATGAAAAACTATAAATCCAAGTTAACACTCTAATCTAAACAGGGCGTTTACCAAAGGTGCATAACATGTGCTCGCCTTAGGGAAATGCTTACTTATTTGATCACTTTGAATTCACTTGAATTACTTTACGTTTATTATCGATGTATTCTACTTTTGCTGAGCATTACGAAGTGTGACTGTGTTGATTGATTAGCGCCATGACGACCAGCTAGAGCTGATCTCTGATTGGCTAGGCTCTGTGTTTACAAAATATTATCAAAAAAATGGTGATGAACAGGACTGTTCATATTAATTAGTTAATGTAGCACTGCCCACAGAAGGATATATAGTAAACTGGACGATTATTATATGGCCGTTATTTAGTTGGCTGATTTATAAAGGAGCACTTGGATCAAAATCAATGAACATTGAAAATAACTTGAAACTTAGTGAAACCTTTGTACACGGTGCCAGTAACCACCATGAGGCCTACTCCGGGCCCTAAAATCGCCTAAGATCGCTCAATGTCGCCCAAGAGCGCCTAAGAGTGCCAACTCAAAATGGCAAAAATTTCCCAATATCGCCTAAGATCGCCTACGATCGCCCAAGATCTCCCAAGATCGCTCAATATCGCCCAAGAGCGCCTAAGAGCGCCAACTTGAAATGGCCAAAATTTCCCAATATCGCCTAATATCGCCCAAGATCGCCCAAAATCGCTGCGATTTTAGGGCCCGGGATAGGCCTACCACGAAGCAACATATTCTTGACGTCCAAACATTGATTTACTGTGCTCTCTCTTAAGCGACCCCACACCGAATAAAAGAAATCCCAAGAATATTTAAGCCTGCATGCAGCTAAATAGAAGTGTCGGCCACTAAAATGTAATGGATTTTGCCTAAAAAACTACTTAGCTCATGGACAATTACTGGGGTTTAGCTTAACCAAACCTTAAAGTTAGGATTTCTATTCATTCAGTGCGCACAAATGACAGTTTACAAAGCTAAGAAAGACCGATAATGAATGAACGGACCTTATTATCCTGACTTCAACCTTGCCTTATATGTAGTTGAAGAAACGTTGTCTGGTCTAAAAACATAGAACATAGAAGCTGAGACCGAAATGGTGCATGGGATGTCAATAATAATATTCTGATTTATTCATTTACGCTTTGCCTTCGATGCAAAATGTCAAAAGTGCGTCCAGGACCTGGGTTGGCGGGCCGTTTGGCTTCGATTTTTTATCGGTTGCAGCTTAAATGAATAAATCAGAATATAGTCATTGACCGATCCCATGCACCATTTCGGTCTTAGCTTGTATGTTCTATGTTTTTAGACCCGACAACGTTTTTTGGATTAGGTGTATATTCATTTCAAATTGTGTAAGCACAAGCAAGCAATGAGGCTGAAATGAGCACTGGGAAATTTGTTGATTAGATCGGATTTACATTTAAAAATGAATGAATCAATCAATCAATCAATCAATCGGTTAATCAATCAATTTATTAATCATTCAATCAGTTAAACAATGAACAAACGAATAAATGAATAAAAGGCCAGATAACTAGTAAACGAATAAACTGATAAATTTTTTACCGTTATTGTAATGTTTAGCGAACTAGCCCTCATGAATGCTCGACACATAAGACGTTTATTCATACGATGCCTATGAACTTATATGACATTATTGCGTGACGGATGGGATCATGTTACCATGACAGTTATGACGTCTGGACTTCGAAAAGGTCATTCAGAATAATAAATATAAGGTCAATTCTAACCAATCACGTTAAAGGGGGTTCCCCGAAATCTTTTTCAAGACTTCTTATGTAAATATGGCATATGAATATACAAACTAACATCAGTTTGAAATATAAAGCATTACAGAAGTAGGTTCAGTTTATTTCTCCAATGGAAACGATTCTGTTGCAAGACCTTGAGACTTGTTTCTCGTCAGCATACTTTATGGTATAGTTCTAAAACTTCTAGACATAACTGTTTATCACTCAGTTGTAATGAAAGTGATGTGGTATTAGTTGCAAGAACAGCAAGAGCACTCCACAGAAACAAGTAAGACGCTCATCTACAAGCTTTCATTTAGGGCAAATACAAGTAAGAAGTTGTAGTTTGTTTCATATTATTTATTAGAATCATAAAGTAAGCTAATTAACAACGTGAAATTTTTGATAAAAATCGCGTTTTGTACTTGAAAATCAGGTATAATCTGAGAAAGTGGCCGCCTGTGTATCTCAGTTGATTTTTAGTAATTTTGGCTTCTGTTTTGTTTTAGCTACCTAGTAGTAATACATTCAAATATAATAAGAGTACAACATTTTTTGATTCTTGCGAAATCTTTACAACAACTTATTCATCCCAGTTTTCTGAAGCGGATCATTCTGATTTAGGAACAATGCACCCGCCATGCTGTCTCTTCTATTGCCGTGGACTGTATTTCGATGCTGATACCTCTAGAAAGGGAAAATTGCAAGACATGAACATTTGGCTAAGTACAATGTGTCATTAGTTTGTCATTAGCTTGTACTTTACTTCCTTACTGCGTGAACTGATTATTTAAATAATTGCTTTCAACATGACTAAAAATCAACTAAGAAGTAGTACTGTTTAAGAAAACATAATTTCTCTCCTTTGGCGTCTGTCAACAGGAACGCATCAGTGCGAAGCTCAGGTATTTGGCGACGACGTCCGTCAGTAAGAGTCGCTGACAATAACTACCTTTAATTAAGTCACAAAACCTTTTGCAAGTAGTCTATTTATCATGGATGTAATTTGAAAAGAATCTGCAACTTATTGGAAACTTCAATACTTCCTAAGCAACAGCGAAGTTGTGAAAAATAAAAATCTTCCGGCTGAAATTAATTTGCATATTGTCATAGTGACTCGTCATGTCTTAGTTTTCCCGCCATTTTTGTTCTCGCATGACGCGACTGACGATGCGCGATTAATTTTGGATGGTATTTCTAAAACCAAGTGAACTCTAAGCAAAATATCTTATAGTATCCAAAGCTTATAGCCATTTCTTCCTTAATTGGTTAATGTAATTGGAAATAATTAATTAGAAAATCGGAGTTAACAAACTTGGAAGAACGTAATGTGTATTTAAACTCCCTTCGATCTTAAAAGGACATGCAGCCTTTAAAGTTTGCAAATCTTGTAGTGAAAAAAGTACGGCCAAGTACTGTTGACAACAGGTTGGAAGAATCACCCAGATGAAGGAAGTAAAGCGAAGTATATAACAAAAACCGATGGAAGTCAGTTATATTTTTAACTCAAGCGAGATTCGAATGGCTTTCACCAGCTTTCACTTTCACACAAAAAAAAGTTTCTACTGAAAATCCCACAAAACGAATACCGATCACACTTCATGGATATCCATACAAGATGTTATTATATATGGTTATTACTTACCTACAGTATTGGCAGCCACCACATGGCACCTCATCTTCGTTTTCTTGAGGTTCTCTTGTTTCTTGAGTATTTGTTATTGTCTTGAATAGATAAAACAGTGTTGCAAGTATGAACAATGACATGGTCAGTTTGGAGATGACGATGTTTCTGGTGCGAGAGTAATCGTTCCACACTGATTCCTTTTGAGAAATGTATGAATCTATAGCTCAGGTGTGATGTACGTTTATCAATTCTGTTGGAACACTGCCAAAATCAGGGTATACTAATTTTGGTGATCACTGTTGGAACTCTGCCATATATGTTCAATCACATGACTATGAAGCAAACAACGCGACGTGAACAACCAATCAATAGACCTAATCGGCTTACGCGCTGACGAGAGTCACGTGACCTAACTTGGGTACTCACACCAAAACAAACAAAGCAGATCATTTTGGCGGGAAACTTCGTCTTACACAATGCCACATTTTTGCTGTTCAGGGGGCTGTCAAAATAGCTCGAAGCTTAGAAAAGACCTTTCTTTTCATAGTCTTCCTTTGTTGGACAATCAAAAGAGACTGCTTTCTCAGTGGATTACGAAATTGCGAAGACATCCTGATCATTTTCAACCAACTCGTCATTCAAAGATTTGTAGCGAACATTTTTTGCCGGACGATTTTATTAATCCTTTTTCAATCAAACGTCGACTTAAAAAAGATGCAATGCCTTCAATTTATGGGTGGCGTACCATAAAAAGGTTGTCGTGTAAATTAGGCTAACGTTTTACTAAAACGTGTCTGCCAATCTAGGCTAAGCTAGCTATTGCCCAAAAAGAAAGAACAAGTAGAAACAAATAAGTAAGATTTTTATAAGCATTCATAAGCGTTATTTTATTGATAGCAACATAAAAGTTTTACAAAGTCAAAAGTCCATATACATTTACAGCTAGTGTTGATCACGATATGCTGAACATCATGTCAATTAATGGTAAATGCTACCTAATAGTAATACATTAAAATAAAATAAGAATACAACATTTTTTAATTCTTGCGAAATCTTTACAGCAACTTATTCATCCCAGTTTTCTGAAGCGGATCATTCTGATTTAGGAACAATGCACCCGCCATGCTGTCTCTTCTACTGCCGTGGACTGTATTTCGATGCTGATACCTCTAGAAAGGGAAAATTGCAAGACATGAACATTTGGCTAAGTACAATGCGTCATTAGTCTGTCATTAGCTTGTACTTACTTCCCTATTGTGTGAACTGATTATTTAAATAATTGCTTCCAGCATGACTAAAAATCAACTGAGAAGTAGTACTGTTTAAGACAAGATAATTTTTCTCCTTTAGCGTCTGTCAACAGGAACGCATCAGTGCCAAGCTCAGGTATTTGGCGACGACGTCCGTTAAGAGTCATTGACAGTTACCTTTAATTAAGTCACAAAATCGTTTGCAAGTAATCTATGTATTGTGGATGTAATTTGAAAAGTATCTACAACTTATTGGAAACTTCAATACTTCCTAAGCAACAGTGAAGTTGTGAAAAATAAAAATCTTCAACTGAAATTAATTTGCATATTGTCATTAACAACGTCTATGACGCGAGTGGCGTAGTGACCTGTCATGTCAGTCTTAGTTTTCCCGCCATTTTTGTTCTCGCATGACTGAAGATTCACGATTTATTTTTGAATGTTATTTTTGAAACCAAATGGACTCTAAGCAAAATACCTTATAGTATCCAGAGCTTATAACCATCTCTTCCTTAATTAGTTAATGTCATTCAGTGGAATATTAATCGGAAAATCGGAGTTAACAAACTTGGAAGAATGCATGTAATGTGTATTTAAACTAAAATTGGATAAACCCTTCGATCTTAAAAGGACATGCAGCCTTTAAAGTTTGCAAATCTTGTAGTGAAAAAAGTACGGCCAAGTACTGTTGACAACAGGTTGGAAGAATCACCCAGATGAAGGAAGTAAAGCGAAGTATATAAAAAACCGATGAAAATCAGTTGTATCTTTAACTCAAGCGAGATTCAAATGGCTTTCACCAGCTTTCACTTTCACACACAAAAAAAGGTTTCTACTGAAAATCGCACAAAACGAATACCGATCACACTTCATGGATATCCATACAAGATGTTATTATAAGTATGATTATTTCTTACCTATACAGTATTGGCAGCCTCTACATGGCACCTCATCTTCGTTTTCTTGAGGTTCTCTTGTTTCTTGAGTATTAGTTATTGTCTTGAATAGATAAAACAGCGTTGCAAGTATGAACAATGACATGTTCAGTTTGGAGATGACGATGTTTCTGGTGTTAGAGTGCTTGCTCAACAGTTAACACTGATTCTTTTTGAGCAATGTCAGAATATGTTGAATGCCACTTTGACGCACTGAAGAACGCGACGTGAACAACCAATACTTGCTGAACTACTGGGGGTTGAAATAGACGGGGTTTCCCCATACAAATATCTGAAATATAGTTTTCATACGCCCCCATCGAAACATACACGTCACCTAATTTACAAACAACGATCAATTTATTAATTTTTCAGCAATAAAACAATACAAAACTAGCCGTTTATACAGATAGTGAAGTGCTGCGAGCTGTTTAAGGTGACTCAATAGAAATTCAGGAGGCATTCGGCCTTGACAAACTTTTGGTCACAACTTTTTAGGATCGCGTTTAATTTTAATAGCTTTTTTAGGAACTTTTATTCCAATTATCCAGCTACACATTGGTCTTAAGTGATTTTGTCGAAGAGAAATATTTTGGGAGTAATTTCAACAAAACCTGATCCCACTGTTGGTAAAGTTGGTAAAGGAGGATCTTTACTGACGTCAATGTTTACATACATACATACATGATTGAGACTCGCTCATCAGGGCTTTTCAGCTCAATTCACAAATCCGAACTAAATCATATAAATCAAACATAAATGTGGAGTGTATTCTGGCCCCATTTTGCTTCATTAGCATTCAGTTAAAAATCGATAAAGTTACAACTATATCTATCTCGAGATAGAGTACAAACGCTAAAAGTGTGCAACATAAACAGCACTAAATAGTCAGAATAGTGCTAAATTATGCAAATTCTATTGTTTTCTATTCTTTAATTAGTGCTATTTAGTTCTAAATAGTGCAAAGTACTGCACACTTTTAGTGTTTGTTCTCTAACTATCTCGTTTTTTCCCGTCGTTCGCTGAATATAATTAACGATACATTCTTGCAAAGTAAAGTACGTCCAGCGATGTGGAAGTTCAGACGGAGTGTATTCTGGCCCCACTGCTTTTCCTTTTGACGCACTCAGATATAAAGGTACTTCTCTCTACAGAAACAGAGTTAGAAAAAAGCAAATTTGACAACGAGAAGAGACATTCTAAAATAAATTCTATCCTCTCAAACAGCGAGTTTGCTCAAATAATCCTCGTGTGAAAAGCTTTCATGCATAGCCGATACAATCAAGCGACATTGGACACGGTTCGCTGAACTGGTAAACCCTCGTAGAACCTCATTTGCATCTCATTAATCGGTCAAAATACAAAGAAAGTGACTACTCAAGTATATTAAGGCTTGGGTTGTGATCGATTTGTATGAATTTTAGGTTTTATGAATCTCACGACTTATCCAATGTAGAAATCTCCATATTTTGGTAATTTTCAGTAAGTATCCATCGACTGAAATTTTTTCCATAAGTGTTGACTTTTGTTGGAGTGTCACGTGACTTGCTGGACCATGTTTTTCACTGAAAAATTTCAATTAGAAATGGGGTACAAAACAAACATTTCAATATTTATGAATTGCATGTTTTCTTGTTTCTTTTGGAAAGGGTTTTCCAAATCAGCCTTTTCCATTTGGAAAAATAGCTCACATAAAGAGTTATTTAAGAAAATAGGTCACGTGACCTAATTTGCATATATGTTTTTCTCAAATATCTCCTTTCTCAACATCGATAGACCACATGCAAAGGCTAATTCATATATGTGCTCTAAGTACCTTTAGAACAATGTGAATTTCAGCTTCATTTAACGAGGCTTTGTACTCCCCATTTTCAAGAAACCGTTTTTGCTGCCTTAAAGTCACGTGACCAAGAAAATGCAAAATACTTGGTCTCAATCTGTCACATTTTTTTATCTACAGCTTCCATAAAAATATTGATGCAATATCTCTAAAAGCAAGAGAATTATTTAAGAAACAAAATTCTGGCTAATTGGCAGACAACCCAAGCCTTAATATACTTGAGTAAAAGGCGATTTATAAAGCATTTTCATTGCTACTTCCTTTCATAAATTTCCTTTGTTAGCATTTGGGCATTGAAATGCACATATTAGAGATTGATTTTCTGTGATTTTAAAAAATATTAGACAAAAATTTTTGCTAGAAAAATTGAGCTGAATATTGGACATTTTGAGCGAAAAATGTATGGATAAACACATCAACCAAGAATCAGCTTCATTTTCTCGGCGACGTTTTAATCAATTGCTCCTGTTAGCATAAGAACATGAAACTTCAAACTTTAAACTTTTCCTTTTTCAATCAAACGTCGACTTAAAAAAGATGCAATGCCTTAAATTTATGGGTGGCGTACCATAAAAAGGTTGTCGTGTAAATTAGGTTACAGTTTTACCAAAACGTATCTGCCAATCTAGGCTAAGCTAGCTATTGCCCAAAAAGAAAGAACAAGTAGAAACAAATAAGTAAGATTTTTATAAGTATTCATAAGCGTTATTTTATTGATAGCAACACAAAAGTTTTACAAAGTCAAATTAAAAGTCCATATACATTTACAGCTAGTGTTGATCACGATATGCTGAACATCATGTCAATTAATGGTAAATGCTACCTAATAGTAATACATTAAAATAAAATAAGAATACAACATTTTTTAATTCTTGCGAAATCTTTACAGCAACTTATTCATCCCAGTTTTCTGAAGCGGATCATTCTGATTTAGGAACAATGCACCCGCCATGCTGTCTCTTCTACTGCCGTGGACTGTATTTCGATGCTGATACCTCTAGAAAGGGAAAATTGCAAGACATGAACATTTGGCTAAGTACAATGTGTCATTAGTTTGTCATTATAGCTTGTACTTACTTCCCTATTGCGTGAACTGATTATTTAAATAATTGCTTCCAACATGACTAAATTAAAAATCAACTGAGAAGTAGTACTGTTTAAGACAATATAGTTTCTCTCCTTTAGCGTCTGTCAACAGGAACGCATCAGTGCCAAGCTCAGGTATTTGGCGACGACGTCCGTTAAGAGTCATTGACAGTTACCTTTAATTAAGTCACAAAATCGTTTGCAAGTAATCTATGTATTGTGGATGTAATTTGAAAAGTATCTACAACTTATTGGAAACTTCAATACTTCCTAAGCAACAGTGAAGTTGTGAAAAATAAAAATCTTCAACTGAAATTAATTTGCATATTGTCATTAACAACGTCTATGACGCGAGTGGCGTAGTGACCTGTCATGTCAGTCTTAGTTTTCCCGCCATTTTTGTTCTCGCATGACTGAAGATTCACGATTTATTTTTGAATGTTATTTTTGAAACCAAATGGACTCTAAGCAAAATACCTTATAGTATCCAGAGCTTATAACCATCTCTTCCTTAATTAGTTAATGTCATTCAGTGGAATATTAATCGGAAAATCGGAGTTAACAAACTTGGAAGAATGCATGTAATGTGTATTTAAACTAAAATTGGATAAACCCTTCGATCTTAAAAGGACATGCAGCCTTTAAAGTTTGCAAATCTTGTAGTGAAAAAAGTACGGCCAAGTACTGCAGTTGACAACAGGTTGGAAGAATCACCCAGATGAAGGAAGTAAAGCGAAGTATATAAAAAAACCCGATGAAAATCAGTTGTATCTTTAACTCAAGCGAGATTCAAATGGCTTTCACCAGCTTTCACTTTCACAAAAAATAGTTATTCCTACTGAAAATCACACAAGATTAACGAATAATTACTTCATGGATATCCATACAAGATGTTATTATAAGTATGATTATTTCTTACCTACAATATTGGCAGCCTCTACATGGCACCTCATCTTCGTTTTCTTGAGGTTCTCTTGTTTCTTGAGTATTAGTTATTGTTCTGAATAGATAAAACAGCGTTGCAAGTATGAACAATGACATGTTTTGCAGATCACGATGTTTCTGGTGTTAGAGTACTCGCTCAACAGTCAGTTAACACTGGTTGCTTTGAGCAATGTATGAATATGTTGAATGCGACTATGACGCAAAGAAAGCGACGTGAACAACCAATGTTGAACTGCTGGGGGTTAAAAATTTAAAATAGACGGGGTTTCCCCATCCAAATATAGTTTTTATCCGCCCCCATCGAAACATACATAACAACAATCAATTCATTAATTTTTCCGCATTAAACAATTTAAACTAGCCGTTTCCAACAGATAGTGAAGTGCTGTGAGCTGTTTAAGGTGACTCGATAGAAATTCAGGAGGCATTTGGCCTTGCCTTATATTGGTGGTCTTGAAAAATGCAAAAAAATGTATCGGACAAAAGAAAGCAGTGCAAAACAAATAAGCCTTTAGACAATTTAACAATAAAAGCGGGTAAATCGCTCGTGAGTGTGTTCATATTCGGGCTGCACCCTCGTGGCCTTTTATCTAATGCTCGGGACTCTATATCCCATGGAACGCTCGTGTTCATTCTTTAACCCTTACTTGATTTGCATTTCCCGGATCAATGTATAGACAAACGACAAGGAAGCTATATTGGTGGTCTTGAAAAATGCAAATCAAGACCAAAACCACCAACATGTCTGTCATGTCTTTTGTTCAATTCACTCCTAGGAATGGTTGCAAACCAAGAATTCCAGTCAACTCTCTCTTTGCGACCACCTCTCGTAAGCGATCGATTTAAACATGACCGTTTTGTTACACAGTGATTTACTATGAAAAGCTCTCTCGTACTGAAGCACACCGAAAAAAAGAACTCCCAAGATTTAAGCCTGCATGCAGCTAAATATAAGTGTCGGCCACTAAAATTTAGTGCATTTTGCCTAAAAAAAGCCAACTTCCCCCATGGACAAGTACTTGGGTTTAGCTTAACCAAACCTTATAAAGTTAGGGTTGCTATCCTTTCAATGCGCACAAATGACAGTTTACAAAGCTAAAGCCTGGTTCTCACTAGCGACGCAAGCATAAGCATTAGCCACTTCCATACCGTGAAGACTGGGTACGAGTCCCTTAAATTTTGATGATGGCACCACAAAACTTATGTAGTCAGAAAGAGCAAATCGAGCTGTATATAATCCCGAGGTTTGATGTTAATCGGATATACATTGAAAGAGATACAGCAGTTCAAACATGCTAGATTTTACAAAGAAATGTATGGTTGTAGGGACAAATGTCCACAAAATGTCCCTACAACCATACATTCGTAAACTCTAGCATTTTTGCACGGCTGTTAGTCATTCAATATTAAACCGATTAACACCAAACTTCGGGATTTTATATAGCTCGATGTGCTCTTTCTGACTATATGAGTTTTGCGTTACCATCATCAAAATTTGAAGGACTCGTACCCAGTCTTCACGGTATGAAAGTGGCTAATAAGCAACATACGCAGACTCAGTATCGTATGTATCACATAGGTGCGAAAAAAGACAATCTCTGCTAATGAGCAGTACATTACTGAGTCTGCGTATGTTGCTTATGCTTGTGCTTGCGTCGGTAGTGAGAACTAGGCTTAAAAAAGACCGATCAATCGATCAATCAGGATAAAACGGACCTATTATCCTGAGCCCAACCTTGCCTTATACACCTAATCCAAAAAACGTTGTCGCATTAATTCCACAGTGTACACTCCAAGATATGAATAAGAGGCTTAAAAGGCTTACTAATTGCTCATAACGCTTGCTGGAATGCTTAAAATGCTCGCCAAGGAAACGTCACACGAGGAAAGACAATAGTGAATACATTAATTAAAGAATGACTACCAAAATCCTTTGCAGTCTTGAAGTGTACATTGCGGACTTGTTGCGGACAACGTTTTTTGGATTTGGTGCAAGTATATTCATTTCAAATTGTGTAAGCACAAGCAAACAATGAAGCTGAAATGAACACTGGGAAAATTGTTGATTAGATTATTTACGTTAAAAAATCAATCAATTAATTAATCATTCAATCGGTTAATCAATGAACAAACGAATAAGTGAACAAATAGCCAGATAAATAAACGAATAAACTAATAAATGTTTTAACAATATGACGTCTGGACTTCAAAAAGTCATTTAGAATAAACGTAAGGTAAATTCTAACCAATCACGTTAAAGGGGGGTCCCCGAAATCTTTTTCAAGACTTCTTATGCAAATATGGGATATGAATATGCAAGCCTAACATCAGTTTGAAATATAAAACATTACAGTAATAGGTTCAGTTTATTTCTCCAATGGAAACAATTTTGTTGCAAGGCTTTGAGACATTTGTTTCTCGTCAGCATACTTTAATTTATGGTATAGTTCTAAAACTTCTAGACATAACTGTTTATCACTCAGTAATGAAAGTGATGTGGCATTAGTTGCAAGAACAGCAAGAGCACTCCACAAAAACAAGTAAGACGCTCATCTACAAGCTTTCATTTAGGGCAAGAAGTTGTAGTTTGTCTCATATTATTTATTTTAGAATCATAAAGTAAGCTAATTAACGCTTTAAGTGGCATGGGCCTGTGTATCTCAGTTAATTTTTAGTAAATTTGGCTTTTGTTTTGTTTTAGAAGCGACGAAGCTAAACGTAATCAAGCTGGTATCTAACTCTGAACATTCATCGACAACACTGACTGACGTAATACAGCAATGACTAGCCGATTTTAATAAGGCTCTTTCACGAGCAAATGTTTCGCTACGAGAAATGATTTCCCATGATTTTTTAATGCATTTGTCAAATTAAAATGAGCTTTAATCATGTATTTAAATTCGTAAACAGAAAATAATTACCATAGCTGGAAAGAGCATGTTAAAATTAACAAGACAGTGAGGTTTGAAGTCAGTAATTTTAAATCCATTTCGCAAGAATATGAATTTTTGAAAAGTGTGAATTTGTAAGAAAACCTTTGCTGGTAGGCATCTCTTGCCTACCAGTGAATGTTCTCGTACAAAATTTCGATTTCGGAAAATTCATATCTTGGTGAGTTTGAAAGTTACTTCATTCAAACTTCACAGCTTTACTAATTTTGACGTGCTCCTTCCATCTATGGTAATTATATTTCTGTACTGTGACTTTTGGAATTATATGATAAAAGCTCATTAGACTAATGAAATTATGGCTAGAGTTTTACTAAAACCGTTCAAACGTGCTTGCCAATCTAGGCAAATCTATAGCTATACTGCGTGAAAAAGAAGGAGCAAGCATCAGTTGAAAGAAGTAAGATTTTTATAAGCATTTATTAGCGTTATTTTAATAATAGCAACACATACAGAATTTTTACAAAGTCAAAAGTCCATATACATCTACAGCTAGTGTTGATCGCGATATGCTCTACATCGTGTCAGTGGTAAATGCTACCTAATAGTAATACATTACAATGAAATAAGAGTACAATATTATTTTATTCTTGCGAAATCTTTACAGCAACTTATTAACCCCAATATTCTGAAGCGGAACATTCTGATTTAGGAACAATGCTCCATGCTGTCGCTTCTTCTACCGTCGATGTCTATTCTATACACTGCTGATTCCTCTAGAAAAGGAAAATTGCAAGACATGAACATCATATTTTTTAAAAAGAATTCTAAGTACAATATGTCATTAGTTTGAGCCAGGCCGCCTCTTACTCTCTCTTACTTCCCTATTGCGTGAACTGATGATTTAAACAATAGCCTCGAGCATAATACTAAAAATCAACAGAAAAATAGTACTGAATTATTTAAGAAAATAATTTCTCTCTTTTAGAGCTGTCAGCGTAAAGGGACGAGGAATCAATACGAACTGAGCTCAGTTTACTCAAGTGACGATATGCAGTCACAAAATCTTTGGATTTATTATGGATGTAATTTGAAAAGTATCTGCATCTTATTGGAAAATTCGCAAGCAACAGCGAGGTTGTGAAGAATAGATATCTTTACCTCCAATTAATTTACATATTCTTATAAACAACTTTTGTGACGCAAGTCATGCACATCATACTCTACTTTCCCGCCTCATCTGTCAGATGACACGTCTAGTTTCCCGCCATTTTTGTCTCCCGCCATTTTTGTCTCCGCATGACGACCACGACGCTCGAATTTTGGATATTATTTCTAAAACCAACTGGGCTCTAAGCAAAGCATTTCATAGAATCCAAAGTTTTTTCTGCCTTAAGTGGTTAGTGTACTGTGTATTTTCGAATAGTCGGCTGAAAATCGGAGTTAACAAAGGCTTGCCATGGAAGAACAGGATTATAATGCTTAGTTTAAACTGCAATCGGATAAACTTCATGCAGCATTTTAATCATTATAACCCAAAATGTTTGCAAATCGTGTAGTGATATAGCCAATTACTGTTGACAACAGGTTGGAAAAATCAGACCCCTGAAGGAAATAAAGCGCCGAAGTGAAAACTATGAAACTTATAATGAATTTAAGGAATTTTAAATCAAGCATGTCAAGCGAGATTTGGATGGCTTTCACTTTAAACAGTTCCTACTGAAAATCACACAAGATTAACGAATAGTCACTTCATGGATATCCATACAAGATGTTATTATAAGTATGGTTATTACTTACCTACAGTATTGGCAGCCGCCACATGGCACCTCATCTTCGTTTTCTTGAGGTTCTCTTGTTTCTTGAGTATTAGTTACTGTCTTGAATAGATAATTAAAAACAGCGTTGCAAGTATGAACAATGACATGTTTTGCTGATCACGATGTTTCTGGTGTCAGTACTGAGTCGGTCAGCTCAACATTGAACAGTGTCAGATTCCTTTTGAGCAGTGTCAGTATATAGCCTGACTCCGCGGTTACTTAGACAATTCGTAATGACAACACTGTTGAAACTCTTACTACCTTATACGTTAAATACGACTATGACGCAAACAACATGAACAACCGGTACCAATAACCAGTGCAGAAGGTAAAAATAGTAACTTGAGATTTCCCTTCACGTGACCTGCATGAGTCTCATAACATTGTCACGTAAACCAAGTAAGATTTTTATAAGCATTTATTAGCGTTCTTTAAATAATAGCAACACAGAATGTTTACAAAGTCAAAAGTCCATGTACATCTGACATAACGGAAAAACAGCTAAGCGGCTGTTTTCATAGTTTTTTCATAAACTGATAATGAAGTATGAAAAACAGTAACTGCTGCACTTTTAACTGGCTTAATACAAAACGTTTTCCAAAACCTTGTGACGTTACAGTAAAACTTCACGGGGATATTTATTAAAACAATGATTTTTTCTGCTGTTCCACATGAAACTTCTCCCAAAGTACGGGGCAGAGACACATGCTCTTTGCCGGGCAGCTTTGGAAAAGAATACCAATTTTAACAATAAATTTGCATGATTTGAAAACATATACAAAGTACAGTAATGAGCTTCTCCCGCCATTTGGCCTGATTAGACGCAATTTGGGTGTTTGACTGAGATCCAACTTAAATGTTAGACCCGTCTAGAAAATCATGTTAAATGTTTATCAGTCATGGTTAAACTATGAATCCAAGTTGACAATGGCCCAGTCTAAACAGGGCGTTTACGTCGAAATCGACGATAGAGGCCATCATATATATGTAAACATCTTATATTATTGTATATCAAGAGATCATAATACTAAGAGAGCGAAGCTCAGTATTGATGTCTGTGCCATGTTCGTGGCGGCTAAGGCTATTTTTAGTAACTTCGCCAGTCGCGCGCGCAAGGCCCTCAACCAATAGAATTTGCTTTTTGGCGTGCGCGCGGAAGGGACCGTTTGAATTCTATTGTTTAAGTGCCTTGCGCGCGCGATGGCGAAGTTACTAAAAATAGCCTTAGCCGCCACGAACATGGCACAGACATCAATGCTGAGCTTCGCTCTCTTAGTATTATGGTCTCTTGTGTATATTTAATATTTCATTTGTAAGTAGCGAACGTTAATTAATAAAATATACTGAATTAAAATAAAAAGAATATTCATCTAGAGAATTTATCTAGATAAGTAGTGAGTTAACAAATAAGTTATAACCAAAGTGAAGAGTAACTGATTTTATCATATAATTACTCGTGCCCAGGCCTTTAGGCCGGCACGAGTCTAGGTTTGCGTTTTCAATCTATCTATCGTCGTAGTCGAGAATGTGCCATGAAAACGAGGCAAGCCACAGGCACCCCAGGCAATCATTTAGAGCAGCGTGTAACACCAGCGTATAAAGCAAATAGACGGGTCCGGGTTCAAATCCTCATGGAATAAAAATATTTTTTTTTTTCGCCTTGTTATGTAGTAAATATTATCTTTTCATTTTTTTTGTATGCTTTTTTCTGGTTTTGAAGCATTTTAAGCTGTCTTTTAATTTGATTTAATTTCCAATATATTTTGACTCAAGCGACAGCTTGTCTGGCGATTGTCTGGCTCTTCGATTTGAGAAATTCAAGAATGTATTTCAATGTTCTCTGTAATTTAAAAAAAAAAATATATATATATATATAACAACTCAGTTTATTGAAGAAGAACTAAGAACTAGTACATCAACAAAAGGGTTATGCTAGGGAAAAACTTAATTTTCATATAAAAACATACCCCTCAAGTACATATATACAAAAATTAGGACAATATTCGACGTTGATATTACATAATACAATGGGATACAACATGCAATAAGATAGTTATAAAATATATATAATGAGATATATAAATGTTGGTCTATATAATTATATGTATATATATAATATATATATGTATATGCAGCCTATCTTGGGAAGGCCGCCCACCCCCGCGAAGTATGGTATGGCATGGCTATGGTATGGTATAGCTAAAATTTTTGGGCGTACAAACTAAATTAATACTATTAGAAAGTCAATGATTACAAAGCAACAGCTACTTTAAAATATCAAAGAAAATAGACAGACGTCACTGAACAGGTCACCCAAACAGGACGGTGTCAGTGCTTTCGTGACGCTACAACTAACATGTGAATCGCTGTTTAATACCCTAGCAGCTATAAAATTACTTAATAAATATCAGACATAAAGGCAGCTCATATCTAAATTCCTTTTTAATTGGAAATTTAGGAGCGAGACCGATACCTCCATGAGTTCAAATCAGCTTGCCGGCGAAGCAGACAAATATTCCGCCGTTCAGTACCGAACTCAAAACGTGACCAAACTGGCTTTAAAACATATTTGTTTTGTCAGACTGAATTCCACTTGGGCACGAGTAAACGCACTATGTGCGTCTAGTTATTTATAAAATACCTATATTTCTTAAGTTCGAAAACTTGTTCTTTTCACTAGTGAAAATAACATGTTCTTTTCACTAGTGAAAATAACATGTTCTTTTCACTAGTGAAAATAACATGTTCTTTTCACTAGTGAAAATAACATGTTCTTTTCACTAGTGAAAAGATCGTTACCATGGTTAATTGAGCACATTTACTCTAAAGATAGTTTGTTGTCTCTTGATTTGATAATTATATGATAAATAGAATATTACATGTTCGCTTGGAGATACGGTTTTATCTTCTCTTGTTGAAAAGATCTCTCACTCGTTCGCCTCGAAGATAAAATCCGTATCTCCGCGCGCCCATGTAATATCCTCTATATTAATTATCATTTTAATTTTACACAATTATAAAATTACGATTTAACTGAAGAGGGTAGAGAATCCCAAAGATTTGATCAGGTAAATTGTAATCAACAAAATCTATATAAGTTGAGTTATTTTGACACATTGCAAGTAAATGGAATTCTTTACAGATTGACGAGTACAATTAAGTAGTATTCTTTAAAAAGCGAAGGAAATTATGCCGTCTTGAAATAGGAATTCGATTCTCCAATATTGTAGGAGTCTCCTACTGTCAACACAGCATATTCATACGAGTCCTCTACAAGCAGTTCACTTGAGAATTATTTGTATTTTTTTATCCCTTGAACCCCTCAAAAAGGTTTATGGCCTGAGATCTGCATCTGACTAGTCTGAATCTGAATCTAACATCTGGAATTACAACGCAAATTTTGATATATATACATAGTTGAATGATGCAGTTTGCTGTAATTTAGGAATATAAGTTATGATGCTTGAGTTAGAACAATTGATAATAAAATAAATAATCTTCTACAGCAGATCCACGTTGTGGCTATTCTTCTGCTGGCACTCACACTAACTACCTCTACATTTAATATTTTTCATACAATTCAGTTCTCAACTCACGATCAACTCACATCTTGATCGACTTACGTATTTTAGTCAAGGAACACAAAGCAATTTATTTATGTTTCGTCTCAGATTCAGAACCTTTCTTGAAACAGGTGTCTACTGTTAATATCAATTGTTTGTATCGACGGCCAAAACTGATCATGAAAGGGTATATTCAGGAGCTGGTATACTGCACTGGTCCTCTGACTAGAATTACTAAGTCTCTAGCTCCCTCCCCTTTATCCGTCCACCAGCCCCTTCCCTTCTTCCATGCACTCCTCTCCTCCAGAGCCTTTTCACAGGCTAGAGCCTGTAGATGAAGATTATATCCCTATATATATTTCATATTATGTACATGGGGGTTGACTTGGTGAACTTATTGTTTAGCACAAAATTGAACTAAACACCTACCAACCAACCAGAAAGTGTCCTAAGAACTACATTGGTGATAAAAGCGTATTAAGGTGACTCGAAGTAGTTTTATTCAGACCGCACCGCACATTTGCATTTGGCGCAATGGACAACTTAATGCGCACCAATGGACTTGGTTTCTACACCAAATATGAGGATAAGATTGAAGTTTTATAAGGTGTTATAATTAAATCGACCAACGTTTTTAAAATAGCGAAAATCGAACATCGTCAAAAATGGTTTTCCTCTAATATCTCGCAAAATTGATGAGCCGTTCAGACAAGCGGTAAGCTGCATAGAAAAATTCATACAGATGCACAACAGACTTTCAACTCTTCATCGATGTCAAGATATATTTTTTTCTTTCCTTGTCTCTTGTGAGACATTTTCTCCGCAACTTGTACATCAAAGTTGTTTTTTGAAAATCTCAAAAACGCAGCATTATTTTCGCTTGGCGTTTTAGTAGGGGATTGCTTGTTCTATACACAGCAATAGTGCAGCAGCTCATTCAAATACAAGCGCAAAACGACCCGAAACTTAAACCGGAAATAAGATTAAATTATTTTCTTTTGTTTATTTGGTGATGTTTACTGCTAATTAGTTGACATTATTTCCCAAATATTATGCTTGCGCTTTTTTAAAAAAAAATCATGTCTCCCCAACCTAAAAACATACAATCACTTAGAAGTGAAAGTTATTCTAAAGCGAATTCTTTATTTTCGGTTCCTGATGCATCAGAGCGTGGAACTCTATGCTATGCACTTACACGTGCTGTGAACAATTTGCGAGTGCAATATGCTAATTAGCGAGTCGAATGGTTGTCTCAATGCAAGTTTTGAGCTGGCGTTTGGGTCAACAGGTTTAAGTTTCGGGTCGTTTTAGTGCTTGTATTTGAATGAGCTTCTGCGATATTGCTGTGTATAGAACAAGCAATGCCCTACTAAAACGCCAAGCGAAAATAATGTCTCACAAGAGACACGGAAAGAAAAAAATATATCTATGATCATCGATGAAGAGTTGAAAGTCGGCTTTTTCACGTAAGGTAAGTATATATTCTAGCAATATTTCCAAAGTGTTGTCGTGGTGTTTTGCGTACGTACGTCGAGTATGTTTTACGCTGTCTTTCACTTTGAAATGATGTGCATCTGTATGAATTTTTCTATGCAGCTTACCACTTGTCTGAAGCTCATCAATTTTGCGAGATATTAGAGGAAAACCATTCTTGACGATGTTCGATTTTCGCTACTTTAAAAATGTTGATCGATTTAATAACACCATATAGAACTTCAATCTTATCCTCATATTTGGTGTAGAAACCAAGTCCATTGGTGCGCATTAAGTTGTCATTGCGCCAAATACAAATGTGCGGTGCGGTCTGAATAAAACTACTTCGAGTCACCTTAAATCAAGCTGCGTGTATTGTATCCTATAGTGTTATTAGCTCGCTACTACTGATAATTTCAGTTCAGTTCATGAAGAAGGTCGCTCATCATGAGTGACTCATACGTATATCACCACAATCAGATTACAAGTCACCATGACTTCCTTTCTGGACACCTTCGCAAGGTACCAAGTTATAGTACTCCTTAGTTTCGTCAATATTATTTAGCTCCAAGTAAGGATTGTCCTTTTGTAACATATCTTCGAGTGTTTGGCAAAGTTCACCGAACGAGGGCCTGTCATTTGGTGTTCCTTTCCAACATTTTTGCATGATGGCGTACCTTGAGAGATAAGTTACAGTTAATACCTTTTACAACTCAACTACTGTTTTGCAGAGAATGAAACAAAGAAAGATTGAATGCATGAATGATTGAATATAAGAATGTGTAAAAAGTATCAGTATGATATAATGCTATATAAAGAACGTAAATGGAAGGATGAAGAAGAAGAGCGAGAAGGAAGGGAGGGAGGAAGGAAAGAAAGAAAATAGGAATGAATGAATAAGGAAATCAATGAATGGGGAAAGTAAAAAAAGAATGAATAAACCAAATGAATGATAAAAGACTTTTCTTTTGATTGCTAAGAATTAAATATAGTGCCTGATACTTACATCTCATCACAACACAATTCAGGTTGCTCCATTCTGTAGCCCTGACTCAACTCTCGATAAATATGGCTTATACAAATTGCTGTATATGGTGCTCCCCCTTCAAACCACAACAAAAAATTAAAGAAAGAAAAATTGTATTGATGGATGGATGGATGGATGGATGAATATTTCGAAATCAAAGTCAATGGGAAAATTTTGGACACTTACAATTGAACCAGAAATGTATAGTATGATCTAAAATGTCAACTTACCTAAAGTCGTTATCTCCCACAGCAAGACACCAAATGACCATCTGAAAATATAAGAATAACAAATGATGAGAATCGATATTTTTTTCAGTTCTTTCTTGGGTTTTTCGTATGATTATATTTTACTTACACGTCACTGTCAATGGTGAACACACCATCATGGATGGCTTCTGGGGCCATCCATTTGATTGGTAGTTTCCGGTCTACTTGACGAGCATGATAGATGCCATCATCGCAGATATTGCGCGTAAGACCAAAGTCTGACACTTTAACGTGTTTGTTATTGGCTACGAGGATATTACGTGCGGCAAGGTCTCGATGAACAAATCCCTTGCTGGACAAGTACTCCTGTATGGGTAATATGGCAATATATGAATCTCTGATTTCTCAAAAGCAATTTTTGATTCCACAAGAAGTTACAAATAAGTCATTATAACCAATATTTTCTACAGCTGTGACTGCACTTTCCCTAATCAATTGAATGAAGTCTTAGGCCCAATTCAGACGTCGAACTTTTGCCGTGTCGAATCTAATAGTTGCATTTTGCAGATGAGAAGTGCGGCGTCTGAACCCATTGTATTTGACAGATTTGATTAAGTGATAAATTAAGAAATTTTGAATCAAATTTGTCAAATTCATTTGGTTCAGAAGCCGCACTTCTCGTCAGTACAAAAGGCAACTATTAGATTTGACGCGGCAAAAGTTCGGCGTCTGAACTGGGCCTTACCATTCCCAATGCAACTTGGTGGCCAAAAGATACCAAATCTTTAGGCGTGAGAAGGACATCAGAAGCGAGGTCCATGTTCACATTTTCTTTATTTGAACATATCTGACACACAATGAAGATTATACGACATATAATCAAAGTTAGGATAAGCAAGGGTTATCATCAGCCAGAAGCGAGGGTACAGCCTGAGTGAATATACATTCATTTTAGAAAATGATGTCGTTGATCAGTCTCAAGCCTACGCGCGCGACTCGACCGAAAGCGACGATGGAAAGATCACTGAGGCGACTATAAAATGCATATCTAATTAATCATGCCTCGGGCATATAGTGCAGAACTTCGTTAGCGAGCAGTATATTGCGGACTCCCGCTAATGCAGGACTACGGACGCTTCATATGGTTCCAAACGTACATTTTAACGCTTTTACTTCCGTTACAACGGACAATTTAATTGGACAGCTGTAGGTCAGAAGTCTTGGAATAATACGTTTTATATATACCACTTATTAGATATTTTCTTGTGTATTACGAGCTGATATTTTACGAGTCGCGTACGTATTTTGCCGAGCCTTTAGGCGAGTCAAAATACGAGCGATGAGTAGGTTGCTCCAGAAAACATGCCATCGATGACTTTACAGGTTTTTTTCTGGACTGAACTGTTGGCATTTATCGCCGATAAGTTTGAAGGACCAAGTTTTGGACTGTTTGGTTGCATTTCTTCACTAAGCATCAAGGACATTTGCTTTTGCTGCTCATTTTAAGCAATTTTACGAGACCCCTCTGACTGCGTTCACGATAAATTTGAGCAAATATCTCAAAAACTACTCGGTGATTTTTTCTAATTTTTTGCTATTCTATTCTAACTAAGTTTAACAAAATTTGCTTCTCATCGAGCTTAAAATTATACACTGAAAGCATACAGAAATCAGAGTCAAAAGATTTTTTTATTACTCGTGCCGAGGCCTTTAGGCATATAGATATATAAAGAAAGATAAACGGTGTTTAAAGTAACTTTGTAACCTTACCTTTTGTCTGTTGAGTCTTAAATAGTTGAGTAAGTTCCCGTTTGGTATATATTCAACAATTAAGAAGTAAGGCCTTCTTGTTGTATTGCAACCCAGTAGGTTCACTATATGCTTGTGTTGACCAACTGTTTTCATTAGGTTTATTTCATCGATAAAGTCCATTTCGCTATGAGAATCTGATGTTTCTGAAATGGGACGAATGTGAAACACACTTTAATGTCACTTTTTTGCAAAAACTGGACAATAACTGGTGCCTTTGACTATGATAATAAAAGGGAGCACCGGGGAGAAGTTGGATAGATTCCCATAGTATCAGTACTGTTTGTGGGCTCTCGCTGTTTGTTTATTTGTTTGTTTGTTCGTTCGTTCGTTTCATATCAAACAATTGTTGCCTTTCGCGGGCTTCCTGTGTTTTTACCATTGGGTTTCCTGTTTATTGAAAAGTTGAGGTTTCTAAGCAATTTTCAAGATGGTGGACAATGTGATGTGTTTCATAGCTACATTTTTTGCAAGTTTTGATCAAATTTTCGACCGTTTTGCCGAAAAATCAGCACAAATGGATCAACGTGACTTCCAAATAAGGTAATGCCTGCCCAAGCATGGAATAGAGTTGACTGCCGAGCGAATGACAACTATTGACATTTGATATGCTTTGTCTGTCTGTTTGTCTCGTTTCTTTAGTCTGTCTGTCTGTCTGTTTATTTGCTTGCTTGCTTGCAATTGCCTGTTTGTTTCCTTGTTTGTTTGTTTGCTTGTTTTGTCCGTCCTTTTGACCTAATGTGAGCTAAATTAAATTGGACAGAACTGTGCTTTTGGCCAGGTAACCGTGTTAGGCAGTTTAAGCCTTGTTCACACTTGTCATAAGAAGCGTAAAAATCGGGGATTTTTTAGCAACCTCAATTCCTAAGATTCTTACGACAAAAGTTAACGTCCAGGGCCCGGTTGTTCGAAAGTGGATTAGCGTTAACCCAGGATTAACTCCGGAATGTTTTCTTTAGAGTTAACCCCGGATTAGTGCTAATCGGCTTTCGAACAACCAGGCCCAGACCAGTAGCGGCGTATTCCACGGATACATTTGTCTTGGACGTCGGCGATTCTTGGACGAATGTGCCGCCGTAAGGATCTTAAGAGTTCCAGACGTCCGAAATCCTCGATGTTTACAATTCGTCGGACAAGTGTGTTAAAACTTTAGTTAAAACTCCGTTACCGTATTCACGGTCACACCGCCATATTCATCACTGATTTCAATGACTATCGCACCTTTCAAAGCTTTGACCGCTACAATAGTCCCAAACTTTTTCCTCAGTGAAGCTCTGCCTTTCAGCTTGGCCACCATAATGACTTCGTCATTCATCACAGGCTGGCTCAGTATTGCCTTGAACACTCTGCCAAAAGCTCCTTCGCCCAAATCCTCTAGATAAGTGAGATATTTGGGCTGCACTTCCCAAGGGTCATTCAGTGGAACCTCTTCTTCAGCACTAGTAGTGAATAAACTTATTAAAATATAAACCTCTAAATTTAAGTCAGTCGTTGTCTCAAAGAGTTCAGGGAGAAAGGAAGGGAAGGGAAGAAGGAGCTGAGGAATAAAGGAATAATGAAGGAAAGAACGAAGAAAGGATCGAAGGAAGGAAGGAAGGAAGGAACGAACGAACGAAAGAACAAGAAAGAGGGAAAACCCTCAGTTTACTACAGATGCGATGTATATGATCATGACTTACTTCTGATTATTTAGTCGGCATTTTCTTCTTTTGTAGCAAACAACAATTACAATTATCAGTAAAAGGAGAACTCCACAAGAAGCTCCGATTGCCGCTTTTTCTTCTAGTCCCAGTCCACCTGCGCCCAAGAATTAAAGCACCACAATATCATCATTTGTATATTAGACATTTGATCCCAGTGCCTTCGCACACTTATTTCGACTTCTGGTAGTTTTAAATAAATACTCAACAGCGAAGGTCTAATAGAGGCGGGACTTGATTTGTATTGAATGTGTGCGTTCAAAGTGAAATGTGCATTTAATTTGGATCACAAGGAATCATAAATTACCGATTGCTTAGTTATTGTTTATGGTTTTCAGCCTGTAATTTTTGGGGGGTTCGTTTCTTTACATTAGCAGACGGAATATATTTAACTACCACAAGAAAAATCCGATTAGGCTAAGAAACTAAACCTAAAAACTCTCAGATTAACAGTGTAAAAGGCTATTCCATAATAAGCTAAGTAAGCACTTTCTCAAAAACTTTTTCTAGTTACCTTTTTCATTGATGCAATCACTTCTTGTTGTAAACGTTCCGTTTCTTAACTTTCCATAACCAGTGCCCTATATTATAATAGAGCAAAGTGATTCCAGTCAAAATTTACAACATTCTGTTACGTTCCCTGCTGGCAGTTTCATTTCCTTTCAAGTTCCAAACAAGAAGAAAAAAGCCAGTAGAGGAAACATTCTCTTAAGAATGATCTAAAACTCACCCCATTCTGTGCCTTGGTCACAGCTCTCACTCTAATATTGTAAGTAGTACCAGGCTCTAACGTTGTATTGTGGTGACCATCACCAATAGCGATGTTAGAAATAAGTGGATCACAAAACACGATCGAAGAGTTGGAGCTCCCACGTTTAATGATTTGTACTTCATAAGACCTGGTAAACAAAGAAACTCTCTATTTAATTTCAACAAACACGTGTATTAAGCTAACCACGTGATGTACACTGTGACATACTTTATTATCTTCTTTTCTTTGACGTTCATTGAAGCATGATTAATGGCAATACGAGCAGTGCAAGCCAGTCCATCCGACGTACTGCTTACTGTAAATTGAGGAGCAACGACTACAAAAGCAAGACAAACAAGAAGCTGTTACAAATATTTGACAAATAAATGCCGAACGTGTAATATACTGATATGATATATTAGCAGATTCTCATAATTTATTTGGTAACTATTCCTTATTTTGTATAGTAAGAACTAAAATGTGGCCATTGAACTATTAATTTTGAGTGATACACTTATTTCAAAAAAGCTTGAAGCTTACGCGACTAGACCGAAAGGGAGTATGGGTAGGTACTAACCTTCATTCGCTTTTCAGCTTTATTTGTAATTTTTAGCATCAACGTACGTAACCAATGAAGTTCTTTTGTGCATAAGCTCAAGGCAAACTTGTATTAATTAATCTACAAGCGCTTCAGTGCACATAGAAATCAACCAAAAAACATTCAGCGTGAAGCGTTTTAGAAGTGAAAATGAAAAGTAAATATTTCTTCTATTTGCTTCAAATTTAGAATGTGTAATGTATAACATCCACATTTTGTGAATCCATCCTGCAAATATCGTCCACGCTTTTGATTTAGAGATATGACGCTTTTAACATGTGCAATTTGACAATAAGTCGGAAAGTGTGGATTAGCCAATAGGAAAGTGAGAAGTAGGAGTAGTAGAGAACAATAGGTTAATTCAATGAAAACCACTCATTCATGCCATTGGGTGGTTGAGTGCCCAATGAATGACCTTGACACATTTATCGCATTTCTTTGGACTTGCGGTCATCATTAGTGCCGGCAGTCAAACAGCCGCAGACGGTCATGTGATTGACGTTATGGCCAATTGAGTTAAAAGGGCGGGAAACTGATTTAGTGTTGTCGTTGGTGTTAATAGGGAGTTTAAGATTGTACGACGGCAACGTCGAAGCTAAATCTATGCTTTCTTGTATTCGTTTGTAGTTGAATTTGCGTTCGTTATCCCATGAAATTACAACATACGATGAATAACAAAGTAATTACGAAAGAAAAATGGTTTGGACGCTCGCGTTGTCGGTAGAGCGTGAAACTTTCGAGTTTGCCGTTGTCAATTGGCCGAGGACGGTTGAAATCTACTTATTCACTAAACAATAATGGTTATGAGGTACCATGAATAATAACGCATTACCCTACTGACATACACAATTAGACCAGTAATTAAGCAGACACCAAGACAATCATGTAACTTTTTTGTGCTATTGAAAGTGGGCGGGACGCTATACTTCATGCGCACAATTGGAAGATGTCATAATCGACACAAGGGTCTTAACCCATAGAGATTACATAAAGTAATTGCATGCAATAATACATTATAGGATACGTCAAACGTGATCGCTTATACTATAAGAAGATTTAGGGCCTGTGACAGACGTGCGCGAAACAATGTAAGGACATGTATTGCAACGCTTGCGAGAACAACAGAAAGTACCAGGTTCTTTGTTAGTGGGTAAGACCCCTCTAACAAGAAAATTGCGAATGTTACGATCACGTTTAAAAGAGAAAAGTGGACGTTCACTGAAAATATTAGACGTTCAGGATCGCTCGGCAAGGAAATTAAAGTTGCGGTTAATGATAGGCTTGATGGCGTTATTGAGAGGATGATAAGTGATGGTAAACGGAGTACGATTGTTAGTGACACGGACATTAGGAGTAAGAGCAGATTCACGACTAACATTAGAGACTTTAGTGAGAGCACGGGAAACAACATCGTCAGGATAGTTACGCTGAAGGAAATACGAACGCATACGCTGACATTGGTTAGAAAAATCAACATCATCACTACAGAGACGGCGTAAACGGAGAAATTGTGAGAAAGGAATAGAATCAAGTGTGTGTTTGGGATGAGATGATGAATAGAGTAGATAGCTGTGAGAGTCTGTGGGCTTGTAGTGAACACTGGTGGCGAGACCACCATTGTCAGAAATACTAACAAGAATGTCAAGAAAAGAGACGGAGGAGTCACTAATGTCACAAGAAAATTCAAGAGCAGGATGAAAAGAATTAACAAAATTAATAAAAGATTCGAGTTCAGAGCGAGAACAAGATGCAGCGCCAATACAGTCATCAATATAACGACCGAAGAAATCAGGTTTAGGGCCTGTGTATTGCGAGAAAATAAGTTCTTCAATATAGCCAACAAACAGATTGGCGTAACTAGGGCCCATTCTGGTGCCCATAGCGACTCCATTTGTTTGCTTGAAATATTGATCACCAAAGGAGAAGCAGTTAAGAGTAAGAACAAGTTCAGCTAAGCGAAGTAACGTAGGAGTGCTGGGATAAGGATTAGTGCGGCGTTCCAAGAAATGTTTAAGAGCTAGAAGCCCTTGGTCATGAGGAATAACAGTGTAAAGAGACTTAACATCCATTGTGAAAAGAAGTTTAGAGTCGGTGTTAGAAACAAAACGAAAGTCATTGAAAATGTTAAGGGCATGGTTAGTGTCTTTGATATAAGTAGGCAAAGATTGAACTAATAGGTAACATAAGAGTATCAAGATAAGCAGAAATAAGTTCAGTAGGACAACTACAAGCCGAGACAATAGGACGACCAGGATTGTTAGGTTTGTGAATCTTAGGCAAGAAGTAGATGTGAGAAGTGCGGGGAGTAGTGATAATAAGATTTTTGGCAGTAGGAGGTAAACTACCATCAGAAATGAAAGAGTTGATAGTGTCCTTGACTAACTTTTGGTTAGAAGGTGTGAGGTCTTTGTCAACTGGAGAATAGAAATTAGTGTCAGACAATTGACGGAAGGCCTCCTGTTTGTAGAGATCAGTACGCCATACGACGACTGCACCACCCTTGTCGGCAGGTTTGATGACAATATCACGACGACTGCGAAGAGAGTAAAGAGCAGACCATTCGTCTTTAGTAAGATTAGAGTAATGAAGCGTACGGTTGTTACTAATACTACTGCGAACGTCACGACGACATTTACTAACAAATAAATCAACAGCGGCAAATTGTCCATCGGGTGGAACCCAATTAGACTTGCGAGGATTAAGAGATTGGAAAGTGTCTTTGTTAGCACGAGAATCGTCAGGAATGATCAGCTAAAGAAGGCGCGAAGACGGATACGGCGTAAAAATGATTCAGTGTCTTTCGGGCCTGAAATTGATCGACTTTCTTAGTAATAGGAATGAAATTCTAAACCCTTATAGGATGAACCGATTTTTCATGACCAGATTCAGTAAAATCAGAATCTGCACAGAGACTTTATTATAAATTAGTTATTAGTGGAACTTGTTAAACGCCACTGGGATTCAATTTTCACAACCACAAAGAGTCGTCATAGGCTACAGATTCGTTTTACGCACTAAACCTAAGTGAAAATTAGACAGAACTTTATTCCTCGCAGATACACAGTTCACTAAACCGATTTCTTCTACGTATCATTATGACTGTAATACGCTAATTTATATTTCTGAGTAATATTTTTTTACATTTTAAATGTAATTCGGTAGTTTTGCTTTCTGCACAATTGCGGATCATACTAAAGCTCGCACACATGGACTAATTTCAAGTCTTTAAGATGGCGGCCATTAGAGATGAAGGATGTACAAAATTAAATAAGTAAATTACGACAAATAACTTTAAAAACATCAAAAACAAAAAACTAAAACTAGAAACACTGAGCAGAGGACGTTTTGGGAAATATCGAAAGAAAAATCGGCTTTTCTGTTTTATGCGTAAATTATAGAATAATTTCAGTTATTCTAGTGCTAGCGATGAGAGTGTTGGGTGGCTTGTGTTCGAACTCCTGGTTTTGAATATAGATGTCACATGGCCTTAATGAAATGATTTCGAGGAGTGCTTGAAATTACCGCCATCTAACGCAAAAACAAATATTGCTAGCCACTTTTATTTGGTCTTCGGAATACCTAATGCTCAGTTAGAAACTGTACGAAGTTTCATTGATTAAAAATCTATATATTGGGTTATATTTTACAGAATGATTTATGTTACTATTTTCATTTTACCTGGAGTGAAATTTCTGCATCCAACTGAAGCATCTCGACTATGATTGCAGCTATAAGGATATTGAAAACACTCTTCAATGGATGTTTCATATCCATAGCAATTCAGATAGTTAGGATAAATAGGACCACTTCCTTTGACTTTAGCAGTACCAGCTGACACTGCCTTTTCGTAATTCAACATGTGACACACCACATAAGCTTCTCGTAAGTCCCAGTCGTGATTACAGATGGTGTTCCATGAACTACCGTGGACGAGAAGGGCCACTTCAATGTTCAAACTTCAATGTTCAGACTTCAAACTTCAATGTTCAAACTTCAATGTTCAAACGTCAATGTTCACAGTAACTTCAGTAGTTTACTCTCATTTTGCACAGATAAAACTTTTAGAATTGCCACAGATCAAATGTTTTTAGTCAGAAAAAGAGAGTAAGGCAGTTATTGAACTACTTTTATGCAATATCGTCGAATTCGGCGTCTCTTCAATGTTCAATGTTCAAACTTCAATGTTCAAACTTCAATGTTCAAACTTCAATGTTCAAACTTCAATGTTCAAACTTCAATGTTCAAACTTCAATGTTCAAACTTCAATGTTCAAACTTCAATGTTCAAACTTCAATGTTCAAACTTCAATGTTCAAACTTCAATGTTCAAACTTCAATGTTCAAACTTCAATGTTCAAACTTCAATGTTCAAACTTCAATGTTCAAACTTCAATGGGGCAATGGGGCGGCGGCTTTCTCTTACCCAGACTCTTCTCGAATGGTTAGCAAACAAGATGGCGGATGGTTCTTACCTAAGAGTATTATTATTATTTTTATTACTACTGACTGTGCTGGTACAGCTTTGTGGTTGTGTTTTACCAAAGTACACCCCTGCTTTAAGAGACAATGGAGCAAATACAAAAATGGAGCTAATACAAAAATACTTTCTTCAAGGTTTAAGTAACTTGGAAATTCTTGGGTTTTTGGCAGCTCTTCATAATTTGCCTATGGGTTTGCGTACGCTTAAACAATGGCTGGATCGTCTGGGACTGAAACGGGCGAATCGAAACACAGAGTCGTCTTTGCATGAAGTTGTAAATGCGATTTTAAAGGAAATAGAAGAATGTGTTGGGTCTTCATCAGGGTATCGAGACATGACGATACGACTCAGAGTAAAGCATAAACTCACGGTAAGGAGAGACACTGTAATGCAAGCTTTGCGTGTGATTGATCCTGAGGGTGTGCAGCTTCGTAAGAAACATAGGCTGAAAAGAAGAAAATATGCAAATCCAGGACCCAATTTTCTGTGGCACATTGACGGATGGGACAAACTTAAGCCGTTTGGCTTTTGCATCCACGGGTGTATAGATGGATTTTCTCGACGATTGCTTTGGTTGGAAGTTAACAGCACCAATAAAGATCCAAAAGTTGTTGTCAAGCATTTTTTAGACACGGTAGACCAACTTGGAGGTGTCCCCAGGATAGTGAGAACAGATAAAGGAACAGAAAATACATGGATAGAAATAATGCAAACATTGCTCAGAAATGTACAAGTAGATGGTAATGCTGCAGGTGAACCAAAGGTTATTAAAGGCAAAAGCAGTGCCAACCAGAGAATAGAGGCATACTGGTCCAAACTTAAACAGGGTGGGGGAGGATGGTGGAGAGACTTTTTCAAAGATCTCAGAGATTCTGGAGTTTATGAAGATCACAATCCTCTTCACAATGAATGCTTGAAATATTGTTTTATGCCTGTGATAAGGAAAGAGCTTTACTACATAGCACAGATGTGGAATCTTAAGGAGATCCAAGTGAAAAAAAATTCAGATCTACATGGAGGGAAGCCAGATGTAATGTTTTTTCTTCCTCAAGCATATGGGACAAGAACCTACCTTACAAATGTAGATAGAGAGGATATTGTGACTTGCAAAAATCTTTATGCCTCAAATGTTCCTGATTGCTCATTGGAATTCACTGAATTAGCTGAATTACTATTACCAAGAAATGCACCACCAGAAAACAGCAAGGAAGCATTGGAGTTGTTTATAAGAATAACTGAAAATGTGAAGCTTTACACTTAAATGACCCTATATTTAGATCCTGTTCTAAATTTACAATGTCACCATCAACTTGTTCCCTAGATATATAATAGTAGATTATCACAAACCAAAAAGGCAGCAATTGTGGAAATGGATGGGGATGCTTTTTGGAGTCCAAATCGGTGATCTTGTACCTTTCAGTATAGTAAAAACTAAAAAAGGATTACTCGAATGATTTTAATTATCTGACTTGTGATGCTTGAGCACATTGATAAGTGGGTTTTTATTTTAAGATTGTTCAATTTTTGTTCTATGTTTTAGTTGGTACCTTTTAGGGGTAGAAATCAGTTGTTAACACTGCCCTACCAGGATAAGATTCATCGTTCCCTCCCTCTTATATATAGGAGTTTACTATCAGGTTTTTTTTTGATAGATAGTCACAAAGGCATGGTCATTAATTATCAATGATTAAATTACCAGCTTATTGTCTAATGACAAATTTGAAAATATCTTATAATTCGGTGATCTATAGTATTTATGAATATGAATGAATGAATAGATGTTCAAGGCTTTTTATAACATATTGTCATATTTCATGATTTTTTATTATAATGATAATGGTTATTGTTATTCTAGGCTACATTTTCTTTGTTTGATACCTATGTTGTTGACCACAGACAGCCCAAGCTCATTATCTGTCAACATTAATAGCTAAAATACATGTAAATGCTAAGAATCTAAAATATGACTTTTGACAAAAATCAATCACAAATATTACATAAATATGACATTTTGTGTCTTGTATAGCCTGCGTTGCTGGCGGTCTGCGGTTTTGGGTCATTTTTTTCTCCGCCCCCAAAACCGCAGACCGCCAGCAACGCAGGCTATGTCTTGTAATGTTATTATAATTGTAAGTTAATTAATTACAAGCATTATTTCACCGTAAAAAATGAAAATATAAGGCTTAATTTACAATTATTATTATAACTTTACAAGGCACATAAAATGTCACATTAATGTAGTCTTTGTAACTGTTTTTTTTTTGTAATTTTATTTGAAAAAGTCGTATTTTAGATTGTATGCATTCACATGTTCTACCTATCAATTTTGACAGATAGTGAGCTTGAGCTGCCTGTGGTTGACATGTTAATGTAATGATAATGAAAGTAAATATGTAGTTCATTGATTATACTTGAATGTAGTTAAATTGTTGACTTCATTTGCCAAACATCATCATCATTACCACCATCTTCCATTGCCTTAAGATGCTTATTATAAATATAAATTTACAAAAGATTAAAATCAAACAGCAAACCATGGGATACTTTTTTGTTGCTCTATTATTCTATCATCAAACTAAACTGTAGTTTGTGCAGTAATCCAACTTTCATGTGTTGCTTTAATTGCACCAGGGGAGGGGGAGTTTGATAATTCAAATTTCAGTGAGCTGAAGTTGTTTTGGAATATGATTATTTCTACTAACAATATTGCACATTCCAGTCTCAAGCCAAACTCAAGCTTCCACAGATATCAACTTCAGGATGAAGACAGTATTTGTTGTAACTACATATTTTATTTGCATAAGCATATGCACATACCAAATTTTTTTATTTCATAACTGCTATTGAATATGTAATTCATTAATCATATTTCAAGCAAAGCAAAGCATTTCAAATCTGGGTACAGTAATATGCCAGTTCTCAGAGGTTCGATTCTCAAGACATACACTGTATGAAGTGCTTAATATACAATTCAATTAAATTTTTGCAAATGGTATAATCACATAATCACAGAAGCTAACAAAACAAACTATAAAACTTTGACCTCATGTATCTACATGCTAATACCGTAGAATATCTGTATGCATATATCACGCAATGCAGCCATTTAGGCTGCAAAATGATGTTTGATAAACTCACTGTAAACTCTTATACTATTAGTAAGTGTGTAGACTCTATATACCTTTTGAGAAGTTTAGTCATATACCCTTTAAACTAGCACATTACATCATAAACTTTTCATTGTAGCTTTTCAAGGCAACTTCACAAATCTCCAAATGCTGCACAATTAAAAGGGTCTATTTCATGAAAAACTTTAACAATTCAAATCTAGTACTTCAATTTTTTTGTAAAACGTTTATAATTGCTTTGTACAAGAATAATTAACGACGTTCGCGGGCGTTGCTCTTGCATCTTAGCTTTAGCTCGCGCTGTCCACACCTAAAGTCAAACTACATTTTTTTTCCAATTATTCTTTTACTTTGAAATGAGGACTTTTCTAGTACTAGAAATATATCATAATCTTAAATGCAATTTCTAAAGACATTTTAACTCGAAAAGAAAGAATTAAACAATTAAAAATGTTAAAAGCGACGCATGCAATGAAAGGCTCGTAAATATCCCTCATTTCCCACCAAAATGTCAAAGGAGAGGTCTATTATTTTGGTCTAGACAATTTTTTTCTTGTATTTTTGTTGCACACAACGAGTTCCGCAATTTGGCGTACGTAAGATCTCTATACGATGCCCTACACGGTCAGAGTTTGACGAAAACACGAAGTCGGTGACCCTACTTTTTATTAACCTTTTTGAACGAGGATATATTGTAGTTTGTGCTAGTGAAATCTGAAAAAGAAACTCTGAATCTAAAAACACTTGCCCGCGAACGTCATGACGTTAAGATGAGGTCAATTTGGAAAGATCTAATTGTCAGGTAGCTGACTACCATTGCAATGCGAGGAGATCACACGCTTGAACTCTGGCTGTAGGTGGATACTGAAGGCATTTTTCAATCGCAGCTTTCCTCTTCGATGGCAGACGTTCACAAATTGCTGGCAATTTCTCTTCTTCCATGGCTTTCTTTATCATAGTAATTGCGTTTTCATCTGAGCTGGCGTTGAAGAGCTCTTCCCACGCAATGCCCAAGGTGAGGAATTCGGCCAGTGTGATTCCTAAGGACCAGACATCCGAATGGAAATCGGTGTTTTTGTTTTGCAAAAGAGCTTCTGGTGGCATGTAGGTGACAGTCCCACACAGTGACCCAGTTTGTGTGAGACTTGCACTGATAGCAAGTTTCCTTTTTAGTTTCCCAATTCCAAAGTCACATAGTTTTGCTTCCATCTGCTTACTTAATAAGATATTTCCTGGCTTAATATCTCCATGGACAACAAATACCTCATGGAGATAGGAAATGCCCTTGATTACGCCAATAGTAATCTTTGCTTGTAGTTGCTCTGAGAGTTCGATCTCTTCATCAATGACATGTTGAAGAGAATATCCTTCGACAAGCTCTGTCACCAATGCAACATCCTTCTTGCGCATGGACACTCCCATGAAAATCACTATGTTGGGATGATGCAACTTAGCATGTATCTCAGCCTCTCTCAGCACTTCACCTTTGAATGATTGGGCTCTCTTTATCAGCTTCACTGCCACATCTGTTCCGACCCATTTTCCTCTGTAAACTGTTCCATATGCCCCGCGGCCAAGAACATCTGCCATATTTACATTCAGGTTTTCAAAGGGAATTTCGTAGAAGGGTACAGAAGACTCAGGTCTAGACTGTAAAGCACTGAAAGGCAAGTAGCAATATTATTATAACTGCTCATTAAAAAGTGCGAGGTCTATGCAGAGAAATTAATATCAGACCGAGGTCTTCGACCGTAAGCCCACCCTAAAGCCATAGGCCGAGGGCCGTACATAAAAGACCGAGGTCTCATGTACAGACAGCAAGAGAATATAATATGCTGTTTATCATATGGCATTTTCATTCTTTCTGCTATCTGCTATTTTTTACTCTCGCCTTTCTTTCTTTCTTTCTTTCTTTTTTTCTTTCTTTCTTCCTTTCTTTCTTTCTTTCACTTTCTTTCTTTCACTTTCTTTCTTTCTTCTCTCTCTTTCTTTCTTTCTCTCTCTCTTTTGTTCTTTCTTTTTGTCTTTCTTTCTTTCTTTCCTTCTTTCTTCTTTCTCTCTCCCTTTCTTTTCTTCTTCCTTCCCTCCTTCCTTCCATTCTTCTTTTTTCGACTCGCTTCGTCCAGAATCATCCAGATAGGGCATTACTGACTTTGTTTTGATGTTTTGATTATTTTATTTTATTTTCTTCGACTATTCTGATACAGGAATCCTCGCTTCATCAAAGCACGTTGTGCAGGGCAAAAAACATAAAAAGAGATTTCGTCGGATGTTGTTCACACCACATAACAGTATTACCTGTGACCTTCAGATACACTTTTCTTGGCACTTTCGGATTTCTCAGCTGAACATTTAGAAACAATATTGACTGTAGATGATGTCAGCTCTATGTCACCGTAGAGTATCTTGCAGTGATAACTGCCAGGCTCTTTAACATTGATGAGGCACTGGTTGTGGCCATTGGAAAGACCGTTTCCATTGTGGAACCACGTAAACATGGTTCCCAGCTCGTTATGGACATTGGTAACAACACCAATGAACAGGTCGTCGTCTTCATACCCATTAATCTCATTAGGTCCATGAAGAACAACTGGATTTTTGGGGACTGTTCCTGCTAATGGATAATGGAATATGTAATCATCAACATCATCGCATTCTCTTTTCAGATAGACATTTTTGTTAACTTCTATGCCACTGACAACATATTTGTCATCCAATGGATCGTATTCTTCTTTGCTTAGATCCAAATACTCAGGCGAGCGTCCAACGAAAGCAGAGTTCCAGCCACTTTGTATGAGAGTACTGCTTTCCCCAGAGTATTGAGAAATTACTCTTGACAACAGTTCAATGCATATCTGATTGTTGTTATGCCCCCCTGCAAGATACAGTTTTGACTTGGGAAGATTGACTTCTGATTCAGCTGTATACGTGGCACCACTTTTACTTTCCGCTGGGGAATCCTCGCTAGTTGTTAGTAAATATAGCTTGGCTCTTGATGCATACAGCCCATTATCTTTAAGATATTGCCCAAGTAAAAAGGGCTTGTCAGATTCTGAGATTTCTTCTCCCATGAAATTACCCATTGTAGCTCTTGCAAAGTCTCCATCAGTGTATTCTTTAATAAAGTACCCCATGGCGATTTTTTTTATATCATTTAAAGAAAGATTTTCATCGTAGGCGTGACGTCTTATACCCCCACCCTTTGAAATTAATTTGACTTGGGTGTATTGCCGATGAATATTTTTGCGCCTCTTCCATCCAATATAAAAGAACATAGGTTTTCTTCCTCTTTCCTGCGAAAATCATAAGTATATTCATTAGTATCTATATAACTGAAAAGGCTTTCCTATTCAATTTCATGAAAAAATGGTACTACAAATATCAAATTAGTAGATGTTATGGATTCACTTGGGAAGAGAATTCTCAAAAATTACATTCGATCTCGAAAGAAACAGATTACAGCCAATTTGTGGCAGACAGTATACACGAGACGAGTTTGGCTTGCAAGGAGATTGCACTAATCAAACAATAGAATAACAATAGAAGGGAGGAGGGAAAAGGAATATTCTCCGTTCGCCCATGAACGGAGGCATCTGATTGGCCGAGGGAACTGAAACGTGACTTTGCGGTTAGAACTAGTAGATAGATTTTCAGTAAACAATCATGGCGGAGTTGGATGACTTGATACAAGATTTTCTTACAGATTTAAACTTTAAAAATGGGTCTTCGATAAGCTTAAAACGAAAACAGAAAGAGGCAGTTCAAGCCTTACTTCAAGGTCTGGATGTTTTGGCCGTTCTACCGACAGGGTTCGGCAAAAGCTTGATTTTCCAGTTGTATGTTCTAGTCAAAGCCTCAAAGCGATGCTTCATGAGCAGTCCGTCGTTCTCGTCATCTCCCCTTTATCATCCTTGATAAAGGATCAGAAAAAAGAAGGGAGATCTCTTGGTTTAAATAGCTCTTGGAGAAGGACACATATTCTTCGCATAACGAAGCTATACTAGAACAACAACACGACTGGCTTCACGTTTTGAAGGAAGAAACAAATTGTAAACATTTATCTTTAAATTCTTCGTTTGTCGAGCGTATAATTTTCTTAGGAGTTGTATTCATACTACTATCTCGACCCGTCGTAAATTTTAAAATATATTGCACTTGCATGGGGAATATCGATGAACCGTCAAAATTTTGACAGTGTCTACCTTGATCCTGATTGGCTTAGATTGACCTTTATTGGCCTGCCACGCAATCTAGCATAAGGGGGCGTCTTTAATTTCTTTTATTGTATTACACAGTAAGTTATTGTAATCAAGGTGTAACGTACATATAATTTTAATTTTAATTTAATTTTAACATTAAAACCATATATTTTTTTATATTAAAGTTTATAAAGCAAAGAGCTCACTATTTTAAAGCAGAGAGACTTACTACTAGGTCATGGTTAGCCCCACGTGTACTTCAATCAACTGTATCAATAGGTTAAGCTAAGCGCCATGCATTTAACCTTATCCCGGACCTTATGTTCTGGGCTCACAAAAGCAACTTACGTTCTCGTATGAGTATAACGTTGGTAGCCGTTGGTTTTCGATTCAGACACAACAGACAGTTAAATTGGATATTGCACAAGTTTACAAATTAATCATAATCTTTTTATTTACCGTTTTGGCTGTGGACGTCTTCTGTGTTTTTGATGAAATTTGGCTTTCGCGGCTATCGACCTCAGGGTTTGATCGTACGCGTCGTGACATAATGTCCTGAACAAGGGCTTTGATTCTGTCTCCACGTTCTGATTCTGTCTCTGCCATCGAACAGCAGTAGCCTGAACTGAACTGAGATGATGACCGGGTCAGATTTCGTTAAATTCGCCGGATTGGATTTCAAAAACCTTAGAAACCCGAAGTTTGAACATTGAAGTTTGAACATTGAACATTGAACATTGAACATTGAACATTGAACATTGAACATTGAACATTGAACATTGAACATTGAACATTGAACATTGAACATTGAACATTGAACATTGAACATTGAACATTGAAGTTTGAACATTGAAGTTTGACGTTTGAACATTGAAGTTTGAACATTGAACTTTGAAGTTTGAACATTGAAGTTTGAACTTTGAACATTGAAGTGGCCCTTCTCGTCCACGGTAATGAACCGTTATTCGTTCTCACTTCTACTCGGCCATCGTGTGGGGTTGTACCGTCCATTAGACGAACTTCAATAGTAGCTTTCAATCCTGTAAAAAAGTGAAGTTGATTTTTGTGTAAGAACTATTAACCGGCATTGTTAAACGGTGTTAAGCAGTTTCTTCTACGATATTTACATAACTGGTCACTTTTCTGTTGATGATTTTTTATATTTTTGTCTTCGTGTACCGATTGCAAAAATCTTCAATTGTACCAGGAGAGAAACGAAAATTGGACCGTCATGCAATCTTTTATCTTAATAGATACTGTTATCGTTTTTGTTGATATTCAGTGAAAAATAATTCCTTTTACCACTTGCCTTGAAGACTAAAAATTGCAACTAAAAATTGTTGTGAGCGAATTCGAAAGAAAATGTCAAATCCTCATCAATTGTTCATGACGTATCCCAGGATCCGTCCCCTTGGATATATACCGCTATTCTGGATGACGTTAGTCAAGCTAAGCGAGTTTAAAAGTGTACAGTGTAATGGACTCTGGATTCTCACCTTTATCCACTTGACAAAGTACACCAGCATGTTCAGAATTTAAACAGTTATGGTTTGACCATCCATTATGGTGGCATTCTACAATCGACTTCTCCTTTCCTGTACATTTAACATCATCCATGAGTATTGGGAAGTTTCTCTTCCTTTCAATCTTTTCAAATGATCTTAGAGCTGTTCTGTAACCCAGCATCCGACAGATCACGTGAGCATCGTTTATATCCCAATCATCATCACAGACTGCTCCCCAGGTCCCAATGTACTGAATTTCTACTCGACCAGCATAGTTTACACTCGTTCCAGTCAGACGAACTTTAATTACTTTTTCCTCGAGCTCTGAAAGAAAAGATCAACATTATTTTTCAGTTGCATTGTAAGTTCGATTGTAATAGACCTTTACAAATTTGACATCTTAAATGTAACATCAATTGAATCATGTTTTAGGGAACTAAATTTATACATTATTAATATGCGCGTGTTCAGCTCTAACAGATTCTCAAAAACAACTGGAGCCCTAGGTTCCAATTCATGTGAGTTAATTTTATGAGGGGATCAGGATTTCGAGCTTAAGCTCTGTGAGGCGGTCCTGCATGTCCTAGACAAGTTTTTAAAGAAAGAAAGAAAGAAAGAAAGAAAGAAAGAAAGAAATGAATGAATGTTTGAATGAATGAATGAATGAATGAATGAATGAATGAATGAATGAATGAATTAATATATTGGAGATATATTGAAGTGAGAGAAACCACCACATGGTTCTTTGAACAGAGACTGGGTTACTCATACCAAATTCACCGGAATTAAATATATTGCATCTTCTTAATTCTTCATCGTTCAAGGCTTCAGCAGCGTCAGGTTTGTTGCCTTTACCGTGGGAATGTACCAATGGCCGGCGATTCGCAGATATAACTCTTCGAGATTCTTCAAATTCTTCATCCTTCAAGATGTTGACTCTCGACTTTTTTTACTTAAGTGTCGCAGAATACTTCTCTGATAGCTTGAAATTGTATCTGGTTCGTACTCTTTGCCATCTTTTCTTCGAACCTCCATGAAAAACTTGGACAGAAGATGATTTAACTCGTTTGAAGGTAAGTTTTGTGTTGACACTTCTTTGCTTGTTTATGAAAGCATCAATTTGTTCTTAATTGTCGTTGACATCCTGTTGTTGTTCTTCTTCTTTGTCACCTCCGGCCATTTATGCATTATGCACAAGTTTTTGTCGTTTTCACTCTCGAGAACCGGACAATAGAATTCACTCAGCGAATGCATGCTCACTGTCAGACTTCTTGTCCATTGTCGAAATTTAAGAAAAGATCAAGTTCTCGTGATGTTCTAAGGCGTTTTTCTCAAAGCAAACTAAAAAACTTGTAGTTTTTGAATTCCCCGGTCCATACAAAATACCATGGTAATGGTCCAAACTTCTCAAATACGCTTTTGGACAGATCGTGCGCCAGCCAATCAGAATTCAGGAAATTATCAAGCCATATAATATAATGTTAAATACATAATATAATATAATATATTTCTATTGTTATTGAAATAAGGGATAGAGTGTTCTACGGTTTAGTTCTCTTCTCATTGCCATCATTGATTGTAGTCTCTGTACCTGCGTAGACAAAAACCAACCCGTTTTAACCTCCGATAAACTGTTTCAGGAATTTTTGCAAAGAAAACATTGCTACAAAAACACATCCATTCCCTACATCTCTGTACCTTCGTCTCTCTCGTTTTTGCGACTGGTTTTGATATTCTAAAAGAACCCGTTTTAACCTTAGTTAAACTGTTTCAGGAATTTTAGGCAGAAATGTCGATTGCCACGAAAACACAGTTAAATAAAACATCTTAAGGAAACCCAGCATCGTCGGCATGACCGCTCTTTTTTTCCCAGTAGCAGTGTAGCAACGATAAGGAAGAAGATTCTTACTGAATTAATCAACAGTTAACGTCTTTCTTTTCAACAAAAAGGGGTCATTCAAAAGAGTCTTCTCAGGAGATGAAGAAATATTGAATACATATACACATAGATTTTCGTCGGTAACATTAGATATCAGTAACTAGTGACAAGCCGTAAAAACAGGTGAAAATGACGAACTTGCAATTTGCAACTCTTTTGTAACTCTAGATCTTTTTACTTAACCGAAGTCGATGCTCATTTCACAACTCACATTGCAATAATAATAATGAATTACATTATAGAAACATTGCGTTTTGATATTTTATTTTCTTTGATGATTTTTGGTCTCAACTCAACGTAAAGTTGACTTCATGAATTTCTAAGTTGCTGATTGCTGACAATAATTTTGTTAAAACCCGGCATCAAACCTGACAGATTTTTTGTAAATTGGCTTAGTTATTTTACCTCATGCTGAACATCTGCTTGATCGATCTCCGTTTGTATTTAAAAAGAAATAAAAATAGTTCTCTTCTTATTGCTTTCATTTGTTGGAGTTACTCCTTATACATGCATCTCTGTGTCTGTGTTCCACGCCTTTTTTGCGTCTGGTTTCGATGTGCGAAACACTTTCAGGAATTTTACACCGAAAAGATTGCTACAAAAACACAGTCATTCACTACATCGAATCCCAGTTACCTCCCGTCCTTGTTTCGAATTCCTTCCTTCCTTACCGTGTGGCTTTAATTAGCTTTAAATACCCTTAAAACTGATCACTGATGGAGAGAGAGAGAGAGGGCCGGGAGGGCAAAATGAGCACACGGCAGGCTTCAATTTATTAGTCAGATTATGACTGTTACGAGCTACCGCCGTAAAATAAGGTGCTTTACATTTTACCTTTACATCTCTGTACCTGCGTCCTTCCCTTTTTTTGCGGCTGGTTTCAAATGCAAAATAAAATCCTCTTTAATCTCAGATGAACTGCTTCAGGAATTTTATGCAGAAAACACTGCTACAAAAGGAGTAAGGATGGCACAGTTGATTGGTTAATGCCCGGCCTTGGTGCGAGAAGTGCCGAGTTCGATCCCCAGTGACCTCACATCCTTGTTTCAACTTCTTTCCTTTCCGTGTAGCTTTAATTAGCTTTAAATACTCTTAAAACGGAGCACTGATGGAGAAAGGGGGTAAAATGAGCGCACTGTCGGCTTCCTGGAAGATTAGCTGCAGCTAAGGAACTACCGGCGACGTTAGACAAGGTTCTTAACCTTTTACTTTTTACAAAATACACAGTTTCTATAAATAACATCTTAGTGAAACTTACTGCCGGCATGAGCGATTTTCTTGGTCAGCAGCATTGTGGCCACGGTAAGGAAGAAGATTCGCACGATCAACCAACTGTTAGTCAACATTTTTAGCAAAAATGGGCACGATCTATAAATAAAGGTACGTCTTCTCGAGAGATTGAGAAGACGCGGACAACTGCCGCATTTCAGATATATATTAAATTATAGGATATCTTCTCATTGGAAAATGTTTTCTTAACGTCAGTTCCTTAGCTAATTAATAGTGAATACCGATCAGACTTAATTGCATAAATTATACTATAATTATATAATTCCTTATGGAATCCGTCATTGAAAAATAAACTTTTTACTTATTCTGTTTTACAGTCCTGATTTTAATGAAGTTGTTTCTATCATACAATGATATATCTGTTAGTACCAGCCTATAAGCACCAATTTCCAAAAAGGGTTAGAGATCTGAATCTTACATCTGACGCCGGCTAGCCAGCTGGAAATTTTGATATATGCAAAGCCAAACAATGTAGATTTGTATATATAAGTCACAAGTTTTTATTTAGAATTCAAGAAGTTCTGCTTACAGTTTTGTGAATGATATCATATAGTGACTTTTTATTACCTTTTTATCTTTCCCTTATATATGTACTATACAACGCACTCCAAGTATTGTAAATATCTGTGAAGTACTGAAGAAGGCCGAAGAGGCCGAAACGTTTATAATAAAGTCCTTTTGACCAGCAAGTAGTTCGTGGGATGTCACTTTTCTAATTCTACAATATACTATACTATATATATAATTATATAATTCCTTATGGAACCCTTCATTGAAAAATATACAGTCTTTAATTTTTACTTATTCTGTTTTACAGTCCTGATTTTAATGAAGTTGTTTCTATCATACAATGATATATCTGTTAGTACCAGCCTATAAGCACCAATTTCCAAAAAGGGTTAGAGATCTGAATCTTACATCTGACGCCGGACTAGCCAGCTGGAAATTTTGATATATGCAAAGCCAAACAATGTAGATTTGTATATATAAGTCACAAGTTTTTATTTAGAATTCAAGAAGTTCTGCTTACAGTTTTGTGAATTATATCATATAGTGATTTTTTATTACCTTTTTATCTTTCCCTTGAGATGATTCGTTAGTTGAATATATGAGTATTCCTTTTCCCTTCTTTCTTTCTTAATTTGCATTTATTAGGTCGTCATATGAGCCAGATGTATAGCTACTTTGTAGACAAGCTGGAATATACCATTTTTATTATTTACTTCTCATTAACCTCGTCAGCTTGGTCATTACGGGAAAATATCAGACCTCGGTCTTTTATGTACGGACCTCGCCCGTACATGGCATTTTTAAACCGTTTTCTTCTTTTCTCGCATTTGGATATTTTCATTTCCGGTCTACGCGTGGTACGAGCGCGGCTAATTTTCCCGCCTTCTTTTGAAAGATCACATAAAACTGCAACGTCGACAGTGAACGTCGATTAGCTGGTAAAACACTTCAAAAATAAATTTTCTGAAAGTGCTTCAAACTCAAGATGCAAGATTGCACTTTGCTCTCAATAGCAAAACTGTTTTCTGATGGCTTAATTTGGTATGTTCGTAAAGCTGCAATGTGGCTTATTTTTTACTTTTTGTCTGATTAAATAGCATTTTTAGAACACTTGATACTAATCTCGCAATCTGATTTGTTGATTAGAGTGTGTCAATAAGAGGACAGACACACTGCTGACGCGTTTCGGCGCGCGCGCTCGTTCTGTTGCCCCGTTTAAAAGGATTTTTTAACTTTTATCTCAAATAATTGTTGTAAAAAACGAATTGAAGATGGTTTGAGTTGTCTGTCCTCTTATTGACGCACTCTTGACGCCATAAAATGTTCAAAACTTTGGAGTGAATTCACTCGCTTCGATCGCTCGTGGTTAATTCCTCATTCATTTTTCTTAAAAGGTGATCGAATTGTTCCTGATTGCTCTAGCTTGCTCATCAGTCGTGCGTGCGGTCCGTGAAATTATGATTTGTGCTGACAGCACTTGCGCTGATCTATTAAGGATATTATATTCTTTAAACCCACCTTTGGACCACAATTTTTTAAAGCCTGCGCATTCAAGGGCTTACCACTTCTACCCAGTCCAAACTGAAATTCATCTCGACTCATCCGTCCATACATTTCATGTTTATTTTCGCATTTACAAATGTACATATAGACACACATTGAATGCGAATATCATTTCATTTCACTAAATTCTACTTGTTATCTCTTCACTCTTGTCAGAGTTGGCTTGTTGGCTTGAACATATTGTGTCACAAGCACGTTCTAAAAGGAATCAAAACCATTTGAATATATATATGTTGAGGGGTACGGTATTTAGGAAATACAGTTTGCACGGGTAGGATAGAATAGGCGACGGAAGCAACGGAAGCAGAAATGCGGGAAGAAGTAATGGACTTGTAAATTGGACACCGTAGGCAGAAACGGAAACGGAAGCTAGACCAAAGTTCAATATTATAATTAGAAAATGGCGGACTTCATAAAAGATGGCTTAGATACAGAAATTGATAACAAATCATTCTATAACAGTTAAAAATGCCCAAGAGAAAATGAGGTAAGAGAAGGAATCCTCGTGACCCATCATATGCCTCGTTTGATGCTATTTTTAGAACCTCGTCACCATGACCTCGACTTAACCAAGAGCATTTACGATTTTTTTTCTGTACGCACTCCAATTTTGCCCTTTCCTCAAGTTTAAACTCTTTTTCATCGACAAACGTTATACACCCTTTTTCCGCCATTGTGATCTTGAGGCAATGCAAAAGCTCGCGTGCTCTCGGCCAATCAGATTCACTCTAAAAATAGCATCAAACGGGGCATATGATTGTCCAAATACTAAATACGCGTGATTCCTTCTCTTACCTCATCTTCTCTTGAAATGACTCATGATCAGAGGAAAGTCAACTGAAAAAGTTACATATATTTAGTGCAGAAATAACGTACATACCTTTTTAGTCTTGACGCATACATCATACTCACAGAAACACTTGCTGCCTTTCACTGGTTCTTTGACGGTTTTCAAGACGCTACCTGGACCGCACCATGGTACTGCGTACGGTGCACAGAGTGTAACACAGCCAAGCATATTCATCGCATTGCATGTACACCTAGCTTTGCAGTCATCGGTGATGAATGACTGGCCCGCCTTGCGGCCTTTGCATGTATAGGCTGTAAGAGTAGATAGTGCTAATTAATTGTTTCTTAAGACTGAGTCGTAGGGGGGGGGGGGGAGGTGGGGGGTGAACCCATGCGCCCTCTTCCCCCTCCCATCACTATTAAAAGATAAAGAGAATGACATTTATAGTCCATCAGCGCCTTTTCACTCGAAGGTGATCTTCCAGGGAGTAGTGAACGTTGTGCCCTATTGGCCATCTCTCACGGCATCAGCGCTCCTTCCTACGCGGATTATTTGGAGCTACACTGAACTACACAGATTAGAGGGTAGAAGCCAAAAGAAAGATGTTAGTCGAGTCGCACGACGATGGGAGATCGCTTAGAAGGCCGTGCTTTAGTCACTTAATCGATCTATAAAGCCTATAAAGCCTCGGCTACGCCTCGTGCGACTCTTACGCTCCTCTCGTGCTTAGCAGCCTCCCGCGTGCATCCATAACTCAATGGACGCACGCTGATTGTTGACCATTTCTTCAATCAGTCTGAAAACCGCAAGAAATTCTTATATGGGGAACTGTTGAAATTGGCGCAGACTAGAACAATAGAAAGTTATACCTACCTCTTATTCGCGCACTTTAGCATAACAATTTGCATTACACTTACAGAAATAGTGATATAGTTATTTGAATGGTAAAAAATAAGAAAAAGATCAAAAATAAGCCACTTCACGCTTTCGTCCGCCATTTTGAATTGGGGAAACGCGAAATTTATAGACATCTGGATCTTTTTGACTTACTGTTCGTCTCAAATTTGTCAAATTTTCAAAATTTTAATTTTAATAATTTGCAGATGTCATATGTCGGACTGAAAATAAGACCAATACAAGTATTTCAACTACGTTTTTCAAGTCAATCTTTTTTCGCGAATTATCTTAATATTTACGTGCCGAACGTTCTATTTTGAAAACAAAAAATCCTCTTTTTCTCCTCTTGTGGTCTTCCAATATTCATCATATATAAACAGTCATAAACAACAAAGCCAATGTCGTTTCAAAAAAATTTTTTTTTTTTAAATACAATAAAAATTAGCCTAGTTATGTAAGCCAAAGTGATCCGGATTTGTATAGATTTTGGCGCGTTTGCCCCAATTCAAAATGGCGGACGAAAGCGTGAAGTGGCTTATTCACCGCTGAAGTTATGGTTGCGTGGTCGAGGCAAGCACGCATTTTGCTTGATCATTAACGAAAGACTGATAACGTTCATTTATTTTCTCGATGTTGCGTGTTTTTTTTTCCTTTTTTTTAAATCCTAAACACCGTCTGGCGGAAAATATTTACACTGATGCTTTGCATGTCCATAAAGATTCCCCAAGAAATGGTCCCCAGGACCGAAAATAATGGAATTCAATTTAACAGTGCAGAGCATAACATACAAGGACAGGGCAGAGCAAAAAATATGCCAAGCAACCTGAGCAGTTTTGAAGGCTTATAATTCCCAAAGACGAGACTTTCTAGTCAGAAGCAATAATATTGAGCATAATGTTGAGCATATCTTGGAGGCGACATTGGTATTTTTAAGTCTCATGTCTTTTTAAGGAAAATTTTTAAAATGAAAGAAAGGATGTTGTAATGATAATAATATGAATAAATATGACGATAAGAAATAGGAAAGTAGCTAAATTGTTGAGTGCGTCAGCCTTAGTAGTATCTCACCTGCCTTGTTAGGCAAACCCACAATTCCAACCAGAACAAGTACCACGAGGATCAGCTTCTGGTAGGCCATCGCTACTAGTTCACTCTTGGATGCTGATTTTGCTAGTTCAAAAACAGAAGAATGCATTTGAAACTTTTTTTTTTTTACAATTGAAAGTCATATTTTGTTTAGCAGTTTGCGAGGTTACGCGTTTTCAAAGGATTAAGGCGCTCGTGTTATAGCTTTTGGTATACACTCCTGCAGTGGCCACTGATTGCCAAGTTGTAGAACTGAAATTGCACCGAGTAACAGCGCCTTTATAGTATATATACATAAATAATCTTAAATTGACACCACTCTACTGTTTGTATATTGAGTGTAACTGTAGTGTACGACTCAAACTCATAGCTAAAAAACACAGAATTACCTTTGTCGATCGATCAGTGTAATTGTTGATGTTCGTATTTATGCCTTAGCTTCGTCCAACTTGCGTTTGTCCTATATTTGATTGCGTAGAGGTCGTCCTTTATTTGACGTAGATGCATTGGCTTAAAGACGAACCAATTACAGCCGAACATTCCCCGAAACTCAAGGATATTATTGTTGCTCTTTCCCAGCTCCTAAGGAGAAGATCCCTAGAAACGTTGTCTTTTAGGACATGTTCCGGAAGTAAAGTTTTTCTCATTTCTGATTGGTCGACGTCCTGACTAGGTCGACCACTATTTTCTTTCTTATTCAGATTTATATTCCCTTGTAAGAATATAGTGGCATTTAGCAAGCAACACACATTCTTGAAAATGAATTGATCCTGCTAAATTGTAAGTAAGAAGGAATTAATCCTGCTAAATTATAAGTGAGACCGGAACCCTATAAAACATTTTGATTAAAGGTTCATGAATACCAAGGTTCATTTATTTGAGAAATTCTAGCAGAACCAGAAGAACATTTCTTGTTATTTTTTCATTATTTTGCAGATATTGTCATAGTTTTTCTTAGTGAGCGTTTGCCGATTCTCAGTGACCTCGCTTAAATTTTTGTGGTTACTGGCTTTTTATTATATAGATGGTCGGTTGCTAGGGCTTTTCCTCCCGGAAGCCTCAAGACTGAGAGTTTTAGGCCTTAGACAAAAGTAGAATGCATCAAATGTGACAAAACGTGGTGAGGAAGTAAGTTGATAAATTACCTGTTAATTGATGGCAATTACATCTCATTAGACCGCTATTGTGACGTCATTAATGATGTCCAAATTTGGCATCAGAAAAAAAATTCAGGAAAGAATTTTATATCCGTTTTCTGTATAGAATTCTATGATTTCTGATGAAAACTCCGTATTAATCGGACAACCAGGCGTAAAGTTACAGCTAAACAAAGAAATTCAAATTTCTCGCAAAATGACCATATATAGTCAAAATTAGGGATATTTTAAACGTCAGAACAATGAATGTATTGGCACAGGAGAAAACACAATGTTGCATAAAATCAAAATTGTAGTTTTTCTACTACTTTTTCGGTTACGTTAACGTCATAATGACGCTATAATGACGTATTTTGTGACATTAAAGGCGCCATAGCACCACATACCTCACGTAAAAAAAAACTCACGATTCTGAATTTGCGCAACGTTGTCCTTACGCCTATGCCAATACATTCATTGTTCTGGCATTTAAAATATCCCTAAGTTTGACCGTATATGGTCATTTGGCGGGAAATTTGACTTTCTCTATTAGCTGTACGTTTACGCCATTTTATCTGATTGAGATGGGGATTTCACTATAACTATATATTCTTTTTGTTTAGCAAAACATTCTGTAGCGTTTGGAACACTGTTTAACAATTTTTTTACTATTGTTACTAAAAATAGGTGTCACTTATGATGTTACATTTTCAAGAAACGTCAAAAATTTACATTTACAAAGGAAAATATTTAATTTTTTTTTTTCTAATTTAGATGTTATAATGTCTTGCTTCATTTGAAACCACTAGCTCTGTACAGCAAAAAATCGAATTTACGACCTTGCGGGAGGAAAAGCCCTAGCAACCGACCATCATATATAAAAGCCAGTAACACTATGTCATCGAGCGCGTAAGTCCGATAGTCCGTGACTTTCCGAAGTAATCACTTCGGATGACAGTCGGATGAGAACGAATACCTTCCGAATTTTGTTACATGTACGCCAGTATACGACAGTGAGTGAATAGACCATTTCACGATTCTCGTCGTTCAACCCCAGCCTCGATCGACAGCGTGTAATATATTCTTTATAAAGTGACTACAGCCCATGGTAATGTAAGGAATGCACACATCAACAAACAATCGAAACACTTTAAATTCTACGGGCTGTAGTCAAATTCTAAAGAATATCAGTTCCACGGTGTCGAGGCTGAGGTTGGTCTATTTTTGAAGCGTTCTAAATCGTTAAAAACTAAAACTTTTGACCGAATTATTTTCTGCACAAAGTGTTCTTTAATAATCAGATTATTGACAATAAGGTCTTAGGAAGCTTATAAACTTGGAAGATTTTCTAGTAGCAAATTACGAGAATAACTACCGTGACTGAACCCCGAAACGCGCCCAACTGAATATATAACAGAATGGCGAACTTCTGGCTTCAGAAATACCTAAAAATTGGAAATCATGTGATCCTGCCTTATTACGACACTGTCATCATAACCTCCAGTTCACTGATGGGGACATGGGGGCTTGCGGATCGGCGGATTGAGCCTTCTTTTACGTGCAGATTCCGGCTCGGATAATGATATCTTTAAGAACGGATTTGCGGATTCATCCACAATGGTCAAAATCGTGCATTTGAATAAAATGATCCTATGAAAACTTTAATTTATGTGACCATGCTACTTGCTGACATGTGCATCGTACTTTGCGTTAGAGGATTCGCTTTCCGTAACAATATTCCATTGCGGAACAAACTTTACATCAAAGCATGGCATGCGAATTTGTAAATACGTACGCATTTGTTGTAACATTCTTTTCTTGCAAATATAGTAGTTTTCAAGTGCTTTTATTACAAACATCGCATATGCGGAGCGGATTTGCGGTTTCAAACAATTTTTCTTGCGGTTTTGCGAATTTTGGCAATCCCGAAAACCTGCTCCACTGGGTAATATCGCAAAGGCCTCTGGGTGCAATTTTATTATTTCTACAACAGCGTCCCCGGAAACTCAGGGCGTACGCTAACACAGAATAAAGACGGAGTTTTAAACTGGATTTCCTGTGGCAACCCAAGCCTATTGTTACCCCGCTTCGCTAGGACTAACCAGAGTTCACAAAGACTAGTTTGCATACACGGAGCTACCTGCACCAATCAGAAACGTGGTTTAAAAATAAACCTTTCACTTCGTTCATTCATTAAAAGTAAATGTTAGTCAGGCTTCGATATTCAAAATATTATGCTAGTTATAGGGTTGTATTCTGGTCGGTAAAGAATGCCTAATAAAATATGCTACCGTCTTGGATTTCCAACGAAACGGCTATGAATTTTACAAGCAACAAGTATTTCCTTTCTAAACGTGAAGAATACTTGGAAAAAGCATCGGAGATCGAGTTTCTTGTAATATATAATGTAGGAAGGCTATTTCTCTAAAACCAAAGCAAACTTTATGCCGAAGACTTTGTTGTTCTACCGTGAAGTTTTGTGCGTGTACAGACTATATACAATTTGGAGGCAGCTTTATGGAAGTCTCGTGATCAGGAATTCAGGCCCCACGCATTGCTCAATGACCCTGGCACATATAGCTAAAGCATGCCTAGTATAAATTTGAATCCTCTTGTCTCGAAGAAACACGTTCTCGCATCTCTAGATCTGCGCATTCAAGGGCTTACCAGTTCTACCCAGTCCAAACTGAAATTCATCTCGAGTCTTCATGTTTATTATATTTTTGCATTTACATAGACACATATTGAATGCGAATATCCGATTTTATTTCACTAAATTCTACTTGTTATCTCTTCACCAATTTCATAGTTGGCTTCTTGTATGGCTTGAATCGTAAATTCACTGCCAAAAAGAAATTTTAAAATGAATCAAAAACATTTGAATGTGTATAATAAAGGTATTTAAAAATATGTAGTTTTCACAAGCAACAAAAGCAGAAACGGAAGAAGTAATAGAAACACAGATGACCTAACGTCATCGTGAAAATCACAAAAACGGAAATCATGGAAGCAGAAGAAACGAAACGGTGCCATTTATTTTGCTTCCATCGCTCATATGTCGAAGTGTATATAACAGGGTGGTGAAGAGGTATTTCGTGACCCGTGATTCAGCCTAAATTAGGCTTGTGATTCGTGAAAAGCTAAAAATTCTAGTCGTGATCCGTGAAATCATCTTTGTCCGTGACTGGGATTTGCAGTTTTTCATTGCCGAGATTCGTGATTATAAAAATGCCGATTCGTGAAATATGCGACGTGCAGAAAAGAGATAACGAAAAACAGTGTGATCCTTCGATTGTACGTACTTTCGGTCCGTTCATAAGGACAAAATTCGTGCAAAAAATCTTAGGAATGAAAAACCAGTATTTATTTTTGAATGAAAAGTAAAAATCTTCTATGATTTGTGAAATAGCTTATCATTATTCCGTGATCCGTGAAATTGTGAAAAAATGGTTCGTGATTCGTGATGGGTACCCCCTCTTCACCACCCTGATATAAGAACAACGTAAGCAGAACCATGCAGAGAAGGCAACTAGACCAAAGTGCAATGTAATAATTTGAAAAGTGCATATACATCGCGCTCTTTTCGTGAGAACATTAAGGTCTTCTGCTTCTATTTCTGCTTCCTTTTCTGCTTCTGTTTCTTTTTCCATTTGCTCCTGTCGCCCGCGAAAATAAAGCTTACAGATGTAAATATTGGTCAAACCAACTTTAATAGAGCGAATTGGTTATGACTGAACACGGAAAACTTCAAAGGGATTGTCAAAAAGAGCAAACATGAATATTGAGTAGTGCCTTGAACGTACACAATCTTTTCTTTTACTTTCATATCTTGTGGATGACTGACTGGACCAATGTTTTCATTGGTTAATTTTCTAATGTACCTAGAAATACTTTTTTGTTGTGTGCACGATCACGATTGGAAAAAGTGTACAAAAAAGTAAAACAACGAATGTAGCTGCACTTTAAAATCGATCGAGCTGCGTTTGCCCCTTGGGCTAACTTGCGTGGCTTAATAACCATCTCCTTCTATTAACTCTGGTCAAACGGACAAGGAATGAACTTGGTCCAAGAGCATAAAAATGGCTTTAAAATATAGACGCTTTTGAACACTTTAATCATGCACTAGACCATTGATACCAAATCTTTTTTATTAATTAGTAATAATCCATCAACCGGGGAAAAGTAAAAAAGTTACGGCTCCGCACAATATCAGTGACCCCCCCTCCTACCTACGAAAACTATTTTCAACCGACCGTGGGGGAGAGATAACGTACTTACCTTCCCAATCTTGACGCATCTTTTACGCTTACAGAAACACTTGCTGCCTCCTACCGGTATTTTAACAGTTTTCAAGACGCTTCCTGGATTGCACGATGTTGGTGGCATGTAGAGTGGACAGAGTGGGAGACAGGCAATGTCATTTATCCCATAGCATGTGCATTGTGCGCCGCAGTCATCGGTGACAAATGACTCACCAATTTTGCGGCCCTTGCAGCTATAGGCTGTAAGAGTAGAGTTATCAAAGGTAATTTAAATTAATTGTTTCTAAAGACCGAATCTCGTATAAAAACTACAAAATTTGCCCTTGGAAAACGTTGTCGCAGCTCAAAGCAACAATCAATATTATTTAAACAGCGATTAGAAACTAATGGCACGTCCTGTTTGATAAAATCATGTCTTTTGGGGAAACATTTTTAAAATATCCGAAAGATGATATGTTGTAATGATGATGATAATGTTATGATACACTTTTCCAGTTTTAATTAGTACGTTTTTGGTTTACCGCGTTAGTTTTAATAATTTAGTGGTTTATAGTCTTCAGTTCATTGTCATTTTGCTGACAAGAGTAATTTCAGTTTAGCTAGCTAGAATATCAAAGTATAGAATATCAAAGTAGGGAATTCCCCTTGGCTTTAAGAAACAATAGATAGATTGTAACAAGATGTTTAGCTTAGATCACATCAAAAGAAATATCGTCGTTGTGGAGAAATTTGTTATTGTAATACGTAGAACAACCTTATTCAATAACGATATGAATAACACCAAAGTAAGAAATAGGAAAACCCAAACAGTACTTAAGTAAGTGTGTTACATAACTAACTGGAAACAGTTTAACCTTGACATCTCTGGAATAATATCCTAGCAGACAACATTTGGCCTCTGTTTCCCATGATTGGCAATGTTTTCACGTGTAACCAATCACATTGGAAAAGGCGCCGTCCAATCTGATTGTGTATACCAAAACACCCATCCTTGCGGTTAATTGAGGCCTGCCTTACAGGACATTATAAAAGAGAGAGTTACTCAAATAGATAGACATCCCTTTTAGACCTAGAGCTAGACGTACGTGTACAAGTCCTTAAATGTAATAAAACAAAGACTACAGCGAAGGAACTGTGTCGTCTTAGACTTAAGGTTCATCGCCAGCTCTTGCATGAAACTTACATGTTTGGACCTAGCAGTCCCTCGTAACAATAATGATGATAAAATATTGATAAGAAATAGGAAAGAAGCTAAATTGTTGAGTGTGTCAGCCTTAGTAGTACCTCACCTGCCGTGTTAGGCAAACCCACAATTCCAACGAGAACAAGTACCACGAGGATCAGCTTCTGGTAGGCCATCGTTACTAGTTCACTCTTGGATGCTAGTTACGTTTTGCTTTGAAAACTCTACAAGGATGCACTTAAACAAAATTAGTTTCTAACACAAGCATATTTTGGTTTTGCAGGTTATGCGTTTGGGCAATTCTGCCAGGATTAGACTGAAAGGAAATTTGGTTGAATGCATTTAGTTAAATCAATTATTTATTTACACCACTCTACCGAAATGGAATATATACCGAGTATAAATTTATATAGTATATAATAAAGTATAAAACTAAAAAATAATATTTCAGGCTGAAATATTATTTTTTAATTTTATACTATTATATACTATATAAATTTATACTCGGTATATATCAAAAAGGCGTAATTACCTCAGTTGTCGCGTTCACTGATTGTTGATGGTCGTATTATGCCAAGCTCCTTCAAGTTCATTCTTTTACTTTCTTGTCTTATGCTTGGCGTAGTTTGATTGGTTTAAAGACGAACCAATCACAAAGCATCCTGATGAAACCAAGCAAGGGGTAATATGTCGACGCTCATTTAACGTTCCTAGAAAGAATATCAGTCACTACTGGGCTGGAAAAATATTGTGTATCAGAGGTAAATTTGAAAGTAATTAAAAGTATTTCGTTCTTGAACAAATTTGAACAGACAACGTTTCTAGAATTTTTTTTTTCCTCTACAGCAGTGTTCCCGAGGACGGCCAAAGACGGTATTTTTAGACACTTTTAAGTATCAAATTTCCCGGCAAAAGTACAATCTTTTTTTATTGAAATATAATATTCTTCTGCTTCTTCTTCCAGAAGCCAACAATGGAATGTGTTAAGTTTCAAGTTCAAATTTCAAGTTTCATGTTTCTTTACACTTTAACTGGGTTTTATTTTACAAGTAGAAAATATAATATTCTTAATTATTGAAATTTAATATTCGTCTACTTCTTCTAGAAGCGAACAACAGAACGTGAAGTTTCAAGTTTTAAGCTTCTTTATTTGCACTTCGTTTTTATTTTACAAATAGGCAGTATGAAAAAAATAAAGTACAAAAACTATTTTAAAATATCATAATTATTTATGGATTCTTAGTTTGGAAGTGTGCGTTAGATAGAGAAGCATGGCCTTGGTCTATTTTTCTGATAGCATTTCGTGCTCGTAAAGCTTTTTGAATTCGATCATGTTGAATTGTAGCCACCAAAAAGAGTGCCGTTGTTTGGAACTTTTCCGGCTGCCAGTCTGCATGACACATGGTCACTTTTTATGACTTTCATTTACAATATCGCTTCCCTAACAGCACTCAAAAAGTCGTTTTTTACAATCTTTGCTCATGAAGATTTTTCATACCTTCTTGCTAACGTTTTTTAATCAACAAGCAGATTCCATTTTGTCGTGCGTGTGTACTTTAATCGATGCACAGATGACGTCAAAATGTGGTGAGAACGAAAAAGTACGCCACGAGACGAAGTCGAGTGGTGTGGCTGTTGTTCTCACTGGCCACATTTTGACGTCTTTTGTACATCGATTTGAGTACACACCTACGGAAAAAAAGCAATCTATTCGCTTTATATGATCTCAAGTGTTTATATTGTCTATGAAGTGAGAATCTATTGAGGAAAATAACATTATATTTTAGCTCAGTTATTACTAAAATAATGACTTTACTTTGTTTATCTGTATGCCGTGTGATATGAAGTCCTTGTCTTTTTTAAGTTATCTCTTTTCCTATTGATGTTGATATTCTTTCTTCTTCTTTTTTCCTATATCAAACAATGCTGAATGCAAAAACCAGCATAAACAAATCATTTTCATGAAATACTTCTCTTTTTTACAATTATTTTTCACTGAATTTTGTTGAATAGTATAGTGTTACTGTACCTAAGTGGACTAAAAAGATGGTGTTATCAGACCTGTTGTCTGATTGTCTGCCTAGTTGTCGATCTTCTATTTTGTGGTCTGTTTACAAAGGGATCATCTACATTTGATTAAATAAGCGGTATCTAGGAAGAACTTACAATGTAAAATACTCGAGGATAAGTATTCTAAATGTATGTAGTATTTTTTTAACGGTATGCATGGTAAAGCACTTGGGAATATATACTCGACGTCTATACATGGACACAAATTTGTAAAACTGGTTTGTTTTGCAATTGCACGTACGCTGGAATGATGTCAGCCAAAAAACGTTTGTAATAGGCCATATGCACTAACAGGTCACGTGACCCTATCTGCCCTAAATCAAGCGGCTACATCAAAATGAACGCCAGAAATAGAAAGAGCACCTCGATATTAGTAAAAGTGCAACGTTTTATAGTTTATAAGATGAATAAGAGAAAAAATGACAGTAAATTTAAGATTAGATATTTTCTTAAGATTCGTTCGGAAAAGCGTGTTGGATGGCACGAGCTTGCCATCCAACGCGTTTTTCCAAATTAATCTTAAGAAAATATTTCATCTTAAATTTACTGTCATTTCTCCTGTATTACATTTTATGAGCTGAAAATTTGCACTCTTACTAATATCAAGGTGCTCTTTCTATTTCTGGCGTTCATTTGGACGGTGCCGCTTGATTTAGGGGAGATAGGGTCACGTGACCTGTTAGTGCATATGGTCTATTCGAATTTGTGATGCGCCGCGCGTTGAAAATATAGAGCTAGCGAGGTATGAGTTTCTAAGCCATGCATCGACAATTAAGGTGTGAAAAAGCTCAAAGAAATGACGTCGTTTACTCACAACTTAAATGCTAAAATACTTGACAATTTCTATTCGTCTCGTTTGAATGTAAAGAAAATATTGCTTTTGGTGATTATTGGAAGTTGTACAGATAGGTTTTACTAAGTTTCAAGTCATTTCCAATTTTAATTTATTTTCATCCAAGTAGCCCTTTAAAAAAGATCCTGTATATTCATAATCAGTTGATGACTTTCAAAGGCTCTAACTCATGGTTTATTTATGGGGTCTGTTTTCCGTTTCCCAGAGCGATGTTCACGAATACTCGTAAATCCCCGAAATCGGTTTGGGTTTTCGGAAGATTTCATTCAGTTCCCAAAGCCATGACCTTTGAATCGAATTTTGTTTGTCGAGTTTATTTGTGTAAAATACATATATACTTCTCGATACTTCGGAAAATGTCCTCGGAAGGAAATAGAGCATTTTGGCATCAGGTGCTGCTGGAAAGCACGAACTGAAGGTGACAAACAGAAACGAAAGAGCTATACATAATGGATTAACAAATCACCAACCACAGCATCGCGAGCTGAAAAATTTGTACTGATTTGAGGCAAGAGACCATAATACTAGTATTATGGTCTCTTGTTTGAGGCTAATATTTGACAGCTTTAAAATAATTCAATGAATTTGAAAACGCTATATTATATCATCTACTGTCTAAGCTGAATCATACTAAATTCTAAATGGTATTTATCGATGGGATATCGATATTTGAAATTTAGTGAATCTTATTTATCGAAAAGACCGACGAGAACAACGCTAAAATTGCTGGAAGTTGGGGTTCGTTTTCAAAGGGATTTTTTGTGCTTCTTTAGCTCTTCAAATAATACGGTGACCCCGTGTTTTTTTTTTTTTTGTTGTTGTTGTTGTTGTTGTTGTTGTTGTTGTTTTTATTACTATTATTTTTTTCATTTTTAATATAATAATCTTTCTGATTCTGGGCCCGGTTGTACGAAGGTTGGATAAAGTTATCCACCGGATAAGAGTTATCCACTACATATAGATTTTGTATAGATTTTATCCGCTGGATAAGGATTTATCCGCTGGATAGCGCTATTCACCCTTCGTACAACCGGACCCTGATCTACGAGACTCGCCTTCTGAAGCGACTATTTTACGCTTTTTGATATTAAACGCTTTATCATTTCAATTTGTTTATACACCTATTTCAAATAATGTTGTCGGGCGAGAGGCTTCAAGCCTACACTACTAGAACACAAAGGAGTATTGGGTAGTTGAAAAAATCTACTATTTTGGCTTTGGTCTTCATTTTAAGCATCATTGAATAAAGGACTTTGTTGTATAGGCTCAACACCAACTGGTTGAGAATTGTTGTGCTGATATTTATGTGGTTTCATAGCTTTTAGTAATTCCTACCCATACTCCATTTCAAGTGAGTCGCGTAGACCTGTGCATACAGATCGAACAGTGATTCCGCGCTCATTTTCTATTCCATCCTTGTCCGTGTACCCTTGTAACTTTGCTGCTTAGATTTGAATGCTGGTACATTATGAACACGTTGTATTCCCTGAAGATGGGCTAACATCTGTTATAAAATATTTGAGATATAACACGCGCGTTGATTGGCTGGCTACCATGTTTATATCAGAGGACAGAGACATGGCTCGCTCAAAAAACGTCGAAAATATTTTATAAAAGCAATATAAAACGATCGCTTATGTATCTGTACTGTTGATATAAACACTCTGGAAGATGTAGAGCACTCGAAAAGCAAGAGAAACACTCGGCTACGCCTCGTGTTCCTAAGCTTGCTTTTCTCGTGTTTATATCACAGTACAGAGACATGCGCGCGCGTTTTATATTCCTTAAATAAAACATCCTATAAACAGTTATTGTATTTATTTTTAAAATTGTTTGCTTATTTGTTCAATTAGGGAGGTGTTAAGGGAGTTTGAGTTTTGTTTCACACTCCGCGACTTGTCTTCCGCTATGCGGGAAACGTCAGAAAACTCACATGTTTCATTCTCACCAGACCTTCAAAATTAAAATGAATTCACAGGATCCAGATCGCAGCACACAGCATACCAAAAATACCACTCTAGTGGTCCACTACTGATGCCTAAAGATAACGACGATGTGGCTGGACTTGAATAAGGAATACTAATATTGACTGTTGACTTTGTTTGCAAAGGCTTATGACCCATTCATACCAACTAAAGCAGTTTGACTAAACCAGTTTTAGGATAATATAATATCAACAATAGTCTTTATTGAAAAAATTTATCCAAACAGACGTGAGGACTCAAATGTAAAAAGAAAATAAAGTAGAAGTTTGAAAAATTTAAGCTTTTGCTGCAATTCATAAATTCAAACGAACTTAGGCAGACACTTGTTGAGAAATGTGCGTTTGAACCGTTCAGTGGAAACTTTAGGTAAAATATAACTATGTCTACGTGCCTTAAAGTGCCCCTAACCCCTAAATTGACTGAATTCTGATAATCGTTTCTTCATGAATGGAAATGTTTAATGGTGAAATATCTCCGGATAAAATCATCTCCTTTCGGAGCATTAAGCGTTTGAAGTCAGGAAATGCAAATGAGATAACGTAAACAGAGGAAATTGCATGGTTTTGTCTCCAATTTTGAAACAAGTGTGTTTGAATTAGGTGGCGAAAATTTTCACCAAACTTTGTACTTTAGCAATGAAAATGTTTTGCAAATGAAAAAAGAGTATTAAATTCATCTCTAGTGTTTTTGTATATTTAAGTAGTCCTTTTTCTACGTCATCTCAGTTGCATTTTCAGATTTCAATTAATAATGCTTAATCCTCAGAAAGGAAATGATTTTATCCTGAAATATTAACCATAAGGCTCAGTTTCCATTCATGAAGAAACAATTGTCAAAATTTCAATTTAAGGGTTAGGGGCACTTTAAGGTGGCTCGACCCAATTTTCAAGTAGAGTTACCAGTCGTCTTTGAGTGAAAACTATTTGTTCATGAGCAGTCTGATAGTAAATTAAGTGTTGCACCCTTACCAGACAAAGATCAAAGTTTATGATGACGTATGTTATATGGAGATCGGCGCTATTATGGCGACGCCTTAAAAGAATTCCCCTTTTTACACATTCTCGAGTTTAATAAGTTCTAGGCTTATTCTTGAAAAATGCTCTTGTGATCTTGTAGTTAACATCATTGCCTTTAGCTCTAGCGAATTAAATCAAATTCTGAGAGAGCGTTTTCGAAATATCATCGATGAGAGATTTTAACTGCAAAAATCTAGCGTAAACAAAACAACTTTTTAAATCTCCTACAATTAAAAAGAAAGTAGCACATCGAAGTTAATTTTTCATCTCAAATTGTTGTAAAGATATCAGATTTGGCTACTGAAAGAGACGAGAGAAATCACATTAATTGATATCGAGAAAAGTGAGCCGAACTCATGTATATGGACATGCCAAATTTGCTTCTGTTGCCCAAATTTCGCTCTATTGTTACATAAACTGCAATACTTAAAGATCCCTTCGATAAATATTGTTTAAAAATTAGTATGGTTTAGTTTAGGTAATAGTTGATATGATATAGCGTTTTCAAATTCATTGAATCATTTTACGGCTGTAAAATATTAGCCTCAAATCAGTATATTTTTCAGCCGGATACAGTGGTCGACAATTCATTGATGCATGATGTAGCTCTTTTGTTTTAGTTTGTCATGTTTTCGTGCATTCTAGCACCTGATGCAAATTGCGGAACGTTTCAATACCTTCCGAGCACTCTTCCGAGATATGGTAATCGCTAGAAAGAAACTTTTTAACTGTACATTTCTTTGCAGCATGTCAGCACTTCGTTCTATTTTTACTTTGTCTGCCCATGATTCAGCTTTTGACGAGTTTCCATCTGCAGTTGTGTGACAAAAAGTTTCTTTCCTTTTTGGCATTCTTATGTATATTTAGTTTTAGCAATTATCATATTTCGGAAGAGTGCTCGGAAGGTAATGAAGCGTTCCGTAATTTGCACCAAGTGTTGGAATGCATGAAAACACGACAAACTAAAACAAAAGAGCTACATCATGCATCAATGAGTTGTCGACCACTGTATCCGGCTGAAAAATATACTGATTTGAGGCTAATATTTCACAGCCGTAAAATGATTCAATGAATTTGAAAACGCTATATCATATCAACTATTACCTAAACTAAACCATACTAATTTTTAAACAATATTTATCGAAAGGATCTTTAAGTATTGCAGTTTATGTAACAATAGAGCGAAATTTGGGCAACAGAAGCAAATTCAGCATGTCCATATACATGAGTTCGGCTCACTTTTCTCGATATCAATTAATGTGATTTCTCTCGTCTCTTTCAGTAGCCAAATCTGATATCTTTACAACAATTTGAGATGAAAAATTAACTTCGATGTGCTACTTTCTTTTTAATTGTAGGAGATTTAAAAAGTTGTTTTGTTTACGCTAGATTTTTGCAGTTAAAATCTCTCATCGATGATATTTCGAAAACGCTCTCTCAGAATTTGATTTAATTCGCTAGAGCTAAAGGCAATGATGTTAACTACAAGATCACGAGAGCATTTTTCAAGAATAAGCCTAGAACTCATTAAACTCGAGAATGTGTAAAAAGGGGAATTCTTTTAAGGCGTCGCCATAATAGCGCCGATCTCCATATAACATACGTCATCATAAACTTTGATCTTTGTCTGGTAAGGGTGCAACACTTAATTTACTATCAGACTGCTCATGAACAAATAGTTTTCACTCAAAGACGACTGGTAACTCTACTTGAAAATTGGGTCGAGCCACCTTAAGCCTCGACTCCGCAAAGGAGGCATCAAATCATTCAGTGGATGAATTCCATTTTGTCGATTATGCTTTCTAGTCATCTTGAGAAGACAAATTTTAAATCGCCTCCGTCGTTAAGATATTTTAATAAAACAGGTTTTTACCTTGTTTGGTTGTGGGGTGCGCATAGTATAAGTAATTAATTTTTAACCTTGTTTACTTTAAAACAACTTTTAAAGATATTAAATCACTTTAAAACATTTTTTCCGAGCAAAAATCTACGCTCGAAGCATACACATCCACCGAACATATTTCTGAGTGACAATCCAATCATACGCTTTAAACATCTTTAACTTAATGGGGTGAACGGGGTGTTATTTGATGCCGGTTTTTCATGACCAAATCGCTATATTTTTAGATTTGATTGGTAAATATATCACGCTTGTCGCAAGTGATAAAATCAGTAATAAAATTACGTCAGAATTTGACATTCTCACGGGAACCTGTTTAATTGTTTGCATCCAGTCCTGATATGAAAGGAAGTACGTTTCTTATCAAAAACAAAAGCAAAACAAAATACAAAACAAAACAAAAGAAACAATAAATGTTGGCACAATGAAGACGTTTCCTGGACACTTGTTTAATTGTTTGCATGAAGGGAAGTAGATTTTTTGTCAAAACAAAAAACCAAAAAACAAAGACAACCCCAAAAAGCGATAAATGTTGGCACAAGACGCTGCGCAATTCCTTCTCACGGGATCTCTAAAACCACACATCAGTGCTCAAAATCCAGAGCCAAAAACATCTGAAGGTTCCAACAGAATGGCCGAACTTGAACAAGGAATAAGGCTGACTCTGATATTTCTGATCTTCATTGGGACCTGTACAAATAATGGGGTGATTCTAGCCTTGTTGCACAGATTTCAAACTCTAAGGACAATTCCAAACTTTTTTATCCTCAGTTCCTGTGTGGGAGACATCCTTGCAGGTTTTTGCAATATTCCTGGCTTCGTTGCAAATTTTGTTTTTCGAGACAAGACTTACTTTGTCGGCCGCACAATATCGTTGGTTCTTGCAACATCTCACGCCTTTTATGCTTCGTTGAATCTTTTCTCTTTGACAGTCATGATGGTCGACAAATTGTGCGCGCTGAAGCTCAGTTTTAAATATCGAACGTGGAGGACCACATCGAAGGCGAAAGTCATTCTCGTTATAAAGTGGATTGGTTCTTTGGTGTTATCACTCCTACTTCTGATACCAATATGGGAAATCGATATAGGAGACGCGCCCTCATATAGATACCGGCAAGAGTACTTTAAATCAAGAGGTGAGCTTAGAAAATTGTCATTACAGAAACTTTAAGGAATTTTTTACCCTTGGTGACAATCGTAACTCGAAAGTTCCCTCTCATTAGGATAAATGAATGTTGCTAGCTTGTAAAAATTAATAGCGACCTTGAGAGTACGACGGAAGGAGTATGCCTCAATCAAAACGGTTCTATTTGCTCGCGCCGTCGTCTTTGTCGTCCCCGTCCTCGCTAAAACGTCAGTTGGGGCTTTCTAACGTCCTAGCGAGACGGTAACAGCAAGAACGACGGCACACGTATGTGAAGGTGGTGTTACACAAGACGATTCGTAAGGACGGATTTTCGCGCAAGAATGTTGTTCTCACAGGGATTGTTACACGGAATGATTTTTATTTTGCACCATCAGCGTGCGTGACGCGTGCGACAGCTCTGTTTGTGCTTTTTGGTTCTATTTTTTGGACACTTATAAATTTGAATCCCAACAACAACAACAACAATATGTTTATTTAGTACCACAATTACATGAATAAATATTTTACATGAATATAACATAAAACGGAAATTTAGGTACAAGCCACCTATAATAACCATATCTGGCTAACCGAGATAGGTGGCTTACATTTTGGTTATTACAGTTATTATGGTCAGATGGATTATTATGACAAAAAGATGAAAATGTAGAAAAAAGAAAACATACAAAATACAAAATACAAGATAGAACGTCTATAGAAAAATACATAGATGGATCAAGTTGATATTAATTAGAATGATTGTATATATTATATTTATAATAAGGTTGATAGTCACCGCTTAAATACTATCAACCTCTGATGAAACTATATAATTAATCAAAGTTGATAGTACTTAACTAGTGCGAATTAGTTTGTATTTAAGATAGCGAGAGTATAAGGAATATCATTAGACCAACATCGATTGAAATACTAATCGACGTAGGTCTTGAGCAAATCGTTGCTAAGCATTTCCTTAAATTTTGTCCTACTTAATTTTTTTGTAGACTCACTTATTGAGTTCCAAATTTTTGCACCACAAAATTTGATATTGAATTTTCCATAATTAGTTTTAATTTTTGGTAAAGAATAGCTGTTTTTTGATGCTAATCTAGTACTGTACCGATGTTTTTGGTTAACCTGCAAGAAATACGAATCAAAGGTACTAGGCAAGTTGTTTGAGTCATAGTCATACATGAACAGAGCCGTGTAAATAAAAACAAGATCTGGGAACTTAAGGATTTTTAATTTTAGAAAAATAGGATTTGAATGAGCATCGAAGTTGCTAAAAGTCATTAGGCGTAATGATTTCTTTTGAAGAATAAGGAGAGGATTGATTGTTGATTGATACGTGTGACCCCATGCAACAATACCGTAAATCAAATATGGATAGATTAAGCAATAATATAAATTGACTAGGATGTCTAAGTTTACATAATGTCTGGCTTTGCATATTATGCCAATGCTACGTTTTATCTTACTCGATACAAATGATATATGGGACTTCCAATTAAGATGACTATCTAGAGTTATTCCTAAATATTTCATTTCAGTTTCACGTTTAATGTATTTGTTGTCAATTTGCAGACGTATATCATAAACGATTTTCTTTTGCACTGGGTGAAAAACAACGAACTTTGATTTATCAACATTCAGTAGAAGTTTGTTTGCACAGAGCCAGCTATTAACTCGTTGCAATTGACTGTTAATAATTGTTTCTAGAGAATGCAAGTTTTTATTCATGTAGAAAAGATTGGAGTCATCAGCAAAAAGGTGAAAGTCAAATATATCGGATGAGTTTTGAAAATCATTTATGTACAAGAGAAACAAGATCGGTCCTAGGACTGAACCTTGGGGAACACCACAATGTATTGAAGTCTCGTCAGATTTTGTATTCCCTAGAGATACGAATTGTCTTCTGTTACTTAAATAAGAAAAAAACCAAGTTTGAGCAGTTCCTCGTATACCATAATGATCAAGTTTTTGCAATAAAATCCCATGATTAACCGTATCAAATGCTTTGCTCAAATCGAGGAAGATGCCACACGAATACGCACCCTCCTCGACGGCACATTGAATTTTATCCGTTATCGATAAGATAGCTTGAAGGGTAGAATGTTTAGGTCGAAAGCCAAATTGTTTATTGAAGAGAATATTGTTTTTATTTACAAAGTCTAGTAACCTATTGAAAACTAGTTTTTCAAGTAACCTATTAAATATCGATAACAGCGAAATTGGGCGGTAATTATTTACATCTAGGTGCGAACCTTTTTTGAATACGGGAATCACACTAGCTAGCTTGAAACTATCAGGAACTAAGCCATTAGAGAGAGATGTATTATATATATCTGAAAGGGGTTTCGAGATCAATTTGCCAATTGTTTTTAGCAAATATATTGGGATGCTATAGGGGCCTGTAGATTTTTTAACACTCAGATTGTCAATTTCTTTCTCAATTTCATTTGTAGAGATTGGCGAGAATTGAAAACTTTGTGCTGTAGGCGGTGGCATAAAGTCAAAAGGGGATCTTGATGTTGGAGGAATAGAATTTGCAAGCGAACTACCAATGTTAGTAAAAAACTCATTGAAGGCATTTGCGATTGCCTTACAATCTGTAAGCTCAACTTTATCGATTGTAATTATTTTCGAAGGAACATTTGAATTACCACGTTTATATCCAACAATTTCTCTAATACCTTTCCAGGTATTTTTGAGATTAGATTTATTATCGGCAAAAAACTTTTTGTAATAGCAAGACTTACTTATTTTTATCAAGTGGTTCAGCTTATTTCTATACGTTTTGAATTTATTATGATAATACAAAGACCTATTTCTTAAATACTTCCTATATAAATTGTTTTTGACATCGATAGATATTCTTAACCCCTTTGTTATCCAGGGTTTGGATAATTGTTTAATGTCTTTTATACTTAATTGTTTACACGGAACATGCTTATCGACAATACTAGACAGTGTCGAATAGAATTTGTCAAACCTCCCAGAGGGATCATTAAAGTGTGACAGTTCCTTATTCCAATCGATTGATTTAATTTCCTCAAGAAAGTCCGATTCGTTGAAGTGGGAGTAGTCCCTTTTGTAAATTTTGAATTGCTTGGGAAGAGCTGAAAATTTATTGATAATTAAAAAATTTGGTAAATGATCGGTGAGGTCATAGTATATATTACCGCTAATAGTATGATGTGTAATGGAGTTAAAAAATATATTGTCAATAAGAGTTGCTGAATGGTGAGTGATTCGAGTTGGCTGTAAAATATGTGGGCTAAAGAAATGCGTTTCAAGAGTGTTTAGTAATTCTTCAGTTGCTGAATGAGAAGTATTTAATAAGTCAATATTAAAATCTCCCATAATAACACAGTATTTGTTTTCATTATTTACTTTTTCTAAACAATTACAAAGATATTCAAAAAAGCTTTCATAATTGGTGTTAGGGTGTCTATAAAAGACACCACAAACGATATTGTGATGAAGGTCACACTCAATCTCAATCCATAGGGATTCGAAATCATTTTGGGTACAAGAAAGATCGCGTCTTAATGAGCTTGTTATATTTTTGGAAACAAAAAAGCCAACACCTCCTGCATTTGATATGCTAGGTTGAGAGAAAAAGCTATAGCCAGGGATTGAATAGTTTTCAAAACTTCCATTTGATGATTTGATTTTCGTTTCAGACAAGCCAATAAGCGAAAAGCCATGATCTAATTCAGAAAGCATATGAGTAAAATTGTCAAAGTTAGCGTTTAAGCTTCTGATGTTAGAATGTAAAATTGAGAAATGCTTTGACGATGTGCAGTTAGATATTTCATAGTTGTTACGAAAATCCTGGGTTGAATAATATTTAAAGTTTGATTGAACTGGGAGATGTGTATCTGGATCCAACCCAGCTAAATCGTTAAGACTAAGTGGCTGAGACATTTCCAATCACGGATCTAGACAAAGTACATTTAACGATCTGATTGCTAACTCGGACGACTGAAATGACAGAGTCTTTGAGATCAATGATTCTGTTTAGATCAATATAAGTATAGATAAATGTTATATATTGTTCAATACATCAAATAAATTACAGTTCACTTATCTGCAGGCTAATCGTAACCTGAAGTAACGTTGCTGCCAGTGGCTCCATTTAACTTTGGAAGCTTTTCTAGATCCTTGTGTGTTTTAATGGTGTAGACTGGACTTGATCCGTCTTTCCGTAGCATTATTTTCCCGTATTTCGTCCACAGGAATTTGAAGCCGAGCTCCTTTTTCTTCGCTAGACAGCGTTTGAGTAGATCATTATTGCGTCGGGTTAAGCTCTCTGCTATGAAGATCTTTTGGGTGGCACGAGGTTGAGAAGGAGGTAAAGGGAGACTCTGCTCGCAGGGTAGGGTGGCATGTCTCTTGATGCCCAAATCTCTAGTTGTCTTGTTTCGCAATTTTGTTCTTGCACGGTATAATTTGTCGCGTACATCGCGGCGGACAAACTTTACGATTATTGAAGGATCTTGTTTCTCTTTGGAATAGCTAGGAAGGCGGTGGCTGACTGATATATCATCTTTGCCAATATTGACTCCAATCAAGTTGCCAACTTTCTGAACAACTTCATTGGTATCCTCCTCTTGATCTTGGTCATGGCTGAGTGGTATTCCTCTAATTTCCAGGCATTCCCGCCTAATGTACTGTTCCATATCGTCGATGTCTTGCTTGATTTGCTCTAGTTCGTTTGTTGTGTTGTTCCAGTAGCACAAGAGTCGAGTATTCTCCTCAATGATTTTGCTATATTGGCTGTTGGTTTCTTTGACTTTCTTGTTTAGATCATCGAAGGAGTCACTCAGGAAATTCACTGATTTTTCAAGCTCCGCTATCTTATCTAATTTCTCGTAAATCGGCTTTAATCTACTGTCGATAAGTTTCAGAATACTATCTTTAAGTTCTTGATCCATAATTATCGTAATCGAAGAGAGAAAAAGGAAGAAAAGTCAAAAATTTAACATTACGAAATCGGAGCTCTGATCGGAGCTCCTTCCTCCACGACCGCTGAATAATTATTATCCCAAAGAATATATGTTTTCTTTGGATGAAAGCAATAATTTTTCGCCTATCACTTTTATCCAAAGGTACTTCTTGGCTTGCTTTTATCTTAATTACTTCATTATCAGATGCCATTTTATGCGCGGAAAATCGAAGCCGAATATGCTACACGAAGCAAGGCGAATCAAAAACTCGCAAATGTTGCCGTGACAAAGATTGCGCAGAAAATTGTCTTGGGTGCCGTGTTAATTACACGAGAACAGTTTTCCGCACAGTTGTTCCGCGGAAGATCGTTAATTGTTGCAAATCTGGCGTCACCGTCCTCGTTCCCATCGTTGGTCTTAAGGTCGCTATTAGAAGGGCACCCCAGAGAATGCAGGGAAAAACTTACGGTGTATGCTAGACTTGCATGCCTCTTATTTAATCTTTATTTCAATCATTATTCTTCGATTTTTTTACTTGCCACAAGTCGTCCTCTCCTATTTAATCTTTATTTCAATCATTATTCTTCGATTTTTTTTACGCGCGAGAGAACGAGCCAGTCCCGCAAAAGTCAAAAATTAAAAAGCGGGGCTAACGACTTTGAGAAAGTCTAGGTGTATGACGGAACTAAGAAGGGCATTTCTATTAACTTTCGAGATCAAACTGACTTACAAGAGACAAGGCCAAAACAAAACCAAAAAACCAAAACCAAACCAAAACCAAAAAACCAAAACAACAACAACAACAACAACAACAACAATAAAAGAAAACACCCCCCAAAAAACAAACAAACAAACAAACAAACAAACAAACAAACAAACAAACAAGCAAACAAACAAACAAACAAATAAACAAACAAACAAACAAACAAACCCTGCGAGTTAAAATTAGGTGCCTTAAAGACAAATGTCCTGCAATGAACCAAAACATTCTTGACATTATTCTTACAGGTGTTTACATCATTGTCATCATCTTCCCACTGGTTATTGCCAATAACATCATAGTTGCAACGATGACTTGTCGCGCCATCAAACATGAGAACAAGGTACTCGTAACTTGGGTTCTTAGTAACTGCATCCCACGTTTGAGCAATTAGTATGGCGTCTATTCAGTATTAACGTGCATGATGAGACCTTAGGCAAAGGGCACTGAAGCAAAAAGGGTTTCACATTCAGTGCTGACTTAGGGCCCGTTCACATGATAGAGGGTGTCCCTATGTAGTAGGGATAACTCTTTTGTTTCCTTTTCTCTTGGGGACACAAAACAAAAGAGTTATCCCTACTACATAGGGGTACCCTCTCTCATGTGAAAGGGCACCCAGGAACTTCAACTTTTCCTATTTCTATGGCTTGCGTCTTCTCTTTACGGGTGCCGCAACGTTTTAATTTCAGAGCCATGGCGACTCCAAAACTAAAACCAAAATCAAATGGGGAACTTTAGGACAAATTTTACATGCGCCCATGCATGGACTTCGTTAGACATAGACATTAGAAATATCACTTTTTTAATAGGTTTAAATCAACTTTAAAACGAATGACATTTTTATAGAATCTTAGCCTTTTATTGTATACACCTATTTCAAAAAAGGTTGTCACCGCTAAGAGCGATAGGCCATAGGTAATAGGTCATTCCAAGACCGCAAAGCACTATTGATTTCTAATTGATTTACATATGAATTGCCAAATATTTGATGGAAGAGTGTAAAGAAAGATTTAGGATGGCTTAATTAAGAAATCAATAGTGCTTTGCGGTCTTGGAATGACCTATTACCTATCGCCTATCGCTCTTAGCAGTATTTTATTTTGAGGACCCTCCTGAAAATCATCCTTGATGAGTGACGTTTCCTCCTAAAATATCATCATCATCATTATTTAGTTATCATCATTATTATTGTAGAAGTTTCACAGTTATGCTCATACTGGCATGTTTCTACAATTATTATTATTATTATTATTATTATTATTATTATTATTATTATTATTATTATTATTTAATATTTGTTAAGGAGTATAAATCTTGATAAACGTATTCATTTGAAGTTTCAACTATTTGGATAAATAGAATTTTAATATTTGTGAATTATTTAGAATTATTTATGCATAATTATTATTATTATTATTATTATCAATATTAATATTATTATTATTATCGAGTGAGATATCACACTTTTTATTATTATTATTGTTATTATTATTATTATTATTATTATTATTATTATTATTATTATTATTATTATATTATAGAGTAAACGGTCATTGACTATATGCTGCTGCTAAATACGATGTGTTGGGAGTGAGAATGAGCATGACAAGGAGCTAGGGATTAGAGCAAAAAACTTTCAAAAATTCATGCTTTTCTGCAATCATTCCACAGACAAATACGCGAAGCTTATTTAGTGAGAATAAGCATGACAAGGAGCTAGGGATTAGAGCAAAAAACTTTCAAAAATTCAGGCTTTTCTGCAATCATTCCACAGACAAATACGCGAAGCTTATTTAGTGAGAATAAGCATGACAAGGAGCTAGGGATTAGAGCAAAAACTTTCAAAAATTCATGCTTTTATGCAATCATTCCACAGACAAATACGCGAAGCTTATTTAGTGAGAATGAGCATGACGAGGAGCTAGGGATTAGAGCAAAAAACGTTCACAAATTCAGGCTTTTATGCAATCATTCCACAGACAAATACGCGAAGCTTATTTAGTGAGAATAAGCATGACAAGGAGCTAGGGATTAGAGCAAAAAACTTTCACAAATTCAGGCTTTTATGCAATCATTCCACAGACAAATACGCGAAGCTTGAATCCCCAGATGATGTCTAATCAACTTCGTAAAGAAAATGAAATCAAAGCCATCAAGACAATCGGTGCCATAGTGTTGCTGTACTCCTTGTGCTACTTACCCATCGCCATCTACGGCTACTTGGCCAATTACAGCGTGGTCTCAGAGTCAAGAAACGATTGGTTTGGGTTCTTCGCGTTGTTGACCTTTTACGTCCCTGGGTTTTTCAACGCGATTTTCTTCGCTCTGCGAACGAAGCGATTCCGTCGTGCTCTTAAGCACTTTGTAGAGGATCCCTTTGGCGTTAGTGAAATACCGGCTGAGGCCACTGCTGTCAAAAAGTATATAATCACTCAAAAGCCACGTGCCAAACCAGCATCTAGCCAAAAATAGTGTACTAGTGCAAGCCCAGGGAATGTACAGCCCAAACTTTCCCAAGGGAAAGGGGGGGGGGGGGGGGGGGGGGGGGGCTAGGGGGGGCTAGCTGTGAAGCCACAGGGGTCCTGGTTTTTGAGATTCCCTTCTGTAATAAAAGGACAAACGCACTATAAGACTCTGAATTTGGGTTTCCTGTGGCAGCACTCGTCGAAACTCGATCTCACATACAATAACATGACGATGAAGCTAGTGTACGTAACTGGCCGGGAGAGTATTTGATGTAATATATTTATAAAGATATAATGAATAACACATAAAACAATAAATAGAACGACGATAGAAAACAATAGATTTCATGAATATCATACAACAACTTAGTGCTATGTAGGTTTTCCCGTACTGTACTGACGTGATGCATCAAGTTACGTAACGCACTCGACTTAATACGTTACATAACTAATAATAACTAATAGTAACTAATATCGACTTATCAGAGTATGTGATGATATCAACTTACGTCAACTTACGTAACGCACTCGACTTAATACGTTACATAGCTAATAATAACTAATAGTAACTAATATCGACTTATCAGAGTATGTGATGATATCAACTTGCGTACACTCGAACGCACACGCGTGCACTGAAACGACTGCGCATTCCGTCGGCTTCCTGGAAGCCGACCAGCTTCTAGCTTTGCTTCTAGCTGAAGGAACTTCCGAATATAAATATAGTGCTTTACCTTTACCTTTTTAATTTTTCCAAAACAAAATTGCAAAGAAAATTAAACACAACAGTGTTGTGAGTGAAATTGTTGCTGTATTCACTAGTTTCACAATTAATTCTATGTCAGGGAAAAATTACGTGTATATATCCCAAACTTGGGCTTCCTGTGGTTTGCCGAATGAATCTATGGAAATGTTCGTCATCTTTCGCACTGCATTATGTTTTTCTCGGAATGTAACAAAAACTTAGAGGGTGTAAACGAAAGGCAGTTGAAGCATGCAAACTTCTGCAAGTTCACCAGATGAACGCAGAGACAGTCAGAGAATTCCTTATACATTCGATTTGAACCGCAACGTTTTGCACACGTGACTCTATGTTCGAGTTTCAATAAGTGTTGCCACAGGAAACCCAGAGAGTTTTAGTACAGTTTTATTACAGGAAATACTCTCAAAATCCGGGGTTCCTGTGGTGAATCCTATTACAGACCTTTACTGGTTGTAAATAGTATTTAAAAAGTATTCCCTATCTTAGACAAAACTGATAAAGTTTGTAACCTACTTCAGCCAAGCACTGAAATTTAATCCTTTTGGGTAGCACAGTGCATACTGACTGTTTAAATAACTGTTTATTAAAGTATCCAATGAGAAAGAACAGTACAGGGCGCTCAAGCTGGGACCAAGCAGTTTCTTTCTTAGATAGATAGTGTTCTTTGTTCGAGGCTCCAAAGGAAGGATGGTACCTTGTCACTCTGGGCACTAACCTCCGAGGGCTAGCGTTAATGGTTAGGGTAGGGATTTCACGAGATGAGGAAAGGTTTATGAAATTAATTAAAGCCGGGGCACCTTTTTCACAGAAAGGCTAAGTGTTTTGCAGATCGACCTCAGGGTGGAGCCTTTTCATGTAAAGCTTGGCTGAGTACCCCAAGATAAGATAAGCTAAGCTAAGCTAAGCCCCGGCGGGAGCTAAGCTAAGCTAAGCTGAGCTGAGCTGAGCTGAGCTGAGCTGAGCTGAGCACTCTGGGCACTAACCTCCGAGGGCTAGCGTTAATGGTTAGGGTAGGGATTTCACGAGATGAGGAAATTGAAAGGTTTATGAAATTAATTAAAGCCGGGGCACCTTTTTCACAGAAAGGCTAAGTGTTTTGCAGATCGACCTCAGGGTGGAGCCTTTTCATGTAAAGCTTGGCTGAGTACCCCAAGATAAGATAAGCTAAGCTAAGCTAAGCCCCGGCGGGAGCTAAGCTAAGCTGAGCTGGGCTGGGCTGAGCTGAGCTGGGCTGGGCTGGGCTGGGCTGGGCTGGGCTGGGCTGGGCTGGGCTGGGCTGGGCTGGGCTGGGCTGGGCTGGGCTGGGCTGGGCTGGGCTGGGCTGGGCTGGCTGGGCTGGGCTGGGCTGGGCTGGCTGGGCTGGGCTGGGCTGGGCTGGGCTGGGCTGGGCTGGGCTGGGCTGGGCTGGGCTGGGCTGGGCTGGGCTGGGCTGGGCTGGGCTGGGCTGGGCTGGGCTGGGCTGGGCTGGGCTGGGCTGGGCTGGGCTGGGCTGGGCTGGGCTGGGCTGGGCTGGGCTGGGCTGGGCTGGGCTGGGCTGGCTGGGCTGGGCTGGGCTGGGCTGGGCTGGGCTGGGCTGGGCTGGGCTGGGCTGGGCTGGGCTGGGCTGGGCTGGGCTGGGCTGGGCTGGGCTGGGCTGGGCTGGGCTGGGCTGGGCTGGGCTGGGCTGGGCTGGGCTGGGCTGGGCTGGGCTGGGCTGGGCTGGGCTGGGCTGGGCTGGGCTGGGCTGGGCTGGGCTGGGCTGGGCTGGGCTGGGCTGGGCTGGGCTGGGCTGGGCTGGGCTGGGCTGGGCTGGGGCTGGGCTGGGCTGGGCTGGGCTGGGCTGGGCTGGGCTGGGCTGGGCTGGGCTGGGCTGGGCTGGGCTGGGCTGGGCTGGGCTGGGCTGGGCTGGGCTGGGCTGGGCTGGGCTGGGCTGGGCTGGGCTGGGCTGGGCTGGGCTGGGCTGGGCTGGGCTGGGCTGGGGCTGGGCTGGGCTGGGCTGGGCTGGGCTGGGCTGGGCTGGGCTGGGCTGGGCTGGGCTGGGCTGGGCTGGGCTGGGCTGGGCTGGGCTGGGCTGGGCTGGGCTGGGCTGGGCTGGGCTGGGCTGGGCTGGGCTGGGCTGGGCTGGGCTGGGCTGGGCTGGGCTGGCTGGGCTGGGCTGGGCTGGGCTGGGCTGGGCTGGGCTGGGCTGGGCTGGGCTGGGCTGGGCTGGGCTGGGCTGGGCTGGGCTGGGCTGGGCTGGGCTGGGCTGGGCTGGGCTGGGCTGGGCTGGGCTGGGCTGGGCTGGGCTGGGCTGGGCTGGGCTGGGCCTCAAACTGTCAAAATTCCATCAAATTAAAACTTGCAGATATTGTAGCGATGAAACACATCACATTGTCCGCCATCTTGAAATTGGCTTAGAAACCTAGCTTTTCGGTAAACAGGAAACCCAATAGTAGAAACACAGGAAGCCCGCACGAACGACAACATATGTTTAATATTCGACGGCGGCCGGAGTGTGATAAGATAAGATAAGATAAAATAAGTGGCCAGTGGCCCTCAATAGAAATATACATAAAGAGATACAAATCAATCAATAAATAAGTAGATTTAAGTAGACAGATAAGTAGGTATCCAAGGGGATAGCCATGCTCGATAAACAAAGAAGATGCTTCAATCGGGAAAGGCATCCTCATTCCCAGGCCCTTCTCAGCTTTAAAGGGCCTGGGAACGAGGAAGTGGAAAAAGGGAGACACCGCGGCAAAAATGTACCGCGACTTACTACGAAACGACCCTAATAAAAACTAAGCCACAAGCCAACGTTAGTCGCAAAGAAATCAGTTTGCGGTCATTGTAGATATTAAGTCGCCCGCCGTTTGCACCAAGTACTTTCCTGTTTACATCAATGATCAAAATTAAGCTCAAAGATGTGATACAGAGAAATCTATTGATAAATTTTTTTAAAACATTGCTTGGTATTCCTGTGGTGAAGACGCGGACGCGCTAAGCCCTTGTGCATGCGCAGTCGTTTTGCCATGGTGTGCAAAAGGGTACCTTTTACACTATAGACATATAAAAAGGATTAACATTTTGAGAAATGTAGCCAAGACTTAGGGCGGGGAGACTACGCATATACTAGAAACATGGGCTCACAAATGTAAATATTACCTGTACGTACATGTATGTATGAAATATTCAAGCTCTGTATGGAAAATGTAAAACAAGTAGAAATAAAACGTTACATAAGAAATTAAGTCCATGTGTTAATTTGCATTGTAGAAACAGTATAATGCTATATTATTTTATTGTAAAAATAGTAAATGCTTGTTGTCGTCAACTGGCTGATGCATCTACAATTTTTAGAATATAAACATTTGAAACCTGCTAACACAGAAAGAGATGTGTAGAAAGAAGCGAGAGTTCCCCCAAAAATTGGTGGGACAGACATTAAGAAAATATTCATTTCAAACCAGAATGTAGACAGTATTTACAAGTCTGATAAGAGGAAAATGAAGGGCCATTATAACAAATATAGGGGTCATGCAACACGATTCTTCTGACTGAATATACATATTCTAACGCAGAGTGTTACATGGTTCATGCTCCAACTTTGCTATTATAAATTTATGCCATATAAAACTAAATGAAACTTTAACATAATGTTGCTTAAGGAATCATACGGTGATAATCGTTCGAGCGGTTTTAAAGAAATAATAAATATGGAAGCACTCATATTTGAATTTCAAGTGCCTAAGTCAAAAGCGATGGTCTCGCTAGATGAATATTCGAATTGTTATTAGAATGAGACAATCCGCTCAAAACTCTCAAGGTTTATAGATTATGCTTTATAAGTCATTTTATTTAGTTATTAGTATACCGGGGATTCTCGTCGGAAAATTTGAAAATGGCTCCTCAAAGGTACCTGGGTGTTATCGAGGTGGGCGTGGCATAACACGCATGATTTTTATCCCTAAATTAAAAGATACCAACTCAAATGCAATAAAATATTGAAACGGTTAGGTGAAGGAGTTTCGACTTCTGCGGGTCTGAAAAAAAAAAACTTTTCGCAGTTTGGGTACGTTTTTCAATCCTGTTCCTCATTTTATTAATTATATAAATATTTATCAATCTATACAGAATTACATTTACATGTACATTAATCCTCCATCCATAAATCAATCAATCTGTAAAATCAAAAATAAACTATAAGTGCTGAATATACGTGTGAATTAGACAATACACATACCGCATCTAGCTTTTTTGTCAGGGAAAGACGATACCGGTCAAGTCTCGCAGTAGCGTTGCACGATCCATAGCAGGGGTGTTACACGACGCAGCAACCCGGCCGAAAAGCGTTGTTGCAACAAGCGTTGTTTGCTCGCAATGATTTATCGAGACAAAACACAACCGCTTACGCGTGCAATATTCAATATGCTGCAGAGAAAATGTTCACACTTCCGAACTTTTCTGCAACAAATTTTTGTTGTGGGAAATCGCTAACACATGATACACTCGGCTATTTTTCTCTCGCAACAAAATCTCTAAAGTTAGATTAGTACGACGTCGTACGTATGTATCATTAAGTGACAGTGAAAGCTTTTCCTTTACGTAAAATAGATATTTCAATATCATGTATACTATCTTCATTCGCTAATTAAACTAATTTCCCCAAGAGAAGGCATGTTCACAGTATTGATTCTGACGTCTGCTTAATTGTGGACTCGTTCATGGTGTTTGCAGTTTCCGATCGAAGAAAATGCGCGATCACAAAATTGACATTTAAATGGTTTCTCGCCCGTGTGAATTCGTTCATGTACTCTCAAGTCACCAGTTCTTGCAAAAGCTTTGTTGCAGTATTGGCATTTGTGTGGTTTGACGCCTGTATGCCTACGATTATGCGATGCCAAGCTGCTGGACGAGGAGAATGCCTTGTTACAATATTTACATTTGTACGGTTTGACATCTGAGTGAATTAGCTCATGCCTTGTACAATAACTAGTTGTAGAAAATGCCTTGTCGCAGTACTGGCACTTGTATTGTTTAACCACTTCTGTGTGAATTCGCTCATGTTTTCTACAATTCGAGCTGGTGTAAAAGGCTTTGTCGCAGTAGTGGCACTTATAGGGCTTCACACCAGTGTGAATTCGTTCATGTTGTCTCCAGTTACTACGCGAAGCAAATGCTTTATCGCAATGACGACACTTGTATGGTTTAGCACCTGTGTGACGTCTTTCATGATCTGTCAGTTCATTCCGTCTAGTAAAGGTTTTACTACAATTTTGACACTTGTATGGTTTAACTTTTGTGTGAATTCGCTCGTGGATTTTTCTTCTACTGTCTATGGAAAAGGTCATGTTGCAATACTGACACTTATAAGGCTTTTCGCCTGTGTGAATTGTTTGATGGATTTTTAAGTTGCGTTTTTCGGGAAATCTTTTGTTACAAATTTGACATTCGAAAGGCTTTTCTCCAGTATGACTTCTTTCGTGTTTTTTCATGTTGCTATTTTCGGAAAAGGCTTTGTTGCAATATCGACACTTGTAGGGTTTTTCGCCTGTATGACTTTTTTCATGTCTTGTGAGTTTGCTGATGATAGGAAAGGCTTTGTCACAACTTTGACACTTGAAAGGTTTAGGTACGTGAAGTCGTCGTTCATGCGTCTTCAATTCAGGCAATCTGGCAAAGGCTTCACTACAGTGTTGACACTTGTATGGTTTAAAGTGCGTATACTCATGAATTTTTCTTCCGCGGTCTAATACAAAGGCCTTGCTGCAATACTGACATTTGAAAGGTCTTTCACCTGTGTGGTATTTTTCGTGGATTCTTAAGTGAGCATGAACGGGAAAGCTTTTGTTACAAAATCGACATTTGTGAGGTTTATCTCCAGTGTGACGTCTTTCGTGTACTTTCATGTTGCCCTTTTCAGAGAAGGTCTTGCTGCAATACTGACACTTGTAAGGTTTTGTATGGGATCTTTCATGTCTTTTCACATGCCAGAAAAGAGAAAAGGTTTTGTCACAATATTGACACTTGCGCCGCTTTGTATCAGAGCGATTTCTTTTGTGCTTTTCTAGTTTACGTGACGTTGAACAGGTTTCGTCAGAATGTTGGCTTTGGTAGGACTTCTCTTTTACACCATGAACAATACGTTCATGTCGAACAAGATTACGTGATTTGATAAATGACAGCTCACAGTAATTACATTTATACGGTCTCTCATCTGTATGATCATCGACCTCCTGACTATCCATTGTTGATGTAATGGAAACTTGGTTGCAGTGGCTTTGTTCGTGTGTTTGGTAGGCATCAAGATCATGAAATGATTGAGAACAATGTTGGCATTGGTATAACTTTCCTTTCATATCATGAACAATACGCAGGTGTCTAACAAGATTACGTGATTTGATAAATAACAGCTCACAGTAACTGCATTTTAAAGGTTTCTCATCAACTTCGCGATTTTCCACTGATGGAGATGCTGATGTAGATGCTTGGTTGCTGTGGCTTTGTTCTGTAGGAATGTTACAGCCCTTGATGACATGTATAGGTAAAAAGAAGAGCATTAATATAAATTATAATGGCGTCAAATTCATTTCTCCTTTACTCCAAACTTTCAGATGGTTCTAGTTTCTTTTTTGTTATTGCAATTATTTTGCTGTCATTGATGGTAGAGGAAATCTAATTGCATTATACATTTATAAAGCATCGAATTCTGACTAAAGTTGTTTTCCAATTTGACTTGGCTAACCTAGTATGAGTAGGAAAAGTGAGAGGCCTGGCACAGGGTTTGTACTATTTTGGAGCATCAAAATTCCACAAAATTTTAATGACTTTTTCCATAACTATTTTCTATTTTCCATGACCAAAATGTAACTGATACTTTTTATGAAACTGGATAACTTTGGCCTGGAAAATGAAATCATGAAATTCCACGGCCTTCCAGGTTTTCCTTGACCTGTAAGAGCCCTGTGGCAAGGTTCATTTTTGTGCGAAGAATTTTCTAAACAAAAACAGTCAAATGTATTACAAAATCTAATCCCAGAAGACTTTTAAAGAACCAAACTAATATGCAATACTTTCTAACTTACATTTTGATTGTAGGTGGGCCACTTGTGTTCACAAGTTGACTTGTTATAGTAAAACAGAGTTTCTCCTGATTTGCATCTATATTCTGTCCATCCATTATCCAACTCTACTGAATCCAGTGTTTCCTATAACAGAAACACAATGCATTTATTGTTATGTGCCTGACATGTACAGGGACTGAGAAGCTCTTGGTGCAAGTTTGACAATTATCTTCCATAAATCTAAAGCATTGGTCAAGACTAATATAATTACTAGCAGCAACTTTATAATCACAGCCCGAAAAATCAAATATTAATGTATTGTTGAAAGAATATGTAGCAGCATGTGGTCTTTGTCATCTTTTGCAACATGCTCATTATCAAACTAAACTCCATTAACTCAGGTGATGACAAACAATTAAGCACAATATAGGCTGGATTTGTTATAAACAGGGATATATAATTATATTGTTTATCATAATTTATACTCTTGCTGAAAAAAATAAAATCTGAAAAATATATATATATTTTTTTAAAAGATGAAAGAATTTAATCTTATGTAATTAATTAAATGTCCTTTATTTTTAGTAAAATCAACTTCTTCTTGATGTCTATTCATGTTTAAAATATATGTATAATAGCTAGCCAACCGATACCATGCATAAAATCCCATTGTTAAATGTCATAGTTCTGGAGAGCTTTTCATATAAGCCCATAAGGGTTTCTTAAGGGTGTTCTGACATATAATTAATTTATGTTGCTGAGTAACGGTTGTGGTGCAAAATAGGAGTCTTGCTTGGGCGATAGGTGCACGCCTGGGCATATTTGGAGGGAACGATTTGATTTTCATTATAATAACAGCGATGCACACCTGACAAAGAGGACTTATTTACCCCTCCCCCCGGAATAGCACATGCATGCAAATACTTACATTAGCAAATTGTTTAGGCCATTTGTGTTCTCCAGTCTTCTTGTTATACAGAAATAGGACCTGATCTGATTTACACCTGTACTCTGTCCAGTCAGCATCCATTTTCAAAATCTCCCTTTGAGCTTCAAGATAGGGATAAACAGTAATCTTGAATGAATGATTGAATACCTTTATTTATGCAGGGTAATCCCTTTTATAATATTCCAAGTAACAGTCTGTTATCAATAATAAAATCATTTCCGGTTAGTGAGCTCAAAAACGCATGCTGCTTAAGCTCTCTGATGGAAGCCTTTACAAACATAAATAAAATACAAAATAATTCATCATAAAAATTCACAGAGTCAATTAAATAAGTCCCCCCTACAACTCCAGCAACATAATTTAAATAACAATCAAACCTTTTGTATTTTACCTAGTTCTCAAGATGTATCAGTCTATAAGAGTACAGAGTATAAAAAGCCCTTTCGAGTTAAGTACAGATATCTAAACATTATTCGTTTACCTTTATGTTTCTTCAGTACAATCTTCAGAATAAAACTGTGTGCAGATTACAGTTAAGCTACAGGAGACAAAGGAAATCAATTCGAGAGCTCTTTAGCTCAATTAAATAAGTCTTCGGTATAAAATCATGACTACATCTACTGTGTTCCATTAGGATTGAAATGGGGGCAAACGACAAACCAGAACTAAGTAGTCACAACAAAGCTTTTTTTTAACTTCTTACCTTGTCAACTTTACAGTCGCTTCGAAGTTATTTGTCCACGTGCCCCTAACGCGTTGTTTGACCTGACCTGCACAAATTAAATAAATTTATGCATTCGATCACGCATAAAATATCCAGGTAGTCAAAAGCAGCAGGCGTTACTGGTCGGAGCCTCGTTTTTGCACACCACAGGAAACCCAAGTTTGTTCTATCAAAATCGAACAAAGAACAGTTTATAATTAGCTAGGGCCCCCACGGATCGATAACTAGTTGTTATCCATATCGACATGTAAACATTACATGAGACTGGTCAGCCCGGACTGAAACATGTTTTAATTGCGATAATATGGTAAAATGTGTGTTTAAATGACTGGCCCGTTTCCCGTGTAATCGCAAAGACCAATTAAGTTTTGTGTGTTTTATAGACAAAACCGCAAAGAAAATTGAGAAAAGAAAAGCACAACAAAAATCGTCAAAATCCTAAAACCGCAACCGCGTAAGTCAAAAACCGCAAAACCGCAGTTTAAAATAACAATTGCAAGTAACCGCAAAACCGCATCAAAAATAACGCAAAACCGCATCATCGCTACTCATGTATCTCGATGCCTTTCCTCTCGACTGTGTCTATGCAGATCTGCCATTCAATTTCCTGAATTTGTACGTTCTGATCTGAACCACCACTTATAGCGCGTCGGATGTGCACATACTTTTATACTGTTTTTTAATTGGTGCTTTGTTATTTTTCGTATAGATCTTATGCAATGATAGTTTTAAGGGCTAAAAACAAGAACAAATGAAATTCCGATCACAATGTTAGATTTAAGAGTAAAGTTATGTATGGTGTAAATTGGGCCCAGCTAATTAACATTCCCAGCTTAAAAAGTACTAAAAGTAAAAGAGGTACTTACTGTTTCTCCTGTTTTCAATACAATCTCTGAAGAATCTGTTCAGTGCGTTTCGGGGCAGAAGCGAAATACTGAATAAAGAACAATAATTTAGAAGCTACAGGAATTAAAGTATTTCTAGCAATATTGGTAGAGCCATGCATAACCCAAACAAGAACTAAACAAGACTCATGCATGTTAGGGAACTGTTGTAGGGATCTTTGAGTACGTCGGGAACAATAAGAAGCTAGAGACTTCTTGGACTTACTGTTATAATTCTTTCTTTATTGGAGCTCTTTGTTCTGTGACTTCTGCTCTCAGTCTGAGCTGTATCAACTAGCTTTAATATACACATCTATCTAAAAGCGAAACATTTAATTTAACTTTCTAATAAACTAGCAAAACATCTCCATTTAAGGAAAACGGCTCAAGTTACGTACAAACTTTGACATATCAGCAAAGGGAAATTCCCCTTGCTAGGTCAACCTTGGACTTCTATCAACTTTCTAGCCTACGAAACTCAGTACTGACTTTCCAGAATAATTATTAGCAATGTCGATGTGTCAATCTAGTTGACACCTTTGTTCAATTTACATAAAAATACTGAATCGAACGAAGCTTAACTTTTTACAAAGCTTTGAACAATATGAGTGTTCATACTAAACTTTTAAACTGGATACAGAGTGCAAAACTTGAAAATTTCTACACTATAAAAATTGCTAAACTATAAAGGCGTGACATAACACTCGTGTTACAATCTCAAATAATACCAGTTAAGGTGAACACCAGCATCTCCAGATCTGGTGCGATCCTGAGCTGACCAATGATAAAACGTTTTAGTCTGCATAGTCTTTACCACGTCATAGTCAGTCTTATTTGTACTATGGACTCTACTTATTTTAAAAACGTCAATCTTGCTTTAAGTTTGGATATCACAGGTACTCAGTACAATGGTACGTCTGCCATTGTATAAAAAGCTTATAAAAACTGGGTCAATACTGAAATTCGTTCATAGATATACGTACTCATCCTATAAAATGATTCTGTAAAACTTGGAACGAGTTGTAGACCTACAAATCTAATACTAAGACCGACCGCACAATGTAACACAACCTTGGATAACATTACTTATAGACAAGCACATCTATAAGCGGATGGTCCTGCCCCTGCAAGGTCTAACAACTAGCCATATGTTACGCGTACCTAATAGGATCTACGAGGCTTGGAACTGACGTACCTTTACTTTATTTGCAATCCTTAGCGTACCTCAATACAGTTAGGTAGGATCTTTTCAGTCTGAACAAAATTATCTTATGCTTGCTTTTTACCTTATCTAAACTATGGAATTGATATATGCTTACAATGAGTGGTTTCTTAATTAAGTTAGCCTTGAATAGAACATCTTGAGCAATCCTATATAGTTATTTTTAAGTTACATTGTTTCAAGCCACAAACTTAAATTACTAAACCTATAGCTAACCTAACACTAACCAAAACTGAAAAGCTATTGGCCTTATTTCTACTGATTGTAAATGGGGTAATTCTTGTGTCAATAAAACTGGCATTCCTTTCAGAATGTCCCAAAACTATCAAAACCTTAGGTAATTAATAAAACTACTAAAACTACATGGTGGCTGAAAATGATTAACAAAATGTCTAAAGCTGTAAGCTGGCTAGCTGTGTTTAGTTACTTGGTTATTAAACGCAATTGCTGAGCGATTGAAACTCTAGAATATAACCGGAAACTAATCAGATTAACAAAAAGCGTGTCATAACACATATCAAAGCCACCCAAGGCTGTCTTGAAAATCTAGTCACAAAATTCTCTAGGCCAAAAATCATTAATAAACTCTATATCCAAAATTATTGAAAATACAAAATGCATAGAAAAGCTAAGTATCGCGTAACACTCTTTCACTGCAAGTCTCTCACTGGAAATTTTTGCTCATTTCCAATGATAGAAAATATCTAGGAAATATTAGTCTAGGAAATTGCATTTTCCTATGATAGAAAGTGGACAAAATACATATTTCCTAGATATTTCCAGCCGATCATTGGAAATTGCATTTTCCTAGATATTTCCTACCTTTTCATTTTCCTATGATAGGATGCAATTTCCAGATAATCAGTAGTCAGTGCTGATATTTTTCAGTTTTCAACGTACGCACATTGTAAGTCACGTAATGGTAACTATATATGCCTTTGATAAAGCTCAGTGGAATACAGTATTCCGCTTCTACCCCCGTTGCAGACGTCTTTGTAGCTTTTCGGCGAACTACAGAAGAGATTTTTGAACGTTCAAATTTTTGCCTTAATTCTTTATAAAATTGTCTGAAATACTTACAGTCTCTTCTTGTTTGCTCCGTGATAACTAAACCCCCTGAACGAATTTCAGCGATTTTCGTTGGCTTTTAACTGCTTTCCCCGGAGGAGTTTGTTATAGTCTCAATAGACTCTCGGAGAATAAAAGAAAACCGAGCCAAGTAGGATATATACAGTAGATCTCGGAATCTCCAAGGGAAACGAAAGTGAGAGAGTGGTACTTTCGGGTTCCCTGTGTGACTGTGTGAGACTGGGAACACATGAGGAACTCAAGATGGCGGCTACAAGTGGGGCGGTAAAACCTGTGAAAGGACAACTATCTCAAGAACAAATCATTCAACAGTTTAATCAAATGAGACAAGAGCTTACTAATATCCTAACGAAAATACATGAGTTAGATATGGACCAAAACGAACATAGGTAAGTGTTTAGTTGGCAAAATTAGCACAGACAAAATTGACATCTCCATTTCACGTGCGGACAACTTGGATCCAAAGTTTAGCTTTATAAGTTTGATGTATGTTTAGATTTTTTTTTGAAACTATACAATGCCCCCTTTATGATGAACTTTTTTATGAATGTGCTGTCATCTTCAAGATTTGGGTTCTCTAGTTACTAGTCAAAATGGGGTGGCCATATTAGCAGTGTAGCTGTAAGGTGGCATTCCACTGTATTAAGTTTTAGGGTGGCTATCTACAGGAAAATCATCACATTTACCATAAAATTATTAATTAGGCATTTCTCTTGTTTAGTGTTGTGATAGAAGCACTCAAAGACATCGACTCCTCTCGAAAATGTTTTAGAATGATTGGTGGGGTTCTTGTAGAGAGAACTGTTGGTGATGTCTTGCCTGCATTAGAGAACAACCGTTCCCAGGTAAGAAAGAGCCTTGTTTTAATTCTAACAATACGACTGATATGAGATTCACTCCAATAGGCCACTTGGATTATTGCAGGGGTGGATTTAAAGGAGGTGTAAGGGTTGTGCACCCCTTCCTAAGACAACTTTGGGCCCTTTTCTTTTCAATACTTTTCCAATATATCCTCTGGATCCTTCTGACAGTTTCCAATTACTGTAATGTTGTACACCTCCTGAAGGATAATCTTCCTGCATTATACAATGTATAGTACAACTGTTAGAATGCACTGACCAATAATTTCTCTTGTAAAGCAATATTACTGCCAATAGCACTGTGCAGCAGCATAGGAGGCCCAAGCCCACTACGACAAACTAATATTATAAAGCTTTGTATGGGAGTTTAGGCTTTGCTCTTTAGCTCCATCAATGATATTAAGAAAATAAACTCTAACATTTATACAGTGTTGTTTGTGTTATTGGTGTTCTCTGGTACCGATTTAAAAATTGACAGAATGACCTGAAATTGCTACCAGAGAACACCAATAACACAAATAGCACTATATAAATGTTAGAGTTTAGAGTTTCTATATTATTTACGGAGTTATAGAGTGCAGCCTAAACTCCCATACAAAGCTTTATATTATGTGCCTCTCACAGTGAGCTTGGGCCTCCTGTGGTCCATATTCTAACTGTACTTCTATTTTCAGATGGGAGTCCTTATAGAACGTTTAAAGGAAACTATGACTTCAAAAGAGCAAGAATTGAATAACTTCAAGGAGAAATACAACATCAGAATGAAAGGAGAAAAAGACAGTAGCCCTGAAGCCAATCCACAAAGTTCTGATAAATCTGCTGGGGTTCTAGTAGCACAAGACAAAGCATAAAATTTTAGTGTTATGATTACAAGCTGTGATAAGTTATTTTAGGTTTATGAAATTATAGGACTTAATCAAGTGTATTGTAAAGGAATATGACTCATTTCATAAAGGTTCTCAAGATGAAAGCTAGTCTGCACAAGTTTCTTTGAGGGGAAGGGGTGAGGGCTGGGATCCCTGTGTTACCAAAACACAACACAGGTATCCCAAACCAACTCACACCCTTTTCCTTCAAAGAAATGCTTGCTACACAGGCTAAATTTAGATGGAAGCAAAAGATGACAAGTCAAGATACACGTCTCATTAACCAAATAAATCTTGACATTCTTGAGACATTTCCTGAATGGGTGACTTGTATAAGTAACCCAGAGTAAATCTAAAGAAAACCATTGGCATTAACTTAACCCTGTGTTAACGCTAACCCATGTCCAGATTTCCAAATATATTTACAAAGTGAACTAAGACAACATTCATTTTATCTTGGCTCGAGTCTTTGTACTTCAAACATGACAAGAGCTCATTGAAATAGTTGTATATTGCACGTCATCTCTTGTATTTATAGAGAATTCTTTATTCTGTCAAGGTTTCCTAGTCTGTTTTGCTTTTTATTAATATATTGTATTCAAATTTGCACAATTAATGTTGAACCAAAATACATAGTAAAAAATGTGAAAATAAAAAGTCATTGAACAATGAACTGAAGAAGTTCAGAGTTCCCATTTGACCTGGGGAATCTTAAAATTTTTCAAGGTTGGGGAATTGTCAGGGATTTTTTAATTTGGTCAGGGAAATTGTCAAAATGTTACAAAAGTCAGTGAAAAGGGTACTTAAAGCAACTTAAAGTTACATGGAATGGAAAGAAGTTGAAGCAAGTGTGAGGTCACAGTAAGTTCTTTCAGCATGAAGCTCAGGTCTCCAAGGAAGCAGACAGTGAACCCTTTACCCACCCTTTGTCCATCAGTGCTCCAAGTTGAAACAAGTGACTGTGTAATGTTACTAGTAGTAATCAAACTCTGGATCATTGCAGGCTCAGAAGGTTATATATATTAACCAACTTAAACACCCTTCTGGTTAATAATAATTGAAGACAAGTGCAAATACCAGTGAATTGTGATTGAATAGTAAATTCTAAGATTTCTTTATTAACATAGAATTTACTATAAAAATCAATATTAGTTATAATCGACATTTCGATTCTAAAACCAAATCCATTAATTCATAAATCTTGAAAATGATGTCAGCAACATTGAAACATTGATTATTACTAATATTGATTTTTATAGTAAAAAAACAGCAAATCTACGGTTATTCAACATAGAATTTGATTCGATTATAGCTCACATCCTATTTTTGCATGGGCCTCAAGGTGTATTTTTAGGTAGCTGCAGTTCCTCAATATCTTGACATGTATATATTTTTTATTTGAAAATATCCTGCACTGTATATACAGAAGGCGCATTAAAGTTGTTGTTGTTGTTGCCTCCGACTGGAAAAGTAAATTGCACTGCATGCAATATTATGCATCTTTCAAATGATGCAGCAGGTGTATTCGTAATGCACATTGTTTGCATTTGAAAATCATTGACCTGATCAGCAATGCATGCTTATATATTTTCTTTCATGCAGATTCTGATTGCAGGCACAGGTCACTGATGAATTGCACTTGAAATATACATTTGCACACTTGAAATGTTGTATTTGTCCTCATAAGCTGATGCAGCAACCTGTCACTTCAACATGCCTAGTATCCTTACTACCGAAAGTATCACTCAAGTCTTAACACTGGAAAATATAACATATAAACAATCGTGTTTTTAATTTCGGTTGGCTCAAATGACCATTTGGAAAGCTACATTTCACAGGAGACGTTTCATCAAAGAACAATAAAAGGAAACAGAAAGGTATGGAAATTGTCACCAGTTGGAGCTTTATTTATTGATAAACAGTGATAACAGTCAGACAAGTGATTTCGGTTATAAAGATGGAAAATTCTGCCCTTGAGTGACATTAGCAATACTTGCTTCAAACGCTTGAAAATGTGAGAAATTATGGGAAATATCTGATAAATTGTGGATATTTTGGAGTGTAATGGTAAGGTCATTTTTATTTGATGCCTTTCATTTTTTAAAGATATTAAAATGATTGTCAAAATATCAAAATCAAATACATCATTCTCAAAATGCCGCTATTTTCAATATACTTTAAACAAAGATTGCTTCAATACTTTTGTCTTCCAAGAAATCCTTGGCCTGAAAAATATATCAAACACTGAGTTCAAACGATTTGGATGAAGAACATTCTCTATGACTTTTCCACTTTCTGCTAAATAAAAAGGACTGTTCTTAAGTAAAACTAAAAACTCATCCAAGAGTTCCTTTGAAACTGATTCTTCAAAGTCTCTTCTTGATACAAGAATTGTATCTAGTCTTCTGAACATCTTTGCACTAATGTCGTTACTTCTAAGTAAGGAAACTGCAAGTGCCATGAGATCCCTTGTTGGGAATTTCTTACTTTCAATAACAGCATATAGAGATTGCTCTAAAGCATGAGCGACACGGTCTACCAAAAATTCTACCCTTGAAAACGCAAGGCCTATTAAAGCAATGTCCCTTGAATCGAAGAGGCTCAAGTCCCTTGATAACAGCTCAGTGCAAACATCAGTTAGAAGTCTGTCAGCTGGTACCTTCAGCTCAACAAAAGCCCAAGCTATTTCACTGAGAACTGAATGTGAAAAGGAAACTAATTGTCGACAAGATAATTCAGAATCAATTTCTTCCATCAATTCAACTGTTTGAGTATTTTTAGTGACAGCAAAAGCAAAGCACATCAATCCTATTTCTTCTGATGAAAAGACCTTTATATTTCTTGCTTTTATTTCTTCAGTGAATGGGCTTGTAAGATTGTTCACCCTTTATTTTCAACTGAGAAAAAGCCATTATTACAACAACGAGTTCACGCGGAGAGAGTTCCTCACGCGATTGGGTAATATTCTCAATGATGTCACTTAAAAGCTTTTGATGGAAAGGTTTCTTCTTTAATGTCACCCTCTCTTCTTTACTCTTGCTGTAGAGTTCACCCATCCGATTCAAAGTAGCAACACGGTTTGATAGTGTCAAAGCATCATCGTTTTTGTTACTATTGTACACGTAGAGCAACCTACTGATAGGATTTAGCTTTTGAAAGTTTCTCGCCCAGTTGAACATGCTGAGGTACTGTACTGACCAACAGGCCCTCGAGATTTTGCTTTCTCAACTTTCGAAGCGCCTCTCGAGACCTAGTAATGGCGTCCTGTTTCTTTTTGTGAATTCTTTCGAGTCTCATTCTTTCTCTCGTCTGAAGCTGACGGACATGTTTGGTGGCATATCAAGGAACTCCAATCAAAAAGTAGGCTTCTAAATAAAAGTAGCTTTTTGAGGATAAACTGTGACTAATCTTCCCGAAAACATCGTCACTGCAGAAATATTTCCCTGTAAAATCTGATATGAGAAAGGCGTTACTCGTGGAAGTTGAAAAGAGACTGGTAACTATAAAAGCCAGAACTTTCGAAATTTCCACTCCAGAATGCTCCAGAATGTAAAAAGAACTCTCTCACCATTTGTGAAACATGTCTTTATTCTGTGCCAAAATAAATTTCTTTTTTGATTGGCCTATCGAGCAATTGTATTTTTATTGATGACATTCGCTAATCCCCTCCCCTCCCCCGCTCCGGTCTCCACGTGCTCGTCTAGTGACGTCATGATAGGTGGACTGGTTCCTCAGCTGCCTTCCCGTCAATTCAGTTCGCCAAGGAGAACACGACAAAAGTTGACTGTTAAGTTACTTGGACCCAAAAAACTCTTTTTTTCTCGTCATTATCGCCCGTTTATCGACAGGAAAAGATTCAGGATCATTTCAGTTATGAGTCATGTGGCCCCAGGGAATCAACAGAGTCTAGACCAGCACGTAAGGGCCTTTAAGAAAAAACTTTTTCCCCTCCTTGGTTTTCGACCGGTGCCATTTTGAATCTGTGAAAGTTACCGGTATCTAGTTTTCTTGGGTAGTCAAACACTCGTTTGGCCATTCGCTGCCTTTTACTGTGGTGATTTTGATGTGAATTAATGTTGATGCTTTTACTTTGCAGTTTGCTGGACTAGACTTGAACTCCGGTGTCGGAAACAACTCCGACGCTGGACAGAATCAGAGACAACGTGAGTGCCTTACAAACTTTATACCTAAGTCATTCTTTCTTTCCATGTGATTTTACGTTCTTTATTTCGTAATGAGAATGAAACCAGAATATTAGCAAGCTTTCCTCTCCTATAAATAGTTAAAACTTTCTATCTAAGAAATTTCCCAGAGCATGTGGTCTCTTGTCTTGTATAATTTAACATGGAGATTTTTGATTGATATTTTAACTACTTCCAATCAACCAAGCTTCTTCCTCCATTACTTGCAGAACGTTATGTGCCTCCCCATTTACGGAGGAATCCTCCGGATCTTTATAATGATCCAAGAAATCAAGTAAATTTTCCTCAAGGTCCTCGAGATTTTCGAGGTGGCGGGAGAGATGTCGGATACCGAGGTGAGATTTGACAAATATCTTTTGTTGATTGTCTAGTGCATCGTGATTGTTCTTATTTCTTTATTTATATAGATGGGGGAAATCACTCAAATTCATTTTTTTTATTTCGATACATTGTATTGGATTTTTTCCATTAATCTTATGTTTTGACAACAGCATCTCAGAAACTGTGGGTTTTTGTCACCCTTAGCAGTCTGGTGGTAGCATTCATCGCGTGAAATATTATCGCTCATAAATGATTTTTTTCTTGGAATTGGATTAAACAAGGCGGTATTGAAAAGTAGAATAGAACAACTGCCATGTTAAATAAAGACGATACCTTGGTTTCTTTTTACAATTGCTATTGTATTTCATGTGTAAATTTGTGGTTCATTTCGTATATACGAGTTATGATATACAATGATTTCAAGTGGTATACCGTGGAATATCCCATGAGTCACTTGTATTAATTAGTATATCGCCTAAAGGCTCGTGTGTGTACAAAGAAAATGCAAGTGGACAAGTAGGATACTCCATGATGTGCCTAGGAGAAAGCAATTGTATAACTATTTTATATCCCACACCATAGAAAATCAATCATGCATTGATGGGAAGGAAGAGTGGAATTACTGAATGAATATACAATATGGCCTGTTCCTGCATTCCTGATTGGCTGTATTTTCTATGGTGTGGGATAAATATATATTCCAGTAAGATGTGCAGTAGAAATTCAGTGAAACTTCAAATGACCACACAATCACCCTCTTTGAAACTGCCACATAATTAACCATTATGTGGTTTCAGGAAATACCCATACCTCACCAAGGTGGGAATTGGAATTTCTAGAGGGGTGGAAGTTTCTCAAGGGAAGGGGTCAGGGAGTGAGGGAGGGGTATTTTATTTTCTGCCTAATCCCTTCAGACCATGGGGTGGGTGTGGGGGGATGACTGACCATTTTAAAGTGCTACTCTGATCAAAAATTGGTGAAATTCTATTTAGCAGAAACTTCGTGAAATAAATCTTCAAGGGTCTATTGATCACCAGTTAAAATATCTTTTTAGAATTCGAAAGGGAAGTACTAGATTTTTAGCGTTCTTTTTAGGTGCCAGTGATGTCATCGACTCAATTCATGGATTTACTCCATACATTTCTTTGTATTTTATGACTTGAATTATTCTATTCATTTCTGCTCTAATAATTTTGCTTAAGAGTTTTCTTACAGTTATTGTGTCAATGATTACTTGCATGGCCAGTGATCTTCAATTGAAAAATATTACACAGAGATATTTTGATTGCAAAATACAAAGAAATGTATGGAGTGAATCCATGAGTTGAGTCAATGACGTCACTGGCACCTAAAAAGAACGCTAAAAATCTAGTACTTCCCTTTTGAATACCAAAAAGATATTTTAACTGGTGATCAATAGACCTTTGAAGATTTATTTCACGAAGTTTCTGCTAAATAGAATTTCACCATTTTTTGATGAGAGTAGCACTTTAAGCAACAATGACCATAAAATCCTCCTTGGACAACAAGCAAACATCAAGAGTGGTTTAGTAATTTTTAATTAGTTTGCTGTGAAAAACAGTCTTACAGTGCCACTTTTATCAAAAAGACTTGTTCTGCAAACTTGACAAAAACTGCTTTAAATGGTTACCAGACATTATATAAATAAATATTAACAGATTATAACAATCTATTCAAGCAAGATACTTATTTTTCTAATGAGTGATTAATCAAAAATCATAGAGGAAATAGACCAATTTAACTTGCTGCAGTCCTCTTGGGAATAACATTCTTTTGTTAATATTCTTTTGTGTCTTCATGATTAATATATTTTCAAGTAAAGAATTTTATTCTCAAAGAGTTGAAATAGAAAACATTGGGCAAAAATAAATCAGTTTATTACATTTATTTAGTTATTTAACTGAGTGGATATGGACTTCAATATTTTTGATTTCAGAAATGAACTATGGTGGAAAGTATGGTGGAAATAGCTTTGGTGGTGGTGGTGGATATGGTGGTAACAGAGGTTATTATGGTGGTGGTGGTGGTGGTGGTGGCAGTGGCGGCGGCGGTGGATATGGTCGCCGTGGAGGAGGTGGATCCTGGAGAGATAGAGGTGGCAACAGCTACTGGGGTTCTAACTCAGGATATGATGATAGAGGTAACATTTCTTTTTGTTAATGTTTGGTCCATTTTCAAAACTCCCAACATTTCATTATTATGAATGAAATTATTCTAATGATTAAACCTTCAGACCAAGTGGCCAGAAACACTCGTCCAGAGGACTGGTCAAAGCCACTTCAAAGAAATGATCGTATCGAGAGGTAATTGTACACTTTATATAATGTATATGTAGTGCTTGACCTTAAAAAGGGTTTTTGCCATGTCATGGTTGCCACAGGCCAGGGAAAAGTCAAATAAAACATGTTTTTTTTTCAAGGTCAGGGACAAGTCAGGGAATTCCACTTCCAGTCAGTGAAAAATTAAATTTTGAGCAAAAGTCAGGGAAAAGTCAGGGAATTTTATTGTTCACACAGTGTTTGAAAATGTATGGTCCTTCCTAGCTTGGTATTATGGTTCTATATCATTTTCATCTGCTTGATTTGCCTGCCGATTAGAAGATTGGTTTGAATTGACAGAGAGTATCTGAATATTGGGTCAGGGAAAATTAAACTTTAGTTAGGGAAAAGTCAGGGAATTTTTGTGATTGGTTTGTTGTGGCAACCATGCATGTGGTTTTTACAAATCTACTTGTGAGAGATACTGTCAAAACAATATTTTGTAATAAGTGACATTGCATTTCTCATTACTTTTACAATTGGATTCCAAAGTTTTTTTTGTAGAAGTTCCAAAGCAAGAATCATACAACACACTACATTGATGAACTTCAAACTTACAATACTTCCTGCCAAATTTGAAAATTCATTAAAATGAGGCTTACACTGAGAATGAGTTACATTGCAATACAAGGCAGTACTCTGCCTTTAGAAGTAGTTTGTAATTTGATCATCAAAATGAAATCTTCCATGGTTATAATGCTTGAAGCAAGAAACTCAATTCTAACCAAATTGCATGAGAAGTGGGAAGTTTATCATGAAAGTTTGCATGAATTATGAGAAATATACTGTATTAAATGTCAATATTTTGTAATTAAAGGGATCTGTTTGGTGGACATAACACAGGGATCAACTTTGAAAAGTATGATGATATCCCTGTTGAAGCAACTGGGAATGAATGTCCTGGTCATATTGAAGCGGTAAGGGATTGCAAAGGCTATTGTTTGCAGGCTAATTAGTATTTAGATTAATATAGAATATGACAATCCTGCAATGTTGGTTGAATGATAGTTCAGACAAGTGTGTGTGTGAAAACATTATATGATATGCAATCATCCTATAGGGCTTTGGGGTAATTTTTCAGATTTTCTAAAACAACTTTCAGTGACAAATGCCTTTTATGCCTGAAAATCTGTCATGACAAAGAATATTTGACACATGTGAAAGTTTACTCATGTAGATGATTTTTCATAGAAAATCTGTGAAATCTTTAGCTCCCAAGTCTCATCACTTTAAGTTTTGCGTAGTCTAGATGGTTGTTTTTGGATATTTTTAAGTCAATAATTTGCTCATAACTTGCCTTTAATCTTCTTAGAACTGTCTAGTTACTTACGTACTGTTGTTTCAATTATCCAGTTCTCTGATGTTGATCTTGGTGAGATTTTGGTCAACAATATATCGGTAAGACACATTTAAGAATGGATAGATTAGAATCAGTTTGTGAGTGGTGCAAGTTGAGCTTATGTAGACTTACAGGTACAAACAAGTTGACAAATTTATTTGATTTCAAGGCTGATAGGAATAAACAAACTCATTGATTCTTATAAGCAACAATTTTTAAACACCTTGATCCCCAAGGGTGGTTTGTTAAGAGCTTCCTTCCTTCCTTCATTCATTCCTTCCTCCCTCTCTCCCTCCATCCCTCCTTCCTTTCTTTCTTCCCTCCTTCACACACTTCCTGTCTCTCACACAGACAATAAAACTTATAGTATTTTGGGCTTTTCACTGTAGTCTCTTAATAGTGGTAACAGTTCTCCATTTAATTATTTACAGCTTGCCAACTACACCAAACCAACACCAGTCCAGAAGTATGCCATACCTATTGTCAAGCAGAAGAGGGATTTGATGGCATGTGCTCAAACAGGTTTGCACTCCATATTGTTCTTTTGTACATTATAGAGCAGTTATCGTATGGTGAGATAATGGCATGGTCACCATAGACATGGTTATGGCAGGAATTTCAAATGTTTTTATAGTACATGTATGTACAAGGTAGAATGAATCTTTTGTTGTTTTCTTCCAGGTTCTGGCAAAACTGCAGCATTTTTGATTCCTATTCTAAGTAGGATATACCAAGAAGGACCTCCACCAGCTCCTGATGTAAGTCACCTTTTACCTCATCTGTCTATTATAGTAAAACAATTAAACTGTATGTTGTCTTTACATAGTTCAAGCATGTTGTCTGCATGTTGTCTTTACATAGTTCAATAGCTATGGGCTACTGTAGCTGTGCATTTAGACCAACACTAATTTTTTTTTTTTTTAAATTCAATATTTTAACAGGAGCATCTAATTTAGCTGTAGCTAGTTTAAATAGAGTCCTGTGTAACACAATAGAATCACAAAATTACGGAATAAAGGAAAAACAATACATGACAAATTCACTTAAATTATACTGATACAATTAAAACATATTCAAAAAACAGGATTTTGCACTTCAAATGTCGCTTAGGCTAGATCTTAGGTTCTTCGCGGTTTAGGATTTTAACGCTTGAAGTGTCGTTTTGCCTTGATCTTAAATTCTTCGAGGGTCAAACTTTGTCTTATTGCTGATGGAAGTTGGTTGAATTTGTGCGCCCCATTTATGCGAAAGCTACCTTGGTACTTAGTAGTCTTGGCTAAAGGAATGCGCAGTAAATCTCGATGTCTAGTGCGATAGCTATGAATTTCCCTGGCATGCTTGAATTCACCAATGAGGTAGTCTGGGGCTAAGCCATTAATTGATTTAAAAACTAAGATCGACGTAAGATAGTCTCGTCACTTTTGCAAGTCAGGCCAGCTGAAGATGTTAGGCAAGTCAGCATACTCAACAATTCTGCCTTCAATGATACTAGCAGCTCGCCGATGGAGTTTGTCCAAGTACGCTTTGTTGCCCAGACCACAACTGTCCCAGACACTGCAACAATAGTCAAATAATGGTAGGACCATTGCACAATAAAGTGTAATACATGCGTGCCTAGGTAGAACTTTGCGTGCCCTGCGCAACATGCCTAGACGCGATGATATCTTTTTCCCTATGTATTCAATATGATCTTTCCAAGAGAGATTTTGGTCTACTATAACTCCTAGGTATTTAAACTTTTCTACCCTTTCAAGATTATGACCATTTGCTTGAACTGAGAAATTACTGACAGGAGCAAGTCGCTGGTGCGTACCTATCAACATCATTTTAGTCTTGTCAATATTCAAAGACAAAAAATTAGCGCGCAGCCAATATATGACGTTAACTAGGTCTAGGTTTAGATTATTCTCTATTGTTGGAACTGACTTACTGGCAAAATAAAGTAGCGTGTCATCAGCATATAACTCTACATTACAGATGTTAACAGCGCGAGGGAGATCATTCACATACATTATAAATAATAGCGGGCCTAAAACGCTACCCTGGGGCACCCCAAAAGTGACCGGTTGATGGTCAGAGCTAATACCATTTATGCATACGCTTTGCGACCTTTCTGTAAGGTAGGATTTAAACCATTGCACAGCAGATCTATTAAAGCCAAAAGCAGATAGCTTATCTAATAATAGATTGTGGTCAAGAGTGTCAAAAGCTTTGCTTAGATCCAAGAAAACAAGTCCAGTGAGTAGGCCATTATCAATATTGTTCAGGATAGTGTTTGTCATATGTGTAAGGCAGGTAGTTGTAGAATGCAGTGGTCGGAAGCCAGACTGAAGGTGAGATAGGAGTTTGTGTTGTTGTAAATAAGAATATACCATCTGGTGCACAGCTCGTTCAAGGATCTTTGAGAACACTGGTAGCACAGATATCGGTCTATAATTAGAGGGGTCCGTCCTAGGTCCAGACTTGTGTATTGGCGTGACCATTGCGTGTTTCCACTCTGACGGTACTGTGCCCTCAGATAACGATCTATTCATGAGAACAGTTAGAGGCTTCGCAAGGACCTCGGCACCATCCTTGAGGAGGCGTGCTGGAATATCAACGAAGCCTGTGGATTTGTTGGTCTTTATTGCCTTCAGCTGCTTGAGTATAAATTCTTCAGATATTGTGATAGCCTGAAGACCGCTGTTGGGCTAACTTGGAGGCGCCTTAGCACTGGAAAGATGGAAGTGGTAAGAAGTGTTTCACGAAGGCACACAATAACAGCTTTAAAAAAAGTCCCAAACTTAGCAGCTATCGACATGGGATCAGTTGTTACTGTGCCATCCACATCCAGAGATTGGATGTGTGTGTCACGCACGTCAGTGGAGATGGCCGATTTTAAAGCCTTCCAGAGCTTGGAAGAGTCCGACTTATTATCTTCTATCAGGTTGGAATAGTAGAGTTTCTTTGCTTCTCTGATGGAGGACGTTACTCTATTTCTAAGATCACGATAACTAGACCAATCACAATTTGACCCTGACTTTAAAGCTTTTTTGTGATGGAAATTTCTTTGGACAATCAGTGATCGTATTTGGGGTGAAACCCATGGAAGCGTGTTGGAACGTATCCTTCTAATGTAGGTTGGCGCGTGCTTATTAGATATTTTTACCAGAGTGTCTTTGAAGCATGTCCATGAATCATTAACTGTAAGTGAAGTGTCAACTCCGTCCCAAGAGGTAGAATGTAAATCAGCAATAAAGTTTTCAGTTGAGTAATCTTTAAAATTTCGGCATTTGACTGTTTTGATAGGGCCTCGGGGGATTTTAGCCCGACGTATGGCATAGACAAGCGAGTGATCACTTATAGTACAGTTTAGGACTCCAAAGTTAATTATTTTTTCGGTATTGGTGGTAAAAATGAGATCCAGGGTAGAAGAGGAACGCTGAGTAATCCTTGTAGGAGATTTTATAAGTTGTGTAAACTGGTAGATATTAAATAGTTTACAGAGATCCTTTGTATCTACGGAGCGTTTCTTTGCAGTAAGATCACAATTTAAGTCTCCAAGTAGCATTGTTTCAATATTTTCACTAGAACTGTAATCAAGCAAACTCTCAATCTTTGGGCTTAGATCTTTAAGGTCAACATTAGGTGGACGGTAGAGCGAAGATATAAGGAGCTTGCTTTTGTTAGGGAAAATAATTTCCAGCCACACAGTTTCAACCCCATCAGAGTCAATGTCCAGTCGCGGACGGGCTACAAACTTTGATTTGTAAAATTGTCTTTATTTATCACACTAAATTGAGGGTAGCATATGACAGTAGTTCAACTGATAAGCTTGTGCCCCTCTATATAGAGCTAAATAACTGAATTATAGAACATAGAATAAATAATTTAAGAATCCTAACTGGCCAGGAGGCAAACCAATAGGATATTTACAAGCATGAGAAGATGAATCTAAACTAGGGTCTACTGAGAATAAATTCAACCTCAGCTATAGTGGCCATAGCAGGCTCAAACTTGGAAAACTGGATTACCAGACCAACGTTTTGACTGCTCCAGCATGCTTCCTCAAAGGGTTTTGGTCCTAGGGTGTGTTCCAGGGTCATTTTGAACATCCAGTCCACATGAGGGAGGATTTTCAAATTATTTAATTTGTTCCAAATCATGCTCCCAAACATTGAACCATTTTGATACAATGGAGCATTTCATAAGGTCAAAATTCCACTCCTAGGGAAGGTTTTTAACTGTCCAAATCTTTAGGATATATGAAGGAGCTTTGTTCCATGAACGTGCCCCTGGATCATGCTCCAAGGCAAAACCCTTTGTGTATGGACGTGATGACATCTCATCACTGCTGTGATATTCAATCATATTCATGGACATTAATAAATTGATCTTGTTCTTTTCCTATACATACAGGCAAAACATACCTCAAGACGCAGGCAATACCCAGTATGCCTTGTGTTGGCACCAACTAGGGAGTTGGCTGTACAGATTTATGACGAAGCAAGAAAGGTAATAGTTTTAAACTGTATTTGGTAACACTACTTTTCAGAATTCTGTGGTTCTGAAACTTATTGTTGAACAAACCTTGTAGTTATGTTAATAACACTATATTATATTACAGTACATACATGTATGTCCCTGAAGTATTGACACCTTCCATTACCAGACAGATAATTCATTCAACAAACAAAAGACTTCAATGGAGAACAGTATCTAGTAAAGATATAACGCTAAAAAGAATATATGGATACATGAGAAAAGATCAGCTGAAGTATTGAAAAATCTCTGTTAATTTATGTAATGTATTTTCTTTGTCTTGTAGTTTTCATACCGCTCTCTGGTAAGGCCATGTGTGGTGTATGGTGGTGCTGACATCGGTGGCCAACTCAGGGAACTTGATCGAGGTTGCCATCTACTTGTAGCCACACCTGGTCGTTTGGTTGATATGATGGACAGGGGACGTATTGGTCTGGATGTGATCAAGTAAGTATTTTAATACTTAAGGTAATTAAAATAACCTTTAATTGATAAGTTATTGGTTTGTATAGAGGAATTTAATAGCAGCCATGTTTGTGGGCAAGTGCGATAGAAAGTTTTTGAATTAGAAAAGATTCCAATAATATTCTCATGGGAGAAAAGGTCTTTAGTTACTATTTTGACCACAAACATGGCTACCATGAAATCCCTCTATTGTTAAAGCATTTCTTTGTGTGGCCATGAAAGACTAGTCAAAACTAGCATGGAACGACATAATCAGTACTGTGATATTTTCATAGTTGTGAAATCTTTAGACGGCATATTTGGCTGCCTGTGTCATTCCAAGTGCTGTTCCTTGACCTTGAACTACACCGTTTATAGAAATTCCCTTTCAGTAACTCCCTTATTTAGTGAACACACTTTTAAGGTGGATACTCCTCTAAAGCAGACCCCTTGAATAACTTAAAGGCAAGACCCATACTACTGAAATCACTCCACTGTTAGCACTGCCAATCGATCGATCATGTTTTGAATTTCTGTTGTCTCACGTGACCATTTGGAGTGCACCAACTGGTGATTTTTCATCAACGAACAAGAGCAGGAAGCAAAATGTCAGCAGTTAGAGCTTTCCAAATGGTCGTATGAGTCAACCAAAATTCAAAACACAATCGATCGATCGATTGATCAACGATACTAACAGTCGAGTGATTTTAGTAGTAAGAGGGGTGTATCACTGTATCTGTCTTAGAAAGAGTTTGCCATATATGTCTCCTCTATTATGTGATTTTACAGATTCTTGGTTCTTGATGAGGCTGATCGTATGTTGGACATGGGTTTTGAGCCTCAGATTCGACGTATTGTTGACCAAGATACTATGCCTAAAGCTGGGGACAGACAAACTTTGATGTTCAGTGCAACTTTTCCTACTGAAATTCAGGTATGGACAGCAGGCACAGTTCTATTAACAGTTTAAAAAATAGATTATAATAAATAATACCTTGGCAGACAAGTGGCCCATTTCCTAGAGCAGTTTTCATGCGAGTGTGAAGTGGGCCACGCCCTGCCGAGTTTGTGTCCTGCTGTCAACATTCAAAATTCCTGCTGTGACCATTTGGTGCTGTTTTACAATCATACAAAATCTACTCTAGTTACAACTATGTTACATTTCAACAGCTCTCTTCCTCATGACCAGCCACTGATGGATCCTTGATGGGTCAAAACAAAGTATTGATTCTTTGAGGGTTTTTGAAATAAATATTGCTGATATTTTGGCTAATGTTGAAATTCAAATGCACACACAATCTTGACAAAAAGAGCCATGGACTCATGGATTGATTTATGGATCTTGTGTTAAAATAACTTTGGTTTGTTATAGATGCTTGCCAGAGATTTCTTGAATGACTACATTTTCCTGGCTGTTGGACGAGTTGGTTCAACCAGTGAGAACATTACACAGAAGATTGTGTGGGTGGATGAATATGACAAACGTTCTTTTCTCCTGGATTTACTTAATGCATCAGGTAACACGTATGTCCATTATTGTCCAGATTTCTCTATAACAGTATCTGCATTTTTCCTTTTTTCCTATTTATTTCTTTAGATTTCTGTATTATCGGCACTTTTCCCTTTGTCATATTTATTTCTTTAGGTTTCTCGATTATCTGCACTTTTCCCTTTGTCATATTTATTTCAATCTCCAGATTTCTCGATTATCTGCACTTTTCCCTTTGTCATATTTATTTAAATCTCCAGATTTCTCGATTATCTGCACTTTTCCCTTTGTCATATTTATTTAAATCTCCAGATTTCTCGATTATCTGTACTTTTCCCTTTGTCATATTTATTTCTCCAGATTTCTCTATTATCTGCACTTTTCCCTTTGTCCCACTAGTATTTTAGAATAGCAGTAATAAAAACATTTGGTCACAATTTGAAGAAATAAAAGAAAACTTTTTAAAATAAAATTAATGTATGAAAGCCAAGTCTACATGTAACCTTGATTTAAATTGCAATTTTGAAAAAGCTTATCAGTTACTTAATTTTCAATTATATTTCTGTAATTATAAATGTATGAATTTTGTGTTTTTAATCATCCAAACTGTTGATTATCTCAACTGGTTTATCCAAGTCTGAATATGCTAGGTTCAACAGCACAATGGGCACAGTGGTAAATCAATTAGTTGAAGCCCAAAGTCTTCTTGTAAATCTCATTAGGTCCTGATGCACTCACACTGGTGTTTGTGGAGACAAAGAAAGGTGCTGATGCCTTGGATGACTACTTACTCAATGAAGGATATTCTTGTGCTTCTATTCATGGTGATCGCTCACAGAAAGAAAGAGAGGAAGCTCTGAGGTCTTTCCGTCATGGAAATACACCCATCTTGGTTGCCACTGCAGTAAGTTTGTGGATTCTGTTCTCTTTTGCTACGCTCAGCCAAATAGTTAACAAATTGAAGATGGTTTTGAGTTGTCTGTTCTCTTATTGACACACTCTTGACGTCATAAAATTTTCAAAACTCAAGTGGAATCACGAGCGCAGCGACTCAAAACCATCTTCAATACATTTTTTACAACAATAATTATTTGAGATAAAAGTTAAAAAATCCTTTTCAAACCGGGCAACAGAACAAGCGCACACACCAAAACGCATCAGAAGTGTGTCTGTTCTCTTATTGACACACTCTAATCAACCAATCAGATTGCGAGATTAGTATCACGTGTTCTAAAAAAATTATGTTAACTACATGTATAATATAGTATTATACAATAAGGCTGCATCCTTACTTATCTGATAATTTTGAAAAAAACATTCAAACAAAAATACACAATATTTTTTTATATTCAATGTACAGGCTGATAGCAATGATACAACAACAATAATTGTTCAAAGATGCCATTTTAAAGCATGAATTTTTTAATCACAAATACATGCCAACTTTGTCTTAGCTATTGCCATATTGGAAGACTTCATGACAGCCATCTTGGATAAACTTCAACAAAAGATTCCTCTCTAACTTCTGTTGTTTGTTCACAGCTTCTTTACCCTTTGAATTTCAAAGGAATGAAACTTAGCATTTTTTAAATTTCTGCTTTTTCAACAATTCAGTTTTCTTCAAAATTATATATTCCTAGGTTACTTTATTAATCAATGGCATTATTTTTGTTACAGGTGGCAGCACGTGGGCTTGACATATCCAATGTACGTCATGTTATTAACTTTGACTTGCCTTCGGATATTGAAGAGTATGTGCATCGTATTGGCCGTACTGGTCGTGTGGGTCACACTGGTAAGATATGATGCATCTTTGGAAACTAAGGGATATTAATCTGTCATTTGTTTCTTGCTCATATAAGAAGTACACCTGACAATATTGCAGATTGTTAACTACAACTTGTTCATCTAACTTGTTTCTGATTTACTCAATTTAATTAGGTAAACCAATTCAGTATCAAGTTTATTAAGCCAAATTCAATAGTTGTAAAAAGATGCCATTTTTGCCTGCATTTTTTTTTTGTGTTTTTGATGTTATGTACAAAGCTATATATTCTTAAGTGCTATGGTTATCGTTCGTTTTCTGTTGCTGCTCCTCTACTATGGAACTCTCTCCCTGTATCTTTAAGAGACATAACTTCTTTAGAATCCTTCAAGACTAGTGTCAAGACTTATTTATTTAAACTGGCCTACAATTTATAATTTTTCTTTTTAATTTTTATACAGCGCCTAGAACTGACTTGTATAGGCACTCTACAAGCTTTTATATTATTATTATTATTAAATTACACTAAGTCTTGACAAGTCAAGTCTTGACTGTGTTTCCATAAGAAAAACTTGAATCTAAATAAAAGAAGGAACTCAAATTAAGTGCCATCAACTTCAAGTTTCTTGAGAATTCTGAGACACAAGTAATCTTATTAACCAGTTTTGCTATAATCCATTCTTTTACTGTAAAGTCTTTCAAGTGGACAGAATTTTAAATAATTTTCAATGTATTGCATTTTTTTCAGGATTGGCAACCTCATTCTTTAATCAAAAGAATAAAAATGTTGCCAAAGATTTGTTGAAACTAGTTACTGAGAATCGTCAAGAAGTACCTTCTTGGTTGGAATCTTATGCCACTGATGCTAGTCAAAACTCCAAGAGAGGAGGAAGAAGGTATGAATCATGAGCACAGTCACCCAGTTTTTAATATTATTATGTACAAGCACAAAAATCGACTCTTGGCCATTACTTAAGCTTTTCTTTCCTTTGATGCATGTATTTAATTGCTGCAGATGGAGATTTGCCTTGTTCACATTAGCACATAAGTGTAAGCTAAAGCATATACAGACTCAGTAATATACTGCTCATAAAATTAGTGTTCGTACTAAATTCTTAACTATTGCTGTAACCACAACCTTACAATATTGATGAAAAGATTGAAATTATAGAATCCTAGTACTATATAATAAACACTAGAAGTCTAATTCCATGCTGTTTGATGCAATCTAGATATGGAGGTATGGGAGGCAGCAGGGATTACCGTCAGCAGCGTGGTCCAAGTGCACCAATGGGAGCTATGCAGATGCATGGTTATGGTAACTATGGTGGAGCCGGAGGCTACCACCACTATGGGCACTATGGTGGTGGCGGTGGTAGCCGTTATCATGGAGGTGGTGGTGGTGGTGGACAAGATTGGTGGAATTAAGCCCCTCCTATTAGCATTTGTTGTTGAGCCACTACAACTTGTGTTCTTGCTGAAACTTGTTTGCTTTGTTGGCAAATATCTGACATCAAATATTATGTAAGTGATTGGTGAATGAATTGGGGATGCCCTGTGAAGACTATTGATTCCCCGCCTTAAATAGATAGCAAGATGGTCTAAATCCACCTCCAAGATGGAGCAGCCTTTCGACGACAAGGTTTTAGAAAAAGGACCATTGGATCTGTTCTTAAGAACTCTGTATTATTTTTTCTATATTTTTTGCTTTTATCTTTGCATTCTGGTTTTAAATTGATCAAGATTAGTATTCAAGGGCCAGCCAGTGCCTGTTGTTATACTGGCCATTTTTGATTATCAATAGTTGCTGGCCAACTAACTCTACAAAGATCAAATCAACATTTTATTTGTATTCTATTCATAAACAGGGCAAACCATAATTGTTGTTACAGTTCATGTTAAAGTTTGTGTTTATGCTATTAATAATGTCATTTTTCACAACATTCGCTTTTTAATATTAATTACAAGGTCCATGGATATAAACATAATAGTGAAGTCTAAAACGATAGTATTAACCTTATCAGTATACAGCATAGCTAGGTAGAATTTTGACAACTCAGATATGTATATAGACACTGGTGAGTGTGATCTCATAGCAGATACAGACTTTAAATTCTCCAGCTCCTCAGAAATGACTCCCATTTCTGGGATTTCTCTCATTGGAAGTTATAAACTAAATAAAATTGAAAGGGTGGCCTGGAAAATGGCCTAGGTGATTTTTAATGTTCAGGATCCAGTGATTGGAAAGTGGGATAGTGCTAACCCAGGGTTAAATCTAAAGAAGACCATTTATGTTATCTCACTTTGAAACAACTAAGTCCACGCACTGAAGTTTTAGCACAAGAAAAGTCAATGAATTTAGAACCTTTTAGACTTAAAAAGGACTTAAAAACATGGTCCAAAAAGTCACTTAGGCCATTTCCATTGACACCTCTTCAATTCTTCCAGCTTTTTATTTGATATCTAAAATGGCCTCGTAAGTACTGTTTGTACTGCTATAGAGAAATACATATTGGATGGTTATTAGAAGTATTGATAAAGGTTAGATACCCTGTTTTATTAAGATAACATGCCTATAGGTATTTGAAATTTTTTGGGAGTGTTCAAACATTGTTTGCACAAGCAATCTGGAATGGTATCTTCTTAACTAAAGATGAATCTCAATGAAGAATGTCTCTGAAATTTGCTACACCAGTGAGGTATCATTAGGATAGGGGATCTGCGTATTTGAGGGTCTGAGAATGTCTGATTAAATTCTAAATTCTCTTCAAAGGTCTTTGAACTTAAGAGAGAATTCAAAATTTCATCAAAGATTACTTACCCGCTTTTGCCCAGACCCCCTTAACTTTCACACTAAATCCTAATGGACCCTCACAAATATTAGACTTTGTTCCAATTAATCTAAGCTATTGAATTAAATAAGAGATACTATATTACAGTAGAGCTATTTTATTTTAGATATTATGTACGACAAATGTGGACTAGACCTTTGTACAGCCAAAAGTAGTAGGGAAAATGTAAATATTCATATAAGCCAGGGCTGATGAAACCTTATAATATAAACACAAATATTATGAAGTACCATAGATTTTTTTATTTGAAACATAAGATATAGAATAAGCGACTTTTAGAATTACTGATATAGATATAGTTATATATTGGTTATCATTGCAAAAAGTTATTTTATATTTTTGATAGAAAAACATAGTTCATTGCAAGAGATGGACAAAGATATTGTCCTGGGTCAAAGAAGGACCTCTGAAAGCAATATCTTTGTATAGACCAGTTTCAAAATTACTTGATACCGAGGCTAAAGTAGATAAAACAAAAGAAATGCTGGTCATGACTGGCTGGTTTCTTTGTTTAGTCACGTTAGCCTTCTTGTCAAGCAAATTTTGAAAGTGGTCTATTATCATATAAAACTGGATTTCACTTGCATAAGAATGTACAGTATCCTCATGACCTTATTTAAGTCATACTTTTGAGGAACGAAGAGATGGCAAATTATGTTGGCAGTGTTTATGCTTATGACAATAAGTGAGATCCAGACTTTACCATATTCTTTCATAGTGTTGTCACAGTAATGGAATACTTACATTTATTTTGAAAAATACCAAAGTTGCCCTTCATATGCATAGACGTTTATTAACACTTTAACTTTTCACTATGTACTTCGTGAAGAATTGGAGCTGTCTTGAAGGCAGTTTTCACACCGTAAATTCAGCAGGATTTTCAGCCTTGGCAATTTTATAAAAAAGTTTGAATATTCTATCAAAACTAGATGTTATTTAGTAATTATTTGAGCTTGACTGGATGGGTTTAGCTGGTGGTGCTTATAGTCAAGAGAGCAAGATCTGTACTAGTGACATGCACAAGCTACATATGCAGACTCATCGTTGCATTAAATGTCATTGCTTAGTTGTGCATCTCTTGAGCTGCACATGTTGCTTGTGCGCATGTTTGGGCCATTACTCAAGGCTGTACTTAAAATTTTGGATCATGCTTTTCATTAGACTGATTCCATAAGTTGCAAAGGAGCAAAAACTAAAGCCCTGTTTACACAGCAACATTTTATGGCACAACACCCCTAAATATGGGCATTTTGGCCAATTATTGATACAGCACCCCTATCATGCTCACTTGGGACTAACTCAAAAGGTGGTCTCAAGTTATTGGTGGTAACAAATGTTCTGTTCCGACAATGATAATTACAGCAGAAATGCCAAAAATGAGCTCATATGCCCAGGTTTATGGTTGCGGTGGACCATAAAGTAGCACTGAAGATCAACCTAGGGACTCAGTCAAGTGTTTTATGAGATGCCTCCATTTTTGGCACCATATGTGTTCATTCGTTTGGTCAGCAAACCCTACATAGAAGTACTATCTACCTTAATTTAAATCATTTCTTCTGTACAAAGGTCTTTCAAATACTTGTATTTAGAATTGCTTATTTATTGGTCTAAAAAGAGTAGGATAATTATTGTAACTTTAAAAGGTGAAAAAGTACTTGTGCATAGCAGATTCACTTGTCAGACAAAACTCTTTGGGTTGTGTAAGGAGGTGTAATTTTTATAAGAAACTCATACATCAAATTTACAATGGATGAGAAGTGGCCCAGTTACTGCGACGAATACTAAGTACTTTATGTCTGTATAACTTCGCTTCTTGAAAGTGACTTTTACTCTTTGGTTCTCAACTGCAAGTATAGCTGTCGGCTAGGAGTCACGTTTGAGTTTTGGTGAAGAAATTCAATCTACTATAAAGCAGTTTTGATTCAAAGAGGCAAGGTTAAGATCACACAAGAGAAAGTTTCTATGTTAAAATGCCCCTAGTCTTTTGTTCCTTGAAGTACTTTAATGTAATTGATATCATGACTGTTGTAAGCAACACATGTAAATACCTGCATTATTAAGGGCTGTAGGGTGCAATAGAACAGCAGCAGTAGTAGAGCAGGGTCTGTATTGAAATTCAAAATGGCGGACGGACAACCAAAATCCTTTTCGTACCGAAATCGGTGCGTTAAAATTATTTAACAGCGTGTAAGCGTGACAGTTCTAAATTAAGTAGGTAATATCGTGCTTATTAGTTTGTTGCAGAAATGTTATTGTATGCAGACAAGCATACGGAATTCTGGGTAAATTCACGGTCCGCCATTTTGTTTTCCAGTGTTGAGAGCTGCTGCGTTGTGAACATGAATGTTAAAGTTTTCTCCTGTAGAAAGTTATTACAATAGTTGTAAACTACGGGAGTGTTTTTCAGAGAGAGACAAAATCTCTCTAAAGATTCCACGTGAAAATATTTCATTTCAAACAAGTTATCATTTAAAACATTTAGGTAGCTATGTTCATTTGATGTCAGAAGCCAATAAAAAGTGTTTATCATTTACTGTTGATTTGGGGATGTGGCAATTTAAAGTCTGCTGAAGAAATCCAAGGTTCAAGCAACCTTACTGCAGATAAGCGGTTAACGTGCGCCTACCGTACCTGCATATGCATCCAGGGCGTAGATTGAAGGGCTATATTGAGAATCGAAAGTTTTCCAGAGATAGGCAGTTTCGTATTTCGTCCCGGTCTGAGGTAGAGATGAAAAGACATTCATGCCCGGGGTAATTTATTCATTTTGCAATTATTTTGTCAACAAAAGAGATTGACTGCGCGATGAATAACGAGCGAAAAAATAATTTATTCATTTTCCAATTAATTTGTCAACAAACGACATTGATTGCGCGATGGATTACGAGCGAGGAATAATTTATTCATTTTCCAATTATTTTGTCAACAAAAGACATTGGTTGCGTGATGAATAACGAGCGAATTAAAGAATAATTTATTCATTTTCCAATTATTTTGTCAACAAAAGACATTGATTGCGCGATGAATAACGAGCGAAAGAATAATTTATTCATTTTCCAATTAATTTGTCAACAAACGACATTGATTGCGCGATGAATTACGAGCGAGGAATAATTTATTCATTTTCCAATTAATTTGTCAACGAAAGACAATGAGTTCGCGCTGAATTGTGACCGAGGAATAATTTATTTATTTTTCAATTAATTTGTCAACAAGCGACATTGATTGCGCGCTTAATTATATCCATTTTGAAATCACTGGTGATTTTCTGCAATCTGATTGGTTAAAAAATGTGCGATTAATTCCTAAATTGCATCATTTTGCTTCATTAATCGCATCTTTTTTTCCAACCAATCACAAAACAGTGTCTTTTATTATCAGCCAATGATATACAAGAATCAAAAAAGCCATTTGATTGCTGTCAAGCTGTGGGATTTTTTTCCTTGAACCTGTTTTCACATTTTTGTTAAAAAAGTAGAGTAAAAAAGTTGAGATTTCAAAATGGATATATAATTAAGTGGTAATTAAACTTCGTGTTGTGCAATTTTGGGGCAGAAATCATACTCGTGATTATCAAACTGCACTCCCGCAACTGTAATCACTCGTATGATTTCGGCCCAAATTGCACTCCACTCAGTTTAATTACCATTATTAATCGCACACTTTTCAACCAATCAGATTGCAGGATTTGCTAGTGATTTCAAAATGGATATAATTACCATTATCAATTACGAGCGAGGAATAATTTATTCATTTTCCAATGAATTTATCAACAAAAGGCAATCCGTTCGCGCTGAATTATGAGCGGGAAATAATTTATTCATTTTCCAATGAATTTGTGAACAAACGACATTGATTGCGCGCTGAATTATGAGCGAGATATAATTCATTTATCTTCCTATCATTTTGTCAACAAAAGTCATTGATTGCGCGCTGGTTTATGAGCGAGGAATAATTTATTCATTTTCCATATTAATTTGTAAACAAACCTGGAAAGACATTGATTGCGCGCTGCATTGTGAGCGAGAAATAATTTATTCATTTTCCAAATAATTTGTCAGCAAAAGACATTGATTGCGGGCTGAATTATGAGCGAGGAATAATTTATTCATGTTCCAATGAATTTGCCAACAAAAGACATTGAGTTTCTGATTATGAGCGAGAAATAATTTATTCATGAGCGAGAAAATATTCATTAAGCATCCAATTTATTTGTCAAGAAACGACAACGATTGTTTGTAATTTTTGAATTGTACCTTAATTTCTTTGCGCCTTAGTGTGTAGTTTATTGCCCATCTAGTCCCTTGTCTAGAGCTGCTCGAGTTCGAGAGATATTCTAGAAAAATTGATTTGAGCCATCTTTGTTTACCGTCGCTATGGCAACACAAATAGAAGTAAAATAGACCAAATCAAAACTTTGATTCAAGTCCAATAACTGGTGTAAAAACCGTTTTGGTTGGTCACGATTAAGGTGCTCAATTCGTGAAGTGAAAAACGGAAGCATTGTCAATAAAAAGCTTTATTATATGGCTAGATAATTTCCTGAATTCTGATTGGCTAACGCATGGTCTGTATTTTGCCATATCAGGACCGCTGTCCCGGATGAAAAGAAAAGTTTGCGTTTTCATGCGTTTGGTAATTGTTTTAGCGGGACTTCTCAGAGCCATATAATAAATAAGTTATTAACCTCGTTTGCTCGGTCTGTATGGGAAAATATCAGACCTCGGTCTTTTTGTACAGACCTCGCTACGCTCGGTCCGTACTGTCAAGACCTCGGTCTGATATTTTCCCATACATACCTCGCGCTCGGTTAATAGCCCTTTAATATCGAGCCACCTCAAGTACATGAAAAATACGCCGTATGGACTGGGCGGGTCTAAATTGACAGATTTTCATTACAGTTTGTAGCTCAACTTTATTACGCGTGCAATTAAATCAAACACGTTCCTTGTGGTCAGTTAACCCATTTTAATCCCAGCGATTCTTTTGCTATTTAGAGCAATAATGGCGAAAAGCGCCAAAAACTACACCTTCGTGCGAGTTTTAATCCAAATTTTCGTTCTGGATTAACACTCAAATCCTTTTTCTACCGGTAAAAAACTGATGCACCAATATAAAATACCTGTTTAAAACGGATTTTTGAATTGTACAAAGACTTTTTCTTGAAGTTGTGTTGGGATTAAGCTCTTTCAAGCTGAATATAAAGAAAACATACAGCAAATGAGCAAATGAAGGCCTAATTCTCATTTTCGATCCAAATTTTCGCTTTGGATTAACACTTTGATTCAACTTTTATCGGCCAAAACTACTTACAAACAACTTAAACTTTCTTATAGAAATGGTTTTAGTTTTGTACAACAGCTATTCTTCAACTCAGGAGTTTTTGTCGTTCACTGCTCGAACTTGAAAAAAATCCCCTCTTAAAAATAAAATAATTAACTGTTCCTAGCTTACCACTTCTCAGTTTCACTGAGGGGAGGCAAGGAGTTATTTCAGCTTTTGAAGGGGGGTTTAATTTATCTTTAGGGCCTATTAGACCCATTCAGTTAGAACCCCACCCCACCCCGTCCCCTCCCGCTAATTTTGCACAGTCCCTAAATTTCTTGCATTCAATTCAATATGTAAATGAATTTGAAAAGAAAAATGCACGAATGCGCAGAAAAAAATATAAGACGACTAAATAACCAACCCTTATAGTCTAGTCTGTAGCGGCACTACGTCAATCTCGTCCGCAGAGCCGATTTTTCTTACTGCGCATGCTTGCAGAAAAATACTGGCTCCAATCTCGTACCCAGAGCCTGCGTTCCTCTTGGTCAGCGACCGAGAAACGAGAGGCTCTGGCCAATACAGTTATTTAGAGCACTCTGATTGGTTGACAGAACAATAGAAGGAGCGTTTGAATTTTGCATTCTTCGCATATTTTGAGAATCGACATTTCCCAGAATTATCCTAAATTATTACTTCCAGATCGATTTTCGATAAGTAAAATTGTTCAGAGTAGCCTGAACCATTGTCAGAATATAAAACGATTGCCAGACTACTTCAGTCGAGAGGATATGAGCAAGCGATGAGATTTAGTGCAGTTTTGAAAGGAGATTTGTGGCCTGTTGGTCGTTGAAGGTCGTGTTTCGAAGAGGGCCATTGGACTATCGATTCAAATTCATTTGACAGACTTCAAAACGTGAAATAAATCACACAAATGACTCACATAAATATCATTCTTTACCTCTGAGTATATTTCTAAATACGGTACATAAAAATAAGCTCTCGATCAGCAATTTTCTGTCACAGATAGAGCTTGACATGCGTAGTTGAGCCTAGTCCGTAAATAGCGGACTAAAAATTTGTATTGGCCAGAGCCTCTCGTTTCTCGGTCGCTGACCAAGGGGAACGCAGGCTCTGGGTACGAGATTGTACTGGCTCTGGCGAAATCCAAATTTTCCGGTCTTCTGATTGGTTCTTAGAGAAAACAAAGCGAGACAGCCGGCAATGCAGGCTACGGAAACACTCTATACTAGGCCATTAAAATAATTGGCCAACGAAATGGAAATTACTGACTCGAGACGACTATTATATTATTGGCTCGCGATCGCTGGAAACCCATCAAAATTACTTCAAACCCTTAATTCAAGGCTATGGGTAAAATTTTCCAGTAGTAGACCGATCAAAATACTAGTAAAGACTTAATTACTCGTGCCCAGGCCGTAGGCCGACACGAGTCTAGGTTTACCTTTTCTATAAGTCTATCTATCTATCTTTCGTCGTCGTCGAGAATCTGCCATGAAAACGAGGCAAGCACGAAAACGAGGCAGCGTACGTTCCGGCAAGTTTAGAGTCGTTTTCGTATGAGTGGGAACACTGTACGGTTACGATACGATACGGTTACGGCATGAATTTCGAATGTTTTTATAGACATTGCGGCACTGACACGGTCACGGTACGGCGCGGTAAGTTTCCCACTCATACGAAAACGACTCTATACCAAAACAGTAAAGGATTTTTCACGAGTCACGGACATTTAATAACCTAAACTCCACTATAAACACAGTAATTGCGTTGTAGCAGCTTCACGTGAGTCTCAATCAAGGTAAAATTTAAGCCTCTTCATTTGAAATTTAGCAATCAAGGCCGATACTTCCATGAGTTCTGAATGTAAATTTATCATGCCGGCGAAGCAGCCAAATATTTCGCTTCAGTACCGAACTCAAAACGTGACTAAACTGCCTTTAAGACTTGTCTATCATAGGGGATAGGGATGACTTTTGAAATTTAAGACTGTCATTTTCATAAATGTTGATGAAACCCAGTAAACTGGCAGCTGACTTTGAGTTATTCTCACGTTTGATTTTACTCTTTGAAACGAATGAGGTCCTAGTATAGTCATTACTGAATTAGGAGTAAACCTATTGAAGTAATATAAAAATTAGGTACTACCTAATAGCGGAGCTCCCATTTAAATATAAAAATAATTTTAAATACTTTGTTTTATTTTTTGACGTTTTTGATTTAAATGAATTGGGCTTCCTGTGGTATTAAATAGGCAAACAAAGATTGCATTTTGTTGTAAAAGTCGAAATAAAGATTATAGGTCAAGCTTTATTTCTTGCCCTTCAGTCTCCTGAAAATTATAAGGCTTTCAGCCTCAGTCACCATAGTGATGCTTATTCAGATTCAGTCAGATTTTATAATTGACTTTGAAGTAGTGGTTCATAACTCAGAAATAGAATGCAAAAATCCCTCAAACTGATTTCATTCACATAAATACTGTTGAACCTGATTTCAACATCCTTCAATTAAACAATTAAACATTGCAGAACATTATATTTAGATTTTTCTGTCTTGATAGTATTGTGGCATCTGGTTTTTGTACTAATGTAGAATAGAATGACACAGATAAATAGTTGTCTTTACACAAAACAAGAATTCTCTCTTCCAGGTTCCACTAATTATGACTTTAGATGAAATTGTAAAACAACTCAAAACAACTACTACCTAAAAGCAGAGCTCCAATTTCAATTTCAATATTTTTATGTTCTTGATTCAAATGAATTGGATTTCCTGTGGTAATTGTAAAAGCATTTTTAAAATAAGTTTTGGTTTTGGTTTGTATAGTGGGCTTGTAAGCTCAGTGACCTTTATTACAGTGAATTTTAATATTCAGATTCACTGTCAGATTTCATAACTGACTTTGTAGTGGCTCATAATTTTCAGAAATATAAAGCAAAATCTCCAAACCCTTTTTTAAATTGATACAATTAAACCTTTTCAACATCCTGAATATTACAGAACAACATATCTTCATGTGTCTGTCTTTACTATATTAAATTTGTGACATATCTTGTTTTTTTTGTGGTTGTTGTTGTTTTGTTATTTAATGTGGAATAGAATGACACACTAGCTAGGTGAATACTTGTCTCCCACTTGTCTATTCCAGATTACACTGATAATACAGTTTTAAGTGACTATAAAAACAGCTAATTGAAATAACAAGAAAAAAGGAATTAATGGAATTAAGCATTTTCAGTCTGTATTTAAGGCTTCACAGGGCTCACTGAGCAACTTCATCCAGATGAATAAAGTAAAACAACTCTAGTTTGCATGGCAAAATTCCTTCTTTTTTTCCTGTCAATTGTTTCATTAAATTCCAGACCAAAACTTGAGCTGTATTTACACATTAGTGGGGTTGAAATAAGTTCAAAATCATTTTTTTACTTATTTTATTATTATTAGAACTAGTGCAAAAAGTTCACCGTAAAACAAATGTCGTTGTACATTTTATGTACTTGATCGAGTGTTTGTTTAAACTTGGCCACAGTTCAACGTGCATAAAAGTTTATTTTTTTAAAGACATCAATCCCAAATAAAAGATAAAAGATCAAATATAGGTACAAGAGACGTTTTGACATCATTTTCTGGCCAAGGTCTTTACCTTGAACAGAGTTAATAGGTTCCCTCTATTAACTCTGCCTTGAAGTGCTTTCCTAATTGTTGTCTTTAGAAGCATAGTCCTAGATCCTTGTTTCACGCTCAATGCAGATGATTCTTGATTTCCAACTTTGGCTAGATTTTTAAGCAGCTTTACTGAAGGCATCTTCACGAAACGAAGAATACACGACCTCGATGACTCGTTCATTATGAGAAGTTTTTTGAAGCTACAAATCCAACTAAAAAGTGGTCCAACTTTGAAAATGCTCTCTGTGTCCTTCGTCTTTCGAGCAGTTTTTGAAATGACACCGGGCCCGAAAAAATTCAAATGCACGTTGTTTTTCGCTTTAACCTGTCAAGATTGGCACAGATTAATGATCATGAAAATCGCTAAATTTTTACGAGGTTTCTAGAGTAATATTTTTAAGTTTTGCAAGTTAAAACTGCAAGGAAACTGTAAATTAATTGGCCAGCGGTTACCCCTGTGGGATGTACAGGGACGTACGTACGTACGGACACTGGGCTTCCTGTGTCGGTCCATGAAAAATCAACTCGATGGGTTACCATTTTTTCTTAGGTATGGTGCTCCGCTCGCGCGGGCCTTCGGCCCGCGCGGGAGCTCCGCTATTAAAGTATAAAGGTCAAGATATTTGTATTTGGTACTTAAAAAAGAAAAATATGAAGGATTTCAAACCTTATCTGTTCTGGAATTAAGCTTAAATTACCTTTGCAGTCAAGAACGTTCATTTCCTGAAATATTTTGATATCAACCACAGGAAGCCCACATCAAGTTTTTAGTTGTACTTCTAGTACTCTGCAGAATTCTGCAGAACATAATATTTATGCCATATATTTCATTTTGATATTCTAAGCTATAGCCACATGTACTATTATGAGTGCCTTTATATGTTTATTGTACTCATCAAATCCCAACTGTATTACTATACAGATTATTTACACAAGACAATCACACAACTGGTATTCAGCAAGGGGCATCTTATTTATTAGCGAGGTCATGATATCATGTCTTTAATGACGAAGATTGTATAAAATGAAGTTTGATGCAATCAATCACTTGATGAAAAACCGTAAATGGTGGTTGGTTTGTTTTCTGCCTTGTTTTGAGTGCTATTCTCTGCATCATGCAGTTTTCCCACCTCAGGGGGAAAATAAACACTACTGGTGAGCTGAGATTTGTAAGAATATTAGAATATTGTTCCCCAATTAGTGCTTAGGCAATACAGTGGTTTTCCTTCACCGTGAAAGAATTAGGCTAAGGGAAGGTTCATTTAATATGACGAGGGGGGCATGAAGATTTGGAAATCTAACCCGGAAAATTTTCATAGCCCCCCATTTTGACCTTGTCGATTATTTTAGCCCCCCCCCCCCCTTCTTATATGAATAAAAACTTGAGGCCCCCCCTTTTGACCATCCCAAAAATTCAGAAGCCCCCCATAACATCTTTTAAAAATCAAAGGCCCCCCTTGAAATCTTCATGCCCTCCCTCGTCATATTAAAGTGGGACGACGATGAAATTAGCGCCCTTATTATTTTTATATTTGTTGATATCCTTATAGCATTCATATTAACATGTCAAAGCGATTTTGTCGTACGATAAAAAGAAATAATTTGAGAAACTTGAAGAAACAATACGTCGTAGAACTGAAATTCTTTAATGTGCGAATTTTCGATAAAAAGAACATCCTCAATAGGAGCTATTTTCCTCTGCTTTCATCGGCCGCCATTATTCAAAGGAGCACTTGGATAAAAATTTATAACGAATGAAAATGACTTGAAACTCAGTCACACCGATAATTTTGGCCCCAACTATCACCATGAAGCAACATTTTCGTCTTATTTAGAGGAGACGGATAGAAATTGTTAAGTATTTTAGCATCTACATTTTGAGTAACTGACGTCATATGACGTCAGTTACTCAACGCTATTGTTCTCTTAGGTTTTAAACACAAATTTCTCCGTGATAATGTGCTTAAAATGCATTTTTTTGGCGGAGAGTAGTAATTAAGTTATTCAGCTATATTCACCTTCCGATAAAAAATAATCACTTTTCACTTTTCATCAATTTGACCTTTCAAAGGTCCGGATGGATTAATGGCGGACGGCATTTAGAGACAATTCGACTCAAAATTTTAGGTATATAATTTTTTCCCATTTTTTTTAAACATCGGTTTTCTATTTCACTCAACTAATATTTTAATTTTCAATGCGAAAAATCGTCTTTCAAGCGGCCAAGATTTCATCGTCGTCCCACTATAAATGAACCTTCCCCGTAATAATTAGTAATAAACTCTCTGACTCTTTTGGTCTTTTCAAAAACAACTAATACAAACTAAATGGTCATTTTTCTTTCACACCAAAGGAAAATTGTTGTGATGTAAAACCAGAAGTAAACAGTAGAAATGGACTAATTTGCTAGTCTGTAACTCGTTTATTCCAACATGGCTGACCGCCAAAAAGCACATGGTAAAAATCGAAATATCTTTGGAATGATCGGAATTAATGGTCACCGGATATCTTTTAAAATATGACAACTGCACTCACCACGCGACAACTGGTCGTTACAACTGGTTAAGAGCAGTCTTGAGCAGTTGCGAGATTAGGCGGATTTAGTTGTGTTTGTATAATGAGTCTATAATGTGAGAAACAGAATGGCGTCATGATATGAATTAGGATTCAGCTGGGTATGTTTTCGAGGTAAACCATTGTTATTCACAACTATTATCGAGTTGTTTATGTTACTAGAAGTATGCATCAAGGTCACAAAATGGTAAGTGATATTTCTAGGGCAAGGCAATGTTCTTTTACAAGCTTTTCATCGATCGAAGCTAAGTTGAAGCTGCAAGGCGCGCGATAAGTTGTATTCGAACGTTCTTCAAAGAGGTAAAATCTCAAAGACAGCTACATCATATCGCTAAAATTTCTGGTGAATCGAAACTTGGCTTTATTTACACAGACTGCTCTCACTATTTCAGCTAAATCGACAGATGTTTAATGTGCACATCCGCAACCAAAACAATTACATTTACATGTATTCTTTATCAGATTTTTATAAACAAACTTTAATCAGTTAGTTTTATAATGAATGCTATTAAATAAAGACTGTGTTTGTTTGAAACGGCAATTAATTTGAATAAAATGTATTTATACATTTCGGCTTAAAACTTGTGTTGTAGTATCAAGCACTAGTCAACCTGTTTGAAAACATTTTGGGTAATACAGTATATGAGCTGCTTAACTAGTTAATTACTCAAAAATACATTGAGGCTAATAAATACATATATATAATTACTGGAAATCGGTAGCGTAGCATACTCCCCTCCTTAATGTTGTGCATCTCCCGATGCGCTGCTCGTCTTAGACGTGATGCAAATAGCTAAAAAACAACTAGTGATAAATATAAGGTTGTCTAGAATAATGTCTATTAATTTGCTTAAATTTCTCTAATTGTTCAATCAAATGTCTAATCTTTCCTTGGCATCGGTGTATTCTGTTCCAAGTATAGTTCAAGTCACTTTTAAGTTGATCTGCGGTCGCATATGTCTTCCGAAGTTCACGTCGCTGAAATTTGATTACTTTCTCTTTATCATCAATGATGTTTTGAAGCTTGAAAAGTCCTCTTTCCTTTTCGTTGAGTTCTTCTTGATAATTTTTAATTTTTTATTTTAATTTCTTTGTTAGCAACGTCCAGTTTCTTATAGCCACTAGCTGATGTAGAATTTTCAATTTCAACTTTTTGGATAAGAGATTCGACTTTCTTGTCTTCAACAACACAATAAGGCAAAAGTACTTGTAGCCTTTTCTTTCTGTTAAATTCTTTCATTCTTTGAGCGTTCCTTTTTCAACGCGCAGATCTCTCATTTCTTTGCAAAATGATGCTCTTTGCCTCTTATAATCTTCATCTTGATAGAAATTCAGATCAGTAGAACGTCGATCAAGTCCAGTAAAAGGGAATCCAGTTCAGGTTCTCCTTATTGTAATTACGAGCGATAAGCAGAACAGTTAGGTTCTCCACCAGTGTTACGAGCAGGGGCTTTTGTAGAGAGTCGCCTGTTCTGCTAACTCGTTTATTAGACTTTGAACCAGAGCTAATTACCAGCTAAGCAAGGGTTGGTACTACAAGGCGGGATAGAGCCAGGCCAACCAGAAAGACTTTCCTTAGTCGGAGTGGCTGTCAGAAGGAGTTCCTTACTCGACCACTTTCCTTACTTAGGGCTGTACTTTCCAATTAACACTGAGTGGCTAATAAATACATAATTACGTGGAAATCCGTAGCGTAACACTAGCACCAAAAAGGTGAATTTCCAGTATATTTTTACTCAAGCGACAGCTTGTCTCAAAAGGAAATTTGAGAATTTCAAGAATTTATTGTCATTGACTGCCACGTCATAGCAGGACGGTGTGCTTTCGTGACACTACAATGAGTCTGCAACATCATGCAATTGTCTCAAACTGACACTTAATCAAAGCAACCAGACAGTAAGATCGGCTGAAACTCCTTTAATCTTCTTGTACTTCTTTGAACTTTGGCTTTACACAACTTCTTTCTCAGAGTGCATGGTCTTACTACACTGTTTTCAAACTCGCTCGACTCTCTTATATATCCTTATGGTTCTAAAAATAACTCATTACTATATACAATCATGATATACTAAATATACATATTACATCATTCTAGAAATCTCTACAAATCTCTACTGGTATAATTAAGCATGACTCAGCATTTCTCTTAATTAAGACTAGAATGTTCTGGAAGATACTCAACTCCACACATAATACATAAAGAATGTTCTAGAAAGTTCTTAGTGAATATGTGGTGGATTCTAGATTCATCACACAATATATACAGGCATTTATCAATATGTGAATCGCTGTTACCCTAGCAGCTCAGTATAAAATTACTTAATAAATATCAGACATAATAGTTGTATAGAGAACCGTAAGACAAACGCTGACTAAATGCCTTTTCAAGCCGATATTTGGCTCGCTTTCACGTGTGCACGAGTGAACGCACGGTGCGTCTAGTTCAGTTCCATTTATACTATGTAACTTGTAAATTAGCTTCACTTAACTGAAGATGGCTTTGTGACAAGTCGAAACATGTCTTTGAAATTCAAAAGTGTTGCCGGTGTTGTAATTAAAATTAATTTCAAAAGAAAAATGCACGCATGCGCAGAAAAAATGTAAGACGACTAACCAACCTTTCAATCTACGAGATTGGTGTTTTCGGTGTTGGATTGTGCCAGAACCCAGTATTTTTCTGTTTAACTCCTTAAAATGGAAGGCAAAATAACTGTGATGGGCGAAGAAGAGTCTTTTATCCTTTCTACCATGCATGCCATGTGGAAAAATTGCCTCAGTACGTCTCATTGTTGGCCTCAAGATTCCCGAGCTGCTATGTTCTGCTGAAGAACCTTCCCTCAGTATTGAAGACATCGCCAAGAAGTCAGGATGCACATCAAGCAAAGGCCTTTACCCCGTCATGAAAGTGCTGGCCCAATGGGGCATTGGTAAAGAACTGGAAAACAAGCATTTCGCCAAGAACCGAGGCATGGAAGTGCTGAGACGAGACAAGCGACCAGGTCTGGGCCACTTAATTAACTACTTCTGTAGTGATGAGCATTTTTCCGGCAGCGATGCGTTCTCTGCCAGCGTGCGTGAAACATGGCCAGCCAGCATTTCTGTTGGAACACAACATGACCCACTTTCAATATATGAATGGCACTGAAAATCACCCATATGACAAACCACCCAGACGACGCCAACATTCCTAAAGTTAGTGTCAAGAATTCTCTTTCTCCACCATGGATAGACGCTGACATTATCCATTTGTCAAATAAGAAGAACACTTTATGGCGAAAGCTCAAACGCTCAGGCTCTGAATATCTGAAACGTAAGCTACGCACATTGACTAATAATCTTAAGAACTTAGTAGAGGAAAGTATTTTCAATTTATTTGTGACGGCTAGCTCAGATATATATAAAAATCCTAAGCGCTTTTGGTCTGTATTTCAAACAAAAACCACGTCTCGTACCTTACCGGGCATTGTTAAAGGTTTAGGTATGGTTGCATCTACTGCTCTAGAGAAGGCAAACTTATTTCACAGATACTTTCATTCTGTCTTTAACCATAAAGAGTATCCTTGTAGCTTTGAGAGTTCAAACTGCGCAATTCCATCGTTAGGTCTTCTGGAACTATCTGTTCCACAAGTTAGAAAGGCATTAAGCAACCTCGACCCAAACAAGGCCATTGGCCCTGATGGTCTTTCACCTAGAGTGCTTAGAGAATGTGCTGACGCTCTCTCTCCATCGCTTTGTGCTTTGTTTAACAAGTTTTTATCATCAGGTAGGCTTCCATCGGGTTTTAAAGAAGCCAATGTTACGCCAGTTCATAAAAAGGGTGACAAAGACGTCGCAGAAAACTATCGTCCAATATCATTGTTATCCTGCACAGGCAAAGTGCTGGAGAGATGCGTTCTTGATAATATATATCCTATATTACAGAAAGGGGGTTAAGGATCACTGGAGGAGTAGTACCTTACCCCCCAGAAAAAAATGTATTATCTACAGCATGGGTTTGTTAAGGGAAGGTCTTGTACCACACAGATGGTCGAAGTATTCCACCGTATTGGGAAGATCTTTGATATATCAGGTCAAGTCGATATGTTATATCTAGATTTTCCAAGGCTTTTGACTCAGTGCCTCATAATCTGCTTTTGTTTAAACTTCAGCAGTATGGTATTAATGGCAGCCTGTTATCATGGTTCTCTAGTTATCTCACTGGTCGCAGGCAACGAGTAGTTATTGAGGGTAGTACTTCCCAATGGCTACCCGTCTCTGGAGTGCCTCAGGGGTCAATATTGGGACCTTTTCTTTTTTTACTTTACATTAACGACCTGCCAAGTGTCGTTTCTCCCGATTCCACCATGGCTCTATTTGCCGATGATTCTAAGTGTTTCCGGGAAATCAATACTCTTGAAGATTGTATTGATTTTGACTGTGATATCTCGGCAATAAATTAAAGGAATGGGGGGATTCATGGGGTATGTCTTTTAATTCCACCAAATGTAAGATTTTGCGCATAACACGCTCGCCCAATCCCTTAATATATTATTATTATTATTCTATGGGCAGCGGTACGGTTGATAGTGTAGATAACTATTCTGATTTGGGTTTTGAAGTTTCTACAGCATGGGTTTGAAGAATAACCATATCGATTTCATTACAAAAAAAGCGAATCGTTCACTTGGCTTTGTAAAACGCACGTGCGGTTTTAGGACACCCATTGCTGCTAAGAAGTTGCTTTATCTCTCTTTACGGTAGTACGTAGTAAGTTGGATTATGGAGTTCCAGTCTGATCTGCTCATCGCAAGCGTAACCTTGTCAAGTTGGAGGGTGTCCAGAGAAGAGCAACTAGGTACAGCTCTTACCCCTCTCCTTGCGACGAGAATTGATAGATCTCAATTTTTTGATCAAATGCAGACTAGGGCTCTATATATGACATAGATCTAACTAGATATCTGACCACTTACAATCCACCTAGACGCACTAGGCAAGGAGGCAAAGGTCCTTTACATAATACTTCAAAGTTTAGGACAGAAAGCTTTGCTTCTTCATACTTTAATCGTATAGTTCCCTTGTGGAATAATTTACCAGTTGAGCCTAGGCTTTCCTCTTCAGTCTCGTCATTTAAGCGCTTAACATTATTTGGCTTTTACTATGATAATTTTTTGTCCACCTTTAAGACTCAAGACACATGTTCTTGGGTGTCTGCTTGTCGCTGCGCCAATTGTAGGCCTGCTTATTTTTTCGCTTTTTCATATAACTTATAATATATTTGTTTAGTAGTAGTTTTGTTTAGTTTAGTTTTTTTCATTTTATTTTGGAGACTATCTTATAGGTGGCCACCACGTGTCTAGGTCTTCTCAACATTTTGTTGAAAGCTAAATAAATAGTTTATCAATCACGTGATGGCTACTGACCACGTGACTGCTTTTTGTGGCCGAAGACAAATAACGAAGGGCAATTTATACCTCGGGCATTCCACAGGAAGCCCGAGTAAAAAGAAACAAAGCAAAATAAAAAAATCCACGTAGCACACGATAATCTCTTAATGCCATCACAATACAATCTTTACTCAATACCCATATTCCAGATAATCTGTCTGGTCCGTAATATAACATCAGGCTGTGTAAATTAAATACCCTCATAATCAAATTCAAAAAGCCTTCAAAAGCAATGTTTCGGCCCTCCTTGGGCCAGGTTTTGGATGGATCAGTATCTCAACAAAAAACATTTCATAACTCCGTTGTAACTCGAACTCAACTCAAACTCAACTCAACCTCTAACTCGATGAATAGCTGATCCCGTCCCATAATTTTAGTTATAAAGAAAAACAAAATGGATTTCAATGGCTTTCAAACTAACCACCTCATTTTTAGCTAAATATTCCAAATTGACAGGCACGTGATAAATCACGTAATCATTTTTTTTTTTTTTTTTTCACAAAGTCAGATGTTAAGGAGATTGGCAATGATGAAAACAAATATCTAGATAGTTCTTGTTCGATTGTGAAAGAGATTTTTGTAATTATCCGTGACGCGTGAAAAGACCAAATATTTTTGCGTGATTTTATTTTGCAAAGGGGTATAGCGGACCCTGTTCATAGCCTCCTTTGCAGACGCCTTTTTGTGTCGGACCGACAAAAAAAAAAACGTCTGCAAAGGAGCACTTCCCGATGCAACAACATTGTATCATCTGTGACATCCATCTGAACCAGAGTTAACTCTGATCTGAAAAGAAAAAAGAACAGCCGCGAGCGAATTTTAAAGTCGCAACCACACGGCAGTCCTCTTCACTTGACTACGGTTAATTCCACTTCGTACCAACGTACACACAAACGTAACGTAAACGTAAACGGCGAGAACTACGATAAGTAATCAATAATAACTAATTAATTACTATCCTACGTTGTTATACAAAGGTTAAGGATTAAGGATTTCATGCTATAAAAAGACTCGCCGCCCCACCATTACTTTTGTAATTGGACATTAATTTTGTTACGGCTGGTAAAATTTCTTCGAATTGATTCTATTGGTAAAACTGGATGGCCAAGGTATCCCTTCAACTCACTGCGATCGAGGAAGATTTTCTGCTGGAATGGTTTTTCGAGGATTTGTTTTGGTTTTAGTTCAGCTGTTTGGAGTCGTTAAATTGGCCTTCACCTCCTACCTTCTCTCCTTCTTAGTTAGGCAGGGAAAAAGTAGCTAAACCCAGACGAAATCGACTGAAACGTCGTCAGAGGACTAAAGAGGAATAAAGCAAGACACTGATAAGTTTTTTGTTGAATTTTATTACAGTTTGAGTCATTTATTGAAGGTTCAAAAATCCCCATACATTCTCTTGTAAATTGACACTCGTCCAAGCCTGGGCTACCTGTGTTTCGATTTGTAATAGACAAATCTTTGTTTGCACGTCACGGCATAGGTGCCAAAAGTTTGAATGAAAATTTAATTTATTTCTCGTCCAATCGATTTTATTCTAAAATATGGTTTAGAAAACTGTGTTTGGAGATAATTTTTGAGCCGAATCGAAAGCGAAATAATTTGATGCACAAGATGTTTTATTCGGCAAGAGTTGTTATGTCACATAACTCAAACTGTACCGTATTGCTCCTCAGGACACCAACATTTCAGACCGTTTGAGAACCGTGAATAATATAAAAGTACTTTCACGTAAAATACGAATGTAATGTCTGTAACTATATAGAATTTTCTTTATTTGATGTAATCAGGCACAGCTTTAATTGATTCTTGTGAGACTTTGGAAAGACTAAAAATATATTTTTACTTTGATAAGAATTCTACTTGGCTATCCGCCATCATTTACATTGTAATACTAAAACGAAATGCCAAACGTCGTCTTGTTTTTAATTTTGACCTCGTAAAATTCAAGATTATCTTGAAGTGTGGTTTATTGTTGATTTGGTTGAGCCGTGTTTGCAATGTACATTTACTAGTTAAAGATGCGAAGGCAGGTTGAACATGATTTATATTTCTCAATGTTTCTGTTACATTTTATATAGTACTTCAGTTTTTCATGATCATTTTGCTTAATATGTAGAAATTTAAATAAACTTACCAAGGGCACTAGGACAAAGTCGGTGTGTGTGTATGCACTAGTCGAAGTAAACCCCTACCCCCACCCCCAACCAGGGACAGGCCTTGAAATGTGTCTATATATATTTGGATTTGAGGTCAGTAACCACATGGCCTCATAGAGGTCAATTTTTTACTCGTGCCCAGGCCGAAGGCCGCACGAGTCTAGGTTTACCTTTTGGTCTATCTATCGACGCTGTCAGAAATCTAAGTTTTACCCAAAAGTCTCTACAAACCTAGCTCCCAGTAATGCTTTGCGCGCGCGTGATTCAAGAAGTGATTAATAACAGTGTCCGCCATTGTAGATGACATTTCGAAGTAAGTTTTTAGCCTTTTTCTTCGCTATTATTGTTGTTCTTTCCATATGTTAGATAGAATTACCGTTTACAAATCTAAAGGAGATTTCTTGTTGAATATTTTGCTGATTCATAGAAGATTTATAAGAAATATACATGGAAATAAATCAGGTTTTTTTTTCAAAGTCTTGTTCTTTTGGGTTTTGTCCTAGGAACGCTGGACAATATTAACAACAGTGTAAAGTAATATAATAGTAGTTCCACGAAAGAAAAATAATTGCTCAATCAAGGTAAAATCAAACTAGTAACTTAATCAAACTTAAATGTGTTACTGATTTCGAGCTCGATATTTTCACGGGCCGCTGATTTTATTCCGAGCTTTTTTTGATTGTTAATATACGTTTTGAAAACGGTTTGAAATGATTGCAGAAGCTGAGCAATATTTGTATTCGGTTATTTAAAATAAAATACTTAGCTTTGAAAGATTAAAATCGAATTTTACTAGGCTCGTGCAAAGCAGCTTTGCCAAGCAAGGTAGTCGTGCAATGAAGCATGTGTATATTTTTAGAACCACAGGAGCCCATACCAACGTTTTAGTGTCAAAAATACAATAAAAATAAATAAAACTAAACAGGACCAATTTACACTTTATGTTCACTGTACTGGCTAATAATCATTAGTAACAACGTCATCTGTGGAAAAATGTTGTCCTATTTAATATTCAAGTACCAAGAGACAACTGCTACCTGGGCACGAGTAAACCTGCGCCCAGGGTCTAGTTTTCCTAGGTTCGGCCTCAAGCACTTCTGATTGGTTCGTCCTGAGGCACTTCTGATTGGTTCTGAGAACGTAAAAAACAATGCCCTTCATTCGTCAGTCCTCTAGATTTAATGGCTGACAGTGGCTAGATTTAATGGCGGGCAATGGCTGGAGTACAGCTTTGAAAAACAGGCCCTTTGAGCAGTAAAAAAAGCAAAGTGGAGCTTTTTACTTGAGGCATACCCAAGTTCATTATAGGAACATTACAATGGACAGCTTTTGAACTCGGTCACCGATTCTACGGCAGGAAAATGAATTCTAAAGGGACTTCTTCAAGTTGTACACTTTCCCTTCGAGCTCTTATCATCAAAGCACAGTGTCCCTCACAGTTCTCACTGCATATGTTGCTAAACGAACAGCAATAGAGGGAAGTCGACTGTATATTTCCCATCAAACAGTAATGAGAGCTAATGGGCCGGTTTTTAACTCGTGGATTGCAAATTCACGAGTTATAGTGAGGGGCAGAATATGCAAATGAGTCACTCACTCGCAAATCTGTAAACATACGGGACCTTACAATAATACCTTATATGGTTGAGAGTTTAAAACTGTCTGTCCGTCTGAGGATATCGCATAAATAGTATAAACAAACATGCGGGAGTGGAAGGGAGGGGAGGTGTGGGAAGGAGGGCGAGGAAGGGAGGGGAGGGTGGGGAAGGCGGGCGGTTAAGGGAGGGGAGGGTGGGGGAGGAGAAGAAGGAGAGGGAAAATTGAACCAATCTGGCTGATAGTCAAGCGACATGGAGCGACTCGCGGTCAGCGCTATTTCAGAGCTGAACATCAGTTCGAATTCTACCAGAAACTGCCCTCGGATGACTTCAGATTTATAAAAGTCAAGACTATTTTGAGGTAGAAATTCTAGTTGTAGCTGTAGGCAAGAGATTCGCGCCACCGAAATTTTACAATTCATGTCGCTTCAGCCAGTTCTGATTCTTTAATTTATAACTCGGCAAGAAATCAGTGCGTCTACGGCTTGGCTTTTTATTAAGTTTCAAATCTTGTAATCGACTGACTGTATACAGGGGCGTACAGGGGTTTTCTCGTGACGCGTGATCGGGCATTTTTGTTTTTCGTGATTCGGGATTCTAATATATCATTTCTCGTGATCCGTGCATGACACTTCTCTCGTGACACGTGAAAAGCCGAAATAATTCTTCGATATCCGTGATTTGTGGATGTATTTTTCGGGATTTTTATCCAATTATTGAATTCTTACCGTTGAGTTAACCATTAACTTACTGATAAGAGATGACAGAATGATTCCATAACGTTGTAGGTGCAGTTTGTCAAAATAAGTTAATCTGCAACTGGACTAGGCACTATGCAGGCTATATGATTGGTTGTATTGTTTCCGGGCTCAACCGCAGCTACCGATCGTCATCAAATTACCAGTTACAGCTTACGCGTTTTTTTCGTGATGCGGGAAAATCTGAACTGGCGTCCCGTGACTCGGGATTTTTCGATTTTATTTTCCGTGATCCGTGACAAAGACCCCCCCCCCCCCCCTGTACGCCCCTGTGTATACTTTGAGACGTATATTGAGGCAGTAACTAATACTTCAGATAGAGTAAAATGAGAGATTTATAGTTAGAAGTCTGTCCCATTAGTTATGTCTTTGACAAGTGACCGTCAATTGCATTACACATATAATGTCTAGTACATGAGATTTTATATTCATAGCGATATTTTGCTGCAGACACAGAGAGAAACTTTCTTATGTTTGTTCGGATAGCTTCTCCTTGCTGTTTGTGGGGCTACAACCATAAAAACAAATACCCTGAAAACGTAGCTTGTTTATGTAATTCGAGCTAAAGTGATCGTGGCCTCACCAAGAAACACGACACGACTTTGTCCTGAAGCAATAAGAGAAAGTAAGCTGTCGTTCATCTAATGAAAAGTCTCTGGTTGAAGTAGGTAATTTATATTTTCGCCTTCAAATGAAAACTCGTCATTTCACTAAAATGTATTTTTTGGGCTTCCTGTGGTCATTTTGGTCAATCCACGAGTTACCTCCCCCATTGGTGGTTTGATTGTACTAAATTTAACAAATCGAATATAGTTTTTCATTGTCTGTCCTATTGTTGAGGGTAGTTGGGTAATCGGACTCTATTGCTAGGAAGGGCAGGGGACCGAATGAAATAATGTGGTCAAGGGTGGACTGGATAAATATATGAGCTCATACTTGAACTAGCACATGAATTTGAGTGTGGGGTTGGTAAATCCAGTTTAACACTACTCATCAGGGGTTAAGATATTAAACTGTTGTCATTGTGGTGGATGACAAACGTGTTTCATACTTCAAGCCGGCCTTGAAGCTTAACCCTACACGTGATTACCAAGCAAATTGCATGTGATAGTAGTGGGGGTAAAAGAAAAAACGGGTATAAGGCGAACCCCGGACTTACGACTTAGGTGTAAAACAAAGTAGGGACAAAATATGGCCAAAACTGTGGACTAAAAAGGTGAGATAACAACCAAGAAAATATAAAAAGGATTTAGCGAATAAGGGGTTAAGTGTGTCTGCTCACCTTTGATATGTATGAAAGGTCTGAAAACCTGAGGGTTGTGATGCATTAGAAATTTCCAGACTCAAAGCAAAAGCTAAACCGCACTGGAAAGGAGCTTAACGTAAAAGCCGGTAGGGAAGGAAACGTCAGGGAATTTGAAGGGAAATACGCGTGAGCAAAAACATTTGAAAAAACCGGTGAGCTGTAGCCCTGTTGGAATTTGTGCAAAAGTTGGTAAGAGGATAAAGATTATTCGAAAAAATGGAGAGGGGAAGGAGGAGTAAAAGGAAAATCGAGTGAAAACGAGAGAAATGGAAAAAAAAGGGTTAGGAAAGGAAAAACCAAGGCGATGGATGAAAAATAGCCAAACGACGGGAATTGGGGTCCCTGTGTAGAAAAGTGCACCAAAGGTGGGAGAAGGGGGACTGGGGGAAATAACAAAATGGCGGTCGGCAGTGATGGACGGACTGTAAATCCAAAGGGAAAGACCAAAACTACGAGAGTGGACGGAGTATGGGGAAGAGGTGGTAGGAGGGTCAACAAATAGGTAAACAAAGATTTACAAAAAATAGATATTGTATTTGTAAAAGCTAAGCTAATTACAAAATGTGGGGGAAAAAATTTAAAAAAACTTAGTGTCCTGGAATCTTAATGGTCTATTAAGACACAGAAAGACAGTCTGGGACTTAGCGAAGAAGAATAGGTATGTAGTATCTTGGTAGTGCAGATAAACGTGGTGATAGAAATGTTACTGAAGAGAGCGACGGGACATAGTGTGACATACAAGAGACGGCATGAGTTAATACAATGAAGTGTGTCCACAATAGTGGTTGATGTCCTCCACGATAGTAAGCTTAATATAAAATGATGTACAGTTTCAATAAACGTAATGTACGTAACCATGGATATCCTGAACATAACTCCAGATACTGATACTCGGAACATGTAGAGTATAAAATTCGTATTACTGCCAGTGAGAGAGTAGTGGAACTTGGTGTAAAAAGAATGTATTAGTAAAAGTAATGTACTTTCTATTTTCAGAGTGGATGTAAATGAAGCTCCCAAGTAAGCATAAGTACACCAGATGATGAGTGTTAAAATGTTCCATAGTGGTATCTTAAGGCAGTCACAGTTGATATTTCTCAAGTAGTTATAGTGGAGTAATCCAGCATATATTTCATGTATATAATTGCAGTGGTAAAACAGTAATTGAATGTACCAATAAGGAGCCTTGATAGGTGGTAATTGTATAATTATAAACTGACAGGATAGACGTCTGTGTAGTAATAAGTCGTGGAGGAGGGGTCATAAATGATAGGATGAGTTGATGTCCCAGTGGCATTGTTGAGGGGTATCAGGCAGCCAACCAAGAAGGGTAAGGAAGAGGAAAGGAAAAGAGGGGATCAGCCATAGTGTTGATGCGTGAGTGCTTGTGGCTAACTAAAGCGTGTGTGGACAAGTATGTCCTTCAGATTAGGATGTCGGCTGAAAGCTGTTGTGGGTGGGTCAGGAAAGATGAGAGAAAGTTCAGGGTCCTTGGAAATCAAGAACCAGAGGTGGTGTAGGATGGAGGGAATGGAGTGTAAATTGGGATGATATGGTACAATGAAAGGTAAAACCTGTTTGTGAATAGGCGAGGGTGTTGGTGATGGTCTGTTGAGTAAATGGGATTGAGTGAAGTGTAGGATTTTGCTGAAATTGTGGTTGATGAGAGAGTTAGGGTAGCCTCTGGAGAGTAGGATGAGTTTGAGTCGTAGTAATTGTTTTTGTAGTTTGTCATTGTTTGTTATGATACGTCTGAACCTCAGGGCCTGGCTGTAAATCATTCCTGATTTACATTGTTGGGGGTGGTGTGAGGTATGGTGTAGTAACAGACTGCTATCAGTTGGTTTTACGTAAATGGTGGATTCCAGTTTTCGGTCTGGGGTTAAGTAAATTAGGGTGTCTAAAAAGTTGATTTCTGAGGGGGAAAAAGTAAACTGGAATTTGATGGTGGGGTGGAAGTTGTTAAGGAAATGGAAGAAATTATGTAAAGATTCTTCCCCATGGGTCCATATCATGAAAATGTCATCGATGTATCTCTTCCATAGTAGTGGTTGCTGTTTGTTTGGGGTGTTGGACAGTATTTTTTGTTCAAGTTGATGTAAAAAAATGTTTGCAAAAGAGGGGGCCATCCTAGTGCCCATTGTAGTTCCTAGGGTTTGTATGTAGTACTGGTTATTAAATGAGAAAAAGTTATTCTTTAAAATGAATCGGAGGAATGTGTCAAAAACATGTAGTGGTGGTCTGGCATTTGCAGGGATTAGTGAAATGGCCTGCAATGAGCAATAGATGCCTTCATCTTGGGGGATGTTGGTGTATAGTGATGTGACGTCAATGGTAACCAAGAGGGCATTTGATGGCAAGGGAAATTGAACGTTCAGGACTGTTTGTAAAAAGTGATTGGTGTCTTTGATGTAAGAAGGTATGAGTGGTACAATCTGTTTAAGAAAGTGGTCTACAAAAATGGACAGTTTCTCAGCTAGACACTAGATTCTACTAGACACTAGATTCTACTAGATTTTAATATAGTCTAGTGTAGATTCTACTAGGTTCTACTAGATTTTAATATAGTCTAGTGTAGATTCTACTAGATTCTAGTATTCTGGTATAGATTCTAGTATTCTAGATTAGATTCTAGTAGGGGTGATAGCCTGGTAGCTATCGATAGCCTGATAGCCTGCTATTTGATAGCCTGATAGCCTGCTATCGATAGCTATTAGTCTATTGATAGCCTGCTATCGATAGACTAATAAATATGCGAAGACGTAAAGACTGCAGGAGGAAGACGTAAAGACTGCGGGAGGAAGGTGTAAAGGCTGTCGGAGGTTCCCTTCGAGCAGGCTATCAGGCTATCGATAGCTACCAGGCTATCACCCCTACTAGAATCTAATCTAGAATACTAGAATCTATACCAGAATACTAGAATCTAGTAGAATCTACACTAGACTATATTAAAATCTAGTAGAACCTAGTAGAATCTACACTAGACTATATTAAAATCTAGTAGAATCTAGTGTCTAGTAGAATCTAGTGTCTAGTAGAATCTAATATCTAGTAGAATCTAGAATCTAGCTAGAATCTAGTAGAATCTACACTAGACTATATTAAAATCTAGTATCTAGCTAGAATCTAGTAGAATCTACACTAGACTATATTAAAATCTAGTTAGAATACTAGAATCTAGCTAGAATACTAGAATCTGGTAGAAGGTATTAGAATGCTAGAATCTAGTTAGAATACTAGAATCTATACCAGAATACTAGAATCTAGCTAAAATACTAAAATCTACACTACATGGGATACCTGTGGATCAGCTCGAAGGATGGTTTCCATGGTTACTAGAGGAACCTCCAGAGTTATGTTATACTTTCAAAGAATGTTATATAAGAATCAACAAAAAATGATCTTCAAACTTTCGTCTTTATTTTTCAAACAAACATTTAAAAACAAAAGTGTAAAGATTGACAAAATCAGGAAAACCATATATGTTCTCGGCACACAAATGTTACAAAAATATTTGTCTTTAGCTGCTTTGAAAAGAGAGTCTATCTTCCTATGACAAAGGTACTAGTCTTTTTCTGATTGGTCATTGTATAACAAAATATATTCTGTTAGTCTTCCGTATATTTCTACTTTTTATTATTTTTCGACAACTGTTTGCATTCCTTACAACATTCGCCTAAAGCACGCAACATATCAAGCTCTAATTCCTTAAAATCAAGGGTTAGGCGGATATTTGATAAAAGTTTACACCATGTAATGTATTCTTTGTGACCGTCCTTTGTTTGCAGCTCTTCTTTAGTATACCAAAATAAAGGGACTGGAAAGGGAAGGCCAAAGGCTTCCATGATGTAAGTGTACAAAAGTCGGACCATCCTTCCATTGCCATCGCCAAAGGGGTGTATTTGCAAAAATTTGTAGACGAACCATGACGTTAAGTGAATTAAACTTTCCAAAGAATCTAATCTATCTGTTGTGCGTAGACTTTTACGGTGGATCTCATCCAGCCGGCGGTTAAATTCATCGATTATCATCTGCATGGTTTGGTCAATGTCACAAAATCTCGTATAATAGTGTATTTTTCCTTCAAATTCTGTCAACCTTTCTTTCACGCTGTATTGCCCTACGGTACATAAATGACTACGATGTTCCATCAGTATTTTGTGAACTTCGCATATGATATTGTTCTCTAATAATCCAATTTCCAAGACGTCCGAAGCCAGTCTGTGAAGATATCGATAGGCTTCTATAAATCCAACAGTGTCTCTATAGTCCAAAGTTTGATCTTCATCATCAGCTCCATTTATTAAGATTTGATAGACCGTTTCCTCATCTACTAGTCCTACATTTTCTTACTTTAACGACTGACATACATAACGAGCAAGCATTCGATTTGATTCCTTGTGTTGTTGAGACAAGAAACTTTCTTCAGGACAGCTCATCTTGACTTCCCTTGTAGTTCTCTCTAAGACTCAAAAGTGAGTGGCCTAGCTCTTCGCTGAACTGAAATTTTTGTACCGTTTTTAGGACGTTTTTCGGTCGTTTGAAGATTTTATAACGGCCCAAATTCTTTAGCCAATTATGCAAGAATCGGCCTGATGGTAAACAATACTTTTGCGGGTGGCTGAATCGAACACAATAGACGCTTAAGCGTGTCACTACCAATTCGTTCTGGAAATCAAGCATGTATAATTTTAACATACTTTAATCTCAAGTGAATAAGGAATTAAAAAAACACAATTCCTTTAAATAGTCCTTTAAACAATAAATATATAATGCCAATTATGTCTTTTCTAATAAGAAATGGCACAAAATAATTCTTATACAAGTCAGGGTTATCATAAACAACTAAGAACTTGCAAGGCAAAACTATCCTTGTTAGAAGGTTTGTGGTAATGTCTCTCAAATGTCCTTGTAGAGGACCAATCAGCAGCTTTCAGAATCACATCTACTGGGAGACCAGAATCAGCAGCTTCAGAGGTGGCAGCTGCTCTAGTAGAATGTCCCTTGAAAGACAAATCAATTCCTGCCAACTTGATTGCATCACACAACCATCTGGATACTGTCTGACTACTAACATGTTTATGAGGCTTGACATATGAAACCAGAAGTTTCTGATCCTGTTTAAGTTCCTTTGTCTTGTCCATATAGAAGTTCAAACATCTTACTACACACACCGTGGAGTCTTGTTCAAACTTTGGCAGGAATATTCTTCTTGGTGGATGATAAGCCCTAGAATTCTTAACATGAACAGGGATGATAGATTCCAATGAATTTGCTTTCTTTGAGAGAGATTGACAGTCAAGAGCAACTAGTTCATGAGCTCTTGCAGCTGATGTCAAAGCTAGTAAACATACTGTTTTAAGAGTTAAGTCTTTCAGTGATAGATCTTCAAGGGGTTCCATTTTAGATAACTTCTGCAACACTAAACCAACTGACCAAGTAGAACAGTATTTCGGCCTAGGAGGTCTTAACTCAAATATACCTTTCATAAATCTAGATAGTAAAGGTAGACTCCCCACCTGCTGTCCATCAACTGGATCATGAAATTGTGAGATACAGGCTTTGTAAACACCAATTGTTCTATAGGCTAGGTCTCTCTCATTGAACTGTTCAACCAGAAAAGTTAAGATATCACTCACAGGTGCTGAAAATGGACATTTATTCCGTTCAATACACCAGCTATACCATAATTTCCAAGGGCCTTCGTACCTCTTCTGTGTGCTATCTCTCCAGGAGGCCATAAGGACATTGCACACCTGTGATGAAAAGCCTGTTGTTTGGAGACGATCCCTGAAAGAGGCCATGCAGCCAATCGAAGTGTCCTCCATAATGGGTGGACTGCTTCCTGATCGAAGGGAAGTAGTGAGGGTTGTCTTTGACATTGGAAGTAGAGCTGGATAATCTGTCAACATCTCCAACAGGATTGGGAACCATGGCTGTCCTGACCAGTGTGGTGCTATCAGAATCCCTGTTGCTCTGTCCTCTCTCATCTTGAGAAGGATCCTTGGTAAGAGTACTATTGGAGGGTGGATAAAAACTGTCCACTGGTTCCAATTCTGAGAAAAGGCATCTACAGCTAATGCTTCCGGGTCTGGATAACGAGCTACATATAGTGGGAGCTGATAATTGATCCTCGAGGCAAACAGGTCTATCTGTGGAGTGTAGAACCGGGAGGTCACTGTCTTGAATATGGCTCTGTCGAGTGTCCATTCTGTTCTGTTGTTGACGTTTCTGGAGGCAAAATCTGCCTCCACATTGAGAACACCTGGAAGATGTTTGGCTGTAATCCATATGTCTTTGGACAGGCAGAAAGTCCAAATTTCTAATGCCAACTGTGCAAGGGTTGGTGACTTTGTTCCCCCCCTTTTGTTCAAGTAGGCCACAGCTGTAGAATTGTCCATTAGAGCTAGAAGTTCTAGGTGACGTGGATTGGTCGCTCCTTTGCCGAGAAAGGATTGTATTGCAAGGAAGGCTGCCTTCAGCTCTAGGACATTGATATGAGCTTTGGATTCTGTCTCCTCCCATTGACCCCCTGTTCTCTTCCCCTTGCAAAACGCTCCCCAGCCTTTTTGGACGCATCTGTTGCTATTGTCAGATCGAAAGGAGGAAGATTCAAGGACATTCTGTTGTGCAGATTCAGTCTGTCCGAAACCCACCATTCCAGTTCTGCAAGTACCTCTTGATTGAGGTGAACCTGGTGGTTCTGTATTTTCTGGTATCTGCCATTCCTGTGTAGATAAGCTATAAATTGACTCTGGATCTTTCGGTAATGTAGAGGTGCTTCCCATATGCCGATCCTTGCCATGTGGTTCATCCGACCCAATACTGTAGCTAGATCTCGTAATCTGCAATTCTTGCTGCTCCTGAGCACTGCACACTCCTTCTGAAGATTTTCCATCTTGTCGTTGGGAACAGCTATGGTCATTGTGCTGGAATTTAGAAGCGCACCCAAAAATACTATCTCTTGAGTAGGGGCTACAGAGCACTTCTCTCTCTTTACCAGAAATCCCAGATCTGTCAGGAGTTGAACAATTAAATTGAAAATGTTCAATGTCTCTTGGAATTCCTGATGCATTATCAGAAAATCGTCTATATAGTTCACTATGCGTATTCCTGCTGCTCGCAAACGAGCTACTACTGGCTTCATCAGTTTTGTGAAAGCTCGAGGAGCTGATGCCAGTCCAAAAGGAAGACATTGGAATTCGTATGTGTTCTCCAATATTTTTATTTTATTTTTTTAACCAGATCCAAGCTCTCCAACTTGAACTTTTCTGTCATTACATATCTGTTGAGTGATTTTTAATTTGAAGATTGGGCGGATCTTGTTGATCTGCTGCATTGTTGATCTACAAACATTGTTGAAATGAACTGTCCCTCTTTGTCTCGTACTGCTTTCACTGCCCCCTTCTCTACTAGTAGTTCTAATAATACTGTTGCAAACATTTCTGATTGTTCCTGAGATTTCATCTGGGTAATGTGACGGTGCCACTGAAATGGCTTCAATATCAGTGGGATTTTGTACCCACTGTCTGTAACACCCACTTGTCTAGGTGTTACAGGATCTTTTTCCAGTTTTCTTGAAAATAAGCGACATGCTGTATCTAATGCAGGACGGTTGATTTTATCTATCTTTGGTATGTTGTAGTCATATATGGTTGGAACTAGCGGTTCCTTTGGAGTATCGTCCTTTCTTTGCACTGAACTCTCTGTTGAAATAAGGGTTGTCTGATGCTGAACACTTGGACCCAAGCCTTTGCTGGCCCATTTTCGTCTGCCCCACTGGCGATATTCTGATCCACTTTGGGTATGGAAAAGGAATGGCTTCTTGAACTGTTGTTTTCTCAGTTTGAAGGGTGTTGCAATCATCTTACTATTTGCTCTGGGGTGGTCCTGTTCACTTTGAATAACCCTGTAAAACTGATCAGGAAACAGATGTTTATCTGTAGGGATGTCTTCTTGTTTGTTTTAGCAGTGCGCATATCCATATGAAATATGCGCGTTATAAATATTAAATTATTATTATTATTCTTTGAGTGTGCGTTTTCCCACCTCTGTTAGGAATTCAGAAAACCGTTTTTGTCGCCAATTATTTAGGCGAATATTGGCATTTCCAAGTAGTACTAAGGCATCTTCCAGTAAGGCCTTTATTACATCTGGGTCTGCACATCTTCCTCATCTTCTGGATCCTCTAGAATTTCCAAAGCGGCTGCCAGTGGCCGAGCCACCGTAATAAATGGAGCCTGACGTGCTGCTATTGCCTCGTCAGTGGTAAATACATCTTTGGTCTTATGATAACCAAACTTGCGTATGATGTGCTCTTTCATACCAGATTCCATTGAAGGTGCTACAAGAATATCATCAGCACCTTTAAGTTGGGGATATTTCTCCATAAGATTGGTCCAGACTTCCTTTTCTAGTTGCTTTGAGAAGGCAGTTTTAACAAATGCCATTACATCCTCAGATACCTCTGTTTCTTTATTAGAAGAGTAATAGCGCTCAATACGAGCACTGGATAGAGAGGCTGGAACATCATTCTTTTTTGGTAATTCCTTGTCACTGGCAGAGGATGAATTTAGGTCATCCTTGTTCCTGTATTCCTCCATTGCTTGTTGGAGTAACCTTGGCAAGGTATTTTCTAAGGATAGCGTGACTTGGTCGTCGACTATTCTCCTGAGGGCTTCGTCATCAGGTCTGTTCGAGCTGGCACTCCGAACAGCAGGATCAGGTCTGTCCGAGTTGGCACTCTGAACAGCCATGGCCACATTACATTCCCTTGAGGTTGGCACCTCGAAAAGGAAATAAATATATGTAAACAATAACGTTGATAACCACAAGTTCGTTTGTAAAGCCACGATTAATATCGTGACATGACATCTCTATTTTGGAATCATCTTATCTGTCAAAAGATGAATAAAACAAAACAAAAAACAAAATCTTTTATACAGAATATAATTCTACCTGTGGAGCATCCATAGAGTTAATTTGATTCAAAATGATGAATAATTCAAAGAGGATTACAATGGATTTCTTTCTGATGCAAATCGTGAATCCAACCGAAGCGATGCCCACGAAATAAGAGGAAGTAGTGCGCATGCGCAAAAAATTTATATGTGGGTCCCAGTCCGCGGCGGCCGCGCTCTGCATCAGTATTGTGACTATCAGTCGTAGAAGGTACGAAAGAGAACCCAGTATTTTTCTGTTTAACTCCTTAAAATGGAAGGCAAAATAACTGTGATGGGCGAAGAAGAGTCTTTTATCCTTTCTACCATGCATGCCATGTGGAAAAACCGTTGCCTCAGTCTCATCGTTGGCCTCAAGATTCCCGAGCTGCTATGCTCTGCTGAAGAACCTTCTCTCAGTATTGAAGACATCGCCAAGAAGTCAGGATGCACATCAAGCAAAGGCCTTTACCCCGTCATGAAAGTGCTGGCCCAATGGGGCATTGGTAAAGAACTGGAAAACAAGCATTTTGCCAAGAACCGGGGCATGGAAGTGCTGAGACGAGACAAGCAACCAGGTCTAGGCCACTTCTTTAACTACTTCTGTAGCGATGAGCATTTTTCAGCGATGCGTTCTCTGCCAGCGTGCGTGAAACATGGCCAGCCAGCATTTCTGTTGGAACACAACATGACCCACTTTCAATATATGGGTGACACTGAAAATCACCTATATGACAAAACGAAGATGTTCGAAGGCTCATCTGGATATCTTGTTGGAAGCGACGAGCGAAGGCGGGAGTTTGTTGAAAATTATTTAAGTTCGAATGCACACACAACGCACCTCACAACTCTCCAAGACGTAAACGAAGTCAATAACGTGTTTCAAGCTTTCCAGTGGTCTACCTCTAACACCCTGGTGGATATGGGTGGATGTTCAAGCGAATTTCTTGCAGCTATCATGAAATTGCCAGGCTGTGAGCACATCCATGGATACGTTCTCGACTTACCAGACGTAATTGATAAGGCACTGCAAAAAGGGGTCCACTTCCATGGAGACCTAAAGGATCGCATCAAGTTCATTAAACATGATTTTACCTTACCATTTCCAAGCGATCGTCAACTGCAAGCTGACACTGTGATGTTTAAGAATGTGCTAAGTGCGTTCATTCATGACCATGAATTGATGGCTAAGATCCTGCTCAACTGTCGCAACCTCTTCCCCTCACAAGGTGGAAGACTTTTGATTATTGACTTCGTTGCCGTTGATGTTGGTAGCGAAGACAACCTCGTTGGAATAAATGGCTTGGAATACGGGGCACTTTCAATTCACTGGCTAAGCATTAGTGGCAATCCTATTCTAAGCAGAGCTGAATGGATCAAAACTCTCCAAGAAATCGGCATCAAGACTGGCTATCAGTTGAAACAAGTTTATAACACATTTTCAGGAGGAAGCACGATATTTGAACTTTCTTATACCACTGTTTAAGGGTGTTTTTTTTTTGTAATTGTACGAGTCTGTACAAAGTAAGCAAAGACTATAGTCATGTCTCGACACTGTTTTTTCAACTCGATCGTGCATGACCGCAAATGTCACGCACTTCAATATTAGGACTAGGCACAGGTAGCCCAAGCTTATAAAATTTATTAGAGAATGTATGGCGAAAATGAGTTTTTACTAAATAAAAATATCAAAAATGACAAATCAGTCATGAAACTTAGTCTGAATGTTTAAATGAACTTCCTCTTTCACCCTATGTTATTGGTTTTCCGATATCATACCGGAGGGGGAGGGGGGTACTCCTTCCAGTTTTGGGTAGGAATGTGCTGCTGAGCCCCTCGAACCCTGACCCTGTTCCAGAGCAAAATTGATACCCTGTTCCAGAGTAAATGCCTGCCTCATTTCTTTGCTTCCGGCCAAGTTGACGTGTCGTTACCCCTTTTAGCCCGGCCTTTAATTTAGACGAACTTTGTTAAATAGATACCCTGTCCCAGAGAGTAATTACAGTTTTATATACCCTGTTCCAGAGTAAAATCGCGAAAACCCTATACCCTGTTAATTTGGTTGCATGTACCCGTATAGCGAATATAGGGGAGTACCCCCCTCCCCCCGGATATCATATCTTCTTTACTGAAATAACACAGAATCACTGTAAACTAGACGCACTCGTGCCCCTGTGAAAGCTAAGGAAGCCTAAAGTCGGCTTAAAAGGACATTTACTACCTGTTGTTGTTACAACCGTTATCGTTGAAGTGCGACCTGCAAAGTTCAAAGTCTCTTTTGAAAACAAGCATTGAGACTGCACTGAGACGGACGTCAATCAAATTACGCCAGAGAGACAATTGACATGCAATTTTACTCTCAAATAAGAAAAAAACTGACTCGTATTTATTGAAAAAGCTTTACTTTCATTTAGAAAGCTTAGATTTTGTATTTTCCTTCGTAAGTACAAGATATTTTCTTGGTTTTATTGTCAAAATCGCTGTTTGTTTTGATTGAATGATTTTCCAAACTAGACTTTGAACTTCACGGGTCGCACTTCAACGATAACGGTAGTAAGCTTTCTAAGGCTAAGGTCAAACGTCGTACTTCACATGAGCCGTATTTAATTCAAAGAAATAAGTTCATGTAAAGTTCGACGTTTGACCCAAATTAGGTGCGACTGATTTGGTACGACCGAGTCTAAGTCGTTTTATACGACTGACTCGGGCGTGCTACACTTGAACTTAATTAACTGAGTTTTAGGATCGACTCATTTAGTACGACGTTTGACCTGGCCTGTCGAACTAAATTGTTTGGGTCGACCTGAAATTCCTCAATAAGTACGGCTCAATTAAGTACGACGTTTGACCTTAGCCTAAATGAAAATGAAGCTTTTTCAATAAATACGAGTCAGTTTTTTTCTTATTTGAGAGTAAAATTGTCAATTGTCTCTCTGGCGTAATTTGATTGACGTCTGTCTCAATGCAGTCTCAATGCTTGTTTTCAAAAGAGACTTTGAACTTTAGAGGTCGCACTTCAACGATAACGGTTGTAATAGACTTTTTAACAAGACGCTCCACGAAGCGTACACTGGTTGCCTGTAGTTCAACAAGTCGCATTACGCGCATTTAATCATATAACAAATGTTAAAATGCGCAATATAAGCATTAAATATTATCAAAATAATATTAGTTACTATACAGGAAACAGCTTTCAGTATGGATTTTTTATTACATTTGTACAACAAACACGACTCATTACATTTTTTGACTATGTCTACACTAATGTAAATGCATTTGAAAACCCGCATCTTTCACTTCAAAACGTACCAAATATGCATGAAAAGCTCCCTCGGTCGGCCTCAAAACTGGAAAGCGTTTTCAAACAGATACGGTTAAAGCCAGTGCTCTTACACATCGTGCACGGAAGACCGCAGCGTAGAAAAAGCAGAAGTACTTCTGTAAAAAGGTGATATGGTTACGTCTTACGATCAGTCCATAATGGCACGTTTTTCTCTTGTGAGAACGCTAAAAACGGTGGGGTTTCACCAGGACGAGTGTAGACATAGTTTTAGTTAATGAAGAAAATCGGTTCTATGAGAAAATAAATAGAGTAAAAGTCTTAATAAATAGACTTAAAGACTTAATAGATGTAATAAAAAAAAGTTATGTTTGTTTGCCTCTCATGGCTGCCCCCGGGGGGGGGGGGGACTCCATTGTAAAAGGATCGGGTACCAGTGCCCGTCTGAAATTTTTAACAATACCCCTAAAAGATACCCGAAGTCTTTTAAGAAGGGCGTGGCTGGACGATTTTTAACCAATAAGAGATACCAGCGATAACAAGCTAATGAATTTTAATTACTGGTATAAAATTGGACGGTCGACACGCTTTTGTTGGGCAAATTTCTTCCAGTTTGAGAACAAGATAATAAGCAATGGGGCCTTTTGATACCCTAAGAAATACCAGAAAATGCTAAAACTCTAAACTTCAACTGCAATACCCTAAAAGATACCAAATCGCTGATTTTTACTCCTAAGAGATACGACGAGCATACCCGATCCTTTTACAATGGAGTCCCCCCTCCCCGGCCTGGCTGGTCCTAATAGCTGATATTTTAAACATATTTCAATAGAACAAAGGTTTCAGTTGAGACTATCCGGCAAGTTTCTGTTCTTTTTGTACTTTTGGGCTCTTTCTTGCACCTGAGCCATGAAGACAATACAACAATAGCCAAGAATAAAGAACTTGGAATGAAACAATACCCTGAAATACAAAGAACACTAACCCAGAAAACAATACATCCTGTAACACAAGTAAAGACCCTACTTTTAAGCCCGGTCTGCACGGTACGACATGTCGGCCCGATTTGAGTTTTATTGTTTTTTAGTACTCCTTTTTCATTCAAAAAATCGGCCCGACACGAGAAAAATCTGTTGTACTGCAACAGATTTTTGTGAATCGGGCCGATTTCTCTTTTCCCAAACGAAGCTTATCAAAAATCGTGCCGACATATCGTGCCGTGTAAGCCAGCCTTAAAGCCTGATAGCTTTGAATTGAAACCTTCGCTCAGATTGTCATTACATTGTAACTTAAATAGGAGAGGAGTTTTTGCAGCCAGTAGAGATGGTTGGAAATCAGGTTGATTCAAACTAATTCTGATACATTCAAAAACTTGAATGCAAAGCTTTCTCTTATTACTAAAATGTCATTTTTCTTTTGTCTAACAATCAAAATCTTATAGTAAAATGCCATTTCAGTGTAGAGAAAGATAAAAGATGAATTTTCAAATTCAATTGGATTGGTAAGGGTGTAAAGCCCTGTGCAAAAGTTCCCAACAACGTTGGCTCCAATATGTTGGATGCATCTGAACATCCTTAAAGTCCCTAAAGTCAACAAATGTGCAACATTTCTTTTGTTCTGTTATAACCAAAGCCTTACACAACAATGTTGGATCCATTTGAACAACTGACCAACAACTGACCAACAATATCTGAGCCAACAATGCTTGATGTTGTGAGCTTTTGCACAGGGCTAAAATGAACTCAATCTGCAGGGGTGCATCAAGGAGGTATCGTTCAGAAGGGGGGGAATCAAACGAATATTTTGGAAAAGTATCAACAAACAAGAGTCCAGTGTCATCTTAAGAGGGGGCATGCACCCCTGCACCCCTCCCTTAAAACCACCCTGGTCTGAAGTACAAGATATTCAAGGACATCTTTCTACGAGAGACTTGTATATCTTGGAATAGTTGTCCCAAAGTAGTCTTGTTTGAGCATTCTCTTGAGCAATGGTCTCGGAACATGAGTTGACGGTATTGATGAAGGACTGATAAAATGATTTTTGTAGGGTTTTTCTGGTTTGTCTGTTTTTTGCTGTTGAGGAGGAGCTGATGAAGGTCTGATATGGTTACCCACAAGATGGCTCTTGTGGAATCTATTTTGGTTTGCAAACACATTAATAGCACTGTGATCTAGAAAAGGAATATAAGAGATGCACATTAATTAGTGCATGGATGAGTCAATTCAAGTGAATTTTTAAGTATGGTGGCCTAGCTAATGAGCCAACAAATTAAAGCTTATAAATTATTGATCCTGGAGCTGATGCTTATTCTAGAGTAGACAGCTGGCACTTATTGAAAGGATCAAAGGCCCTTAATTGAACCATTACATAATTTACCTTCTTTCAAAAGCTGTTTCATATAACTTGAGGTTATGCAAGGAGGTTCTCTTTCTCTTTCTGAAGATCGATCTAAAAACTCAACTTAATATATGTTGTGATTATATTAGTTAAACATGTTTTGCACTGAAATAAGTTTGTGATGGCAAATAAAAGGGCAAATTAAGGTCAAAGTGTCATGAGCTCCCATATATTTGAGTTGTTGATGATCATCCGAAATTTTCATTTTCACCTCTAAGAGGTACCAAAATGGGAGCAGCTTGGGCCCTTTTTATGCCTAAAGGGTACCAATAAAACACACAAAGCTTCAATATGGGAATCACTTATTTTGGTAAAAGTACCAACGTCTGAACATAAGTAACCAATAAAAAGATGCCAAATCCTGTGATTCTGATCTCTAAAAGCTGTGAGGATCATCCCTGTCCAAAATACATGGCCCCAGGCCTAATTCACAGCCCCAGCTGCGCTCGTGATTCCACTTGAGTTTTGAACATTTTATGACGTCAAGAGTGTGTCAATAAGAGGACAGACAACTCAAAACCATCTTCAATTTGTTAATTATGTACATATGATCCATTACCAAAGCTGGGACCTCAACCCATGAAGTCACCTTATTAGAAGTGAATGGCATTAGTGCTCTCACTGCTCAGCTTACCATGCCATCTTTATCTAATTTCTTCTTTTTATTTTGGTTTTTATTTTTATAGTTGCCTGAGTACAAATTAACTATTGATGGGTAGACAATAGTCCTCATTACAGACCCCTCAAATTGCTATTACCAACCTGAACTCCCAAATAAAGTATTGTCAATACTTGAGCAATTAGATACTGTCTTGTAACTCTTGAATAACCTAAAAATTCACAAAATTATAATCTCTATGGGTGTCACCAAAGGTAAAACATATCATGGATGCCTTCAAATGCCTGTCTCTACACTAAAAAACTTCAACTTTAATTTTTAATCTAACATTCCCTTCTTGCATGCAAATGGTATCCATTTGAGTCCTTTGACTAATCAACAGTGAGTAAAACTTAAAAGGATGCTGATTACTGATGTCTATTATTGTGCTCTTATTTCGCCAAAGCTGGACGTTGAATGCCCCCCCCTCCCTTCCTCTATGAAAGAAAAACAGAAGTTCCAGAGGATAGGGGGGTCCATTTACAAATTCCCTCCGTGGTGGGGGTATGGATATTTTCTGGAACTCTACACTCTACATACAGTGCAGGGGCTAATTAAGTCATTGATAACATAAAACAACATTTTTTTAAACTGTATTCTTACTAAAAATATCATTTCTCTTGAAAAGTGGGGGAGGCTGAACCCCCAGCCCCCTGTCTCTACCGCCCTGTCACATATGAAACACAATCATACAGTGATACAATAACAGTTTTTGCATGAGGGAGAAACTGACCATGCTGTGCTGTGACTACATCAGTGTCGTAATGTTAAAAACATTCAACATTCCTGCCATAACCATACCATAAGGGTACTGTTTTCACAGTCATACGAAAACTGCTGTTGCTGGTTTGTGACAGAAATAACACATGTCGGGGTCCCTGTGGTAAAGTTAAAGACAGCAACTTGCATAAATAGAGAAAATTTGTAGTTTGTAAATGGCCTTACGTTCGTTTGCTTGATATGAATCGTATGTTTCTAGCATGAACGAATATTCCATGCCCACGTTGACAAGTGAAGTATTGAACTCCACGGTGCAAGCCGGTACTGCCACCACTCACTGAAACCACAGAAACCGCGGTAAGATTACATTTTTTAAACCAATAAATATAGGTATAGTGCACCTTTATATGTAGTTCAGACTATCGTCTGTTTATTTTTTCTTTCTTTTCTTATGCTTTTTAGCTTAATACATATCAGAGATGCTCAGCGCGTGGTTCAAGAGCCAAGATGGCTGTCCCGCGCTCCAGCTTCTTTGCTCGAAAGAAGCTAAGAAATAGTTCAAAGTCTCGTTCAACCTCTCTGTATTTCTTCCTTGGTTTTGATATTTTATCTCTTTGAAATGAATATTTCATAATACGTGCAAATTCTGTACCCACAGCGAAGGCACAACATGAGGCAAATGTAGGCATCTTAGCGCCACAACAGGGTCGCAAGATTTTTGAAATTCCTTAAGAAAAACCTCGAAATTTTGCTTCCTCTTTTTGTCCAGGGATAAAAATATTGAACTTATGAAAAATTATTTTGTTTTTCTTTTGAAACTGATTGAATAATTAAAATAACAAAGCAATCAACGCAACCAATATTTGTTGATTTGTAAACATAATAAATTCGTACCTGCTCGATCCAATTCCACACCAACCCACTCTCCTGATCGACCTACAAGAACTCCAGTGTATCGAACTGTTCCTTCGCATATTTCTCCTCGCCATAAAGCCTCTACTCTTGCCTTTATATTGATATTTTGAAATAACACCATTTCGCCATGTCCGATTCGAAGCTTCAATGGAACGTGGTGTAGCCTCGTTGTGGTGCAATGCCTGTTGCTACGATAAACACGCTCCTTAGTAACCGATTGTCTTATATCACAGAAACTCGAGTAAACATTCATTTCTGCTTCTTTTCGACAATCATGGCGCTTCCATTTCTTCCAGGCCAAGTTTTTGACCAAAAGGTAAGCAGATCTTCAAATCTGAACTGTAAATGATAAATATTCTAAACCGTGTTGCTATTCAGATGGGTGATTTTTGTTCTTTTTTTCGTGCACAGATCGGCAAAACCAAGTTTCACAAATCTCAATTGTTTGACTACCGAAATGAAGTTTCTTCCTATGTCGGCGAGAATAAATCTGGTATAGGTGAGTTACACTTCTCAAAGTTAAATTAAAATGGCAGTCTTATCAATCATTTGTAGAAATTAGATGGTGAATTAGTCTCGAACTACGACCTGAACTTTTCACAAGCCATATTTCATATCGATATTAGCTTGGAAATATCCTCAAAAAGCTTGTATTTTAATAACCTTTATCCAACCACTGAAGGTGAAGTTATATATAATTATGAACTTGACATACTTTCATTTCTGAATAATGTCAGGAGGTGACCGTCTACCAGGCCAAAAGCTTAGTCCCAAACACAGTTTCTTCCCAAAGGGAGTTGGACCAGAGGCTCCATCTTGGGTTGCCTTTGATAGGCAAGTTTTGTGCTTTGATGCCTATTTTCAAGAAGCAGTACATGAAAAAAGAGAAGAGCAATATAGAATACGAAGGTAAAGTGATGAATTCTTGTGAGATTCCTTCTAGTTACATGATTGTAGAAATGATATAAGTATGCTTTTTTTTCCATAGGTGTAAAATATATTTTTATCTAGAGGATGACAGCATCCAAGTAATTGAACCAAAAGTTGAAAACAGTGGTATTCCACAAGGTACAATATTCAGAATATTCAGTCCTTCCTTATCATCTTTATCCTTATGATAATTACTCTCCCTCTATTCCCCCAGCTGTTTGAAGATAACACAAAAGACATTTCTACTTTATTTCTTTCACAGGAACCCTTCTTCGTCGCCACCGTATCCCTCTGCCTCCTCCCAATGACGAGGAGTTCTATACAGTAGAACATTTCAATGTTGGAAAAGAGATTTCATTCTACTCCAAGGTTTTTAAGATCACTGGCTGTGACGAGTTTACTCATAACTTTCTCAGAAAATTGGGTGTAAGAATTAATCAGTCATCTCAAATTCCCAGTGACCCCTACACAGATCATCGTCAGAAGGTAATTCATTCATTGTAATGTTCATGGAGTAATAAATTTTTAAACTAGTAGTCCCAGAGTTAAATCTCTGTTAAAATTCAAGGGAAACCTCTAGGATGATGGTATGAAATGTTTCAAAGTCTAAAGTTACAATGTCTGTAAGAACTACATTGTAGGAAACTCTTTATTTTTCTTCAGCATTTCATTTCCCCACATTAGAATTACATTGTAAGAATGTCTTATTTTTCAAATTCTAAGGGGCAATTCAATTTGAATATGTTCGCGCATTTGATCATATTCACATGGAAAATGCACGTTATAAGTAATAAATATTATTATTATTATGTCATAAATTGTAACTATTTTTTCTATGAGTATGTTTTAATACATCATTTGTAATATCTTTCTTGCCAGATGGTTGAGAGTATGCAGCCACTCAGACCTTATGAGAAAGAAGATACTCTCAAACAGTTTCTTCAGTATGATCGCCGAGTACTTCGCTTTTACTGCTTGTGGGATGACACTGACAGCATGTTTGGTGATGCAAGGGAAATGATTTTACACTACTTCCTTGCTGATGATACAGTGGAGATCCGTGAGATCATTCCTGCAAACTCTGGCCGTGATGCTGCACCTATGTTCCTGCGTCGTCAGAAATTACCCAAAGTAAGCTATACCTATAGCAGTAAAGAGTATGAGGGCACATTGTGTATGTTCAAATATATAACTGAAAAGCAAATACCGTATTTACTCGAATAAGCGCCTCCCCCAAATAAGCGCCTCTCCCAAATAAGCGCCCCCTTTGGACAAAAAAAATTAATAAGTGCCTCCCCCGAATAAGCGCCTCGCACCTCGTTATAGTATACTAATACCAGTACTGTTGTAGTAGTATAACATTGATATTATTGATATTAAAAGAAAAGTATACTTTGACAGTTGTGTACGCGTTTCCTCCTGTTGAATAAGGGCCTCCCCCGAATAAGCGCCTCCCCCAAATAAGCGCCCCATTTTAGATGTGAACAATTTAATAAGCGCCGGGGTGCTTATTCAAGTAGATACAGTATCCTCTCACTCTATATTGAATCTTTGAATTTAGAGGGAGAAATCTGATAAATTTGTCTTATATTGTACAAGGCAGTTTTCTCATGATTTCATCATTCTCACAATATCAAACTGTAACTCAATTAACAAAATCAAATGACATCAATGATGGTTTGCTTTAATGAATGATATGCTTTGTCTCTTAGGAGCCCATGTCATTGCGTCAGCCTGGAGAAATAACTGGCAGAACTGTGTTGAATGTGTTTGGCCCAATGGGTCATGGTGGACGTTGGATCCTTGATAGTCTGAAGGTCAGCAATTATTTTTCAACCTTTTTTTAGATTGACACATACACAATATATATTTAGTGCACAGTATGTTTCAAGCAGAAAGTACCAAAAGTGCCAACACATTTTCTAGAAGGCATCTGGCTGACTGACAGCTAGGAAAGACTAGAGATATAATTGATATTGAATTTCTCAGCCAGGCATAACCCGGCCAGCAAAGATGAGTTCACAGCCAGTCAATCTGTTAAAATTAATATTTACACTTATTTCATTTTTTCCCTGTAGACTGGTGCAGTATATACAGACCATTACCTTGACTCTGATTTAACTATCGGCTCATTTATCAATGTTTGGGGAAGAAAATTCCAAGTTTGTGATTGTGATGACTTCACCAAGGAATTCTATCGAACCAAATATGGACTTGGTAAGTAAACTTAGTTCTTCTACTACAGCTAGAAGAGCATTGAGTTGTTTATGTGTTTTAGTTGTGTAATTGAAGCCACTAATGGAAATAGTAAGAGTACATGATACTTAATGATCATATATTGTACAGTTATAATTTTTAACCTGATATGTTTTCCTGATGGTACTTTATATGTAATTAAAAAACTCATTAATCATTCATAAGGCAAAAACAATGAAAATCGCCACCGTGACGAGTGTCTTTATATCTGATAAAGATTCGGCCTAATTTACATCAACTTCAACCTCAATTTTCTCCAAGATAAATGAAGATATTTTTGATTTTCTTTTAGAGAACAACTCTAATATGTGTTGGAGTTTTTTAAGCTGTGTAAAGAACTTGAGATTGTGTTTTATCAGTATAAAGATAAAACACTCTCTCTCGTTCTTTATACTATACATAATATATATACTTATTTTTATCTTGTACAGAGTCATTTGATTCCATCAAGTACAAAGCTCCACCTGGTGTTTTCCCACCACGTGAAATCCCACCCTATAATGGTTTTGGTTCAGAAGAGGATTCTCTTTGTTCTTGTCTTGGTCTCATCCCTAAACCACCCAAGAGAGATTTTATCAAATTCATGGAAAAAGACAGGTAAGGCCTTAAATACTGTTAGTAGCTGCCTAGTGGGTCCTGTGTTTTGACATGCCCTGTGTTTTATTTGGATTTTATACTGGTATATATAATGGAAAGTTAATTGGGGGCATGTACACAATGATAAAGTCACCTGTAAACAAAAACAAAAATAGGATGGACTTTGAGAAATACCTGGAAACTTTAAGGTGTGTTAATTAGCCAGTCCAAAAAGTTACTGGGTGATTTACTGTCTTTAGAGAAAAGCACGTGTGATCTTTGCATTGAAGCATTAATTGAATTAAATTATAGCAGCCATTGCATCAATTACCATGGGCGGCCAAGATAGGAGACTTTCAAAAAGTCCCTGATTACTGATTAATAAATTATCATTAATAATGAATGTCATTAATTTGTTGCAGACATGGCTTGGAGAGCAATGTCCTGAGGTTCATGGCTCGTCTCAATACAACACGCCCTATTGACATGGACAGAAGGTTCATCATCTCCTATTTCTTATCTGATGACACTATCTTAGTATTTGAACCACAACAAAGAAACTCTGGAATTTTGGGTGGAAAGTTCTTAGAGAGAAGAAGAATCAAGAAAGAACCCCTTAACATGTACTACACAGCAAGGGTAAATTAGAATAATCACATTGACAACAATTATATAGACTGCTAAAATATTTTGGAAATAAAATTATTACTAACACTTTGCTTCTCACATATAAGTTTGGATATTAGTGAATTCCAAAGTTTGTTTGAATGTTCCAAAGTTCAATTCAATTTGGGATGCTCACAATGAACTTTGTTCGTGTACAATTAGTCTCTCAAACAATGGAATTTGATATTTATATGCATACATACAGATATCATCTGTTTTTCTTGAGCAATCAAATTTCATTGTTTGCACGCATGATGGCATGACTTTCCTCACTGTTACTAAAATAACATTAAGCTCCAAGCACATTGTACAGACATCAATACCTATTTTCACTTGCTACTAATTAAAATCTTATCTAGCAGCTAGAATTCTAATGTAACTACTGACATTTTTTCCATAGGATCTGTTCATTGGTGCCAATGTAGAATTCTACAAACATGAATTCATCCTCATTGATGCTGATGAATATGCTGTTGACTACATGGAGAAAAATAATGATGAGTTCACACAAGCAAATATGAGATACATTCTGCCTAAACTCAAAGCAATTGCTGATACCCATTATGAAGGTCTGAAATCAGTCTTTAATGAACATGACGACAAGAACACGGGTCAACTGACATTCCCTGCTTTCTGGTAAGTTATATTGAAACTATAGTTAAATTAATCTATTTGCCCTTGATTCTGGAGTGGGCTAGTCCCTATGATAGACTATGGGGAGGCTGCCCCCTAGGCATTGATTTTTAATAATATTGATTGTATTTAAAAAGTGTTTGTCATAATTTAAGTTCTGAACTACTGTAACTTTTATTACTAATAGGTCTGTCTTGAAGAGATTTGGTACACATCTAACAGAGCATGAAATGCTAACTATTTGTAGATACTATGCTGAAGCAAAGGTAAACTTGCTAGCTTTTTGGTTTCCTGTGTGTATTCTGTTCTCTGCTTCCGTTTATTTCTCTTTGACTTTTCCAATCCTTGGCACTGAGTACTTCTTCCTGACTGCTTTGGCCAGGGAAATATTGAAAAAGTAATGCCATCACTGAGAGTTTCTCATTTGTATTGTATGATATTACTGTGATCACAGGCCCTGGAAGATAACCTAACCATGGTGATTGCATCAGTTCAAGAGCAACTTAGAAAAGCTAACTTTGAAGACTTCAATGCCATGAAGGAGGCTTGCCAGTATGAAGATATACAAAGGTACTAGATCCAATACTAAAAGCAGTGCAACTTTTCTTGTAACTTTACGTGCAACAAGATATATTTAGAGTGTCAGACTTTGCAACTTTTTTTAAACGTTGCATACAACAGGCTCGAGAGTGTAGCCAAGCTCCATGTTTACAAAGGTTAATTGAGATGACAAGACCAAATCTAAAACCCAAAGAACTCAACCACTGTTATATCTTTACTATCTTTACTATATATGATGCAATTTGTTGCACGCGATTTTACAGAAATAGAGCTCGATTCTACTTCTGCAGTTGTTGCGCATGATTCAATTCTGCTAATGTGTGAAGCTGCATAGTTACTGGGCCTTAACCTAAAACTATGGGCTATTTTTTAGTAAGCTTAAATACACCGTACCCGGTATTAATAAGTGTTTGTTTGTTTTGTAGAACTGGCCATTTACCTGCCCAAGATGTTCATAATCTATGTATGCGATTTAAAGTTCCCGCCAAACAGGAGCTCTTAGACGCTGTGCTTGCTGGAACCAGCAGAAACGAAGAAGGACTGGTTGACTATAATCAATTCCTTCAGCTGATCAATTGGAGAGACTCGCCAGGTACTAAAACTCGTTAAACCTGTTACATACTTGTCACATACACGTTAAACCTGTTATAAACTTGTTTTCAAGCAATATCAAGCTGCCTTGGTCGTTATCCAAACCGGTTTACTAAAACTCGTTAAACCTGTTTCATACTTGTTTCAAGCAATATCACAAGCGGCTTGGGCGGTATCCAAACCGGTTCACACCAACTTCTGTGAAAACGGTCAGATATTGGGATTGTATAGCTTTTTGATGTCCTTGAAGGACTAGAAAATGGAGCAGTGTGTTGAAAAGAAGCATTGCTACCGAGCGCTCCCTACACTTACTTATATAATAATATATACACTTTCTGATTTTTTCTCTGGATCCGCACGCTCCTTAAAACGCCAATAACGCCTCCACTTACTAAATATTCCCCCTCACACTACTCACAAGTACTGTACCAGTAGCTAAATGATATATATTTGTATTCTTTCAGTGAGTCTTCAAAAGTTCGTCCCTGTTCAAGCCCCCGAGGCCAAACCATCAGTAAGTATTGTTTAGTTATTTGCCTATCTCCTTAATTATTTACTGGGTTTGCACCACTGTCTTAAACTCCTAAGTGGAGTAAAATGCATAGAATAGAAAGTGAAAGAGAAATGGGTTTGAATACAAGTGAACGAGGTTTTCGAAATGATGGAGTTTAAAGTAGTAGTGTAGGCTTCTACTTAAGCAATATAAAACGCGCGCGCATGTCTCTGTACTGTGATATAAACACGATGGAAGATGTAGAGCAAGAGAAAAGCAAGCTTAGGAACACGAGGCGTAGCCGAGTGTTTCTCTTGCTTTTCGAGTGCTCTACATCTTCCAGAGTGTTTGTATCACAGTACAGAGACATAAGCGATCGTTTTATATTGCTTTTATAAAATATTTTCGACGTTTTTTGAGCGAGCCATGTCTCTGTCCTCTGATATAAACATGATAGCCAAGCCAATCAGCGCGCGCGTTATATCTAAAATATTTTATAATGCCTTCTGCAAGAATGTTTCTAAAAAAGAATATCTATCGGGTTGGAACATTCTGTATTTGCTTACCGCCACTTTTAAGTTTTATTTATGTTTATTGAAAACCAAAATTTATTGAAAATTTATTGAAATTCAAAACCAAGCTTCAGACGTTAGAAATTAATGATTTCTTTTCTCTCTTTTTCTCTTTCTCAGGAACGTGTCGGTCCCAAAGAACGAGTCAGACTTATCAACTACAAGAACTTGCTCCAACAACTGCTTCAAACTGAATAGAGAAATTCAAATATCAAATTTTACAGCTTTTTAAACTAAACTATGTTTATCTATAGTCTTTCAATAGTATCTTTGGTTTCACCATAATTCTCCATCTAATATTTTTACTGGATTAGATTTGTAAATACAAGATAGTGATTTGCAGCGACTGTAATATTTTATTGGAAAAATACATTAAACACAAACTTCGTCGATGATATGTGTTTTTAGCTTTCTTAGTAGTTTCTTGTGCGTTTTGCTTTGCTTTGCTTACATATCTCGGTCACAGAAAAGAAAATATGACAAAAACTCTCAAAGGAAACTCTGTTGAGAAGCAAATCCAAAGGTTTTTCCATGAGAATATATATTAAAATGTGGTTCTTTTTCTTTTCTTTTCTTTTCTCTTTTCCTCTTTTCTCTTCTTTTCTTTTCTTCTCCTCTCTTTCCCTTCCTAGCTCTTCCTTTCACTTTCCGTTCTTTTTGAAGCCAAGTTAAGTTAGCACTAGTTCATAAAAATTATGAAAAAGAAAAAAGTGACTGATGACCGAAGATCTTGGTAAACAAAAATCAGTCAAATAGGACTTCTATATCTCCACGGGATCCTATTTTCTGCACTGAAGCCATTGAAAAGCTACACTGTCAACCAAATAATTGCATGGAAATCCAAGGAAAATCAGCCACTTACTGCACCATGGTAACAGCGTAGTTTTACAAGGCATGAGGCGAGAAAATGGTTGTGAGTCGAATTGTACTCAAATCTAGACTTGAATTGAACAAATACTTATTGGTAATCAGATCGAATTCAGTTTCAAGACATAAATCGAACAAAAATACTTTTGTGAACAATTTAAAAATCTTTCTAAACCCATGACGTACTTTTTTTGGTTTCTCAGTTGTTACAGTCCAGGATCTGGGGTCCAGGATTACCTCACGATTCCGAGTTATATACAATTTGATTAACGTCAATGGCAACGTCAAGTGTCCACCAAAAATGAACGTCATTAATATTCATTTTTGCCAACGATAACTTCGCAAAATAGACAGCGTTAGCTACATCAATGGCGTACAACTCTGACGACGTCCTTCGGGTGATTGCTTTCGTTCTTCTACTTGCCAATGTTTGGGTTTTATGGACAAGTAAGTAAAAATTCTGTAAAAACGTCTGACTGGCGCTTTTAGATAGATAGTTACAATAGATGAAGAAGTTATAGAGGACCTGTCCTGTCTGATTTACGATTACATCTGATGAATGACGCAAGTATAACTAAGTATCCAGTACTAAAATTGCAATTCTGAGGAGCTCGGTTGGTTGAAAGTGTCCGGCCGTTGAAACCTGACTGACGACAGCAAATGATTTATCGCCGGTAAAGGGTTATTCTAGAAATGACAATGCATTATTTTGATCGTATTTCTGACTTCCTTAAACCTTTCTCAAACTAGTAGCCTAAGCACAAGCGCAAACAACAGCACGCGCAGACTCAGTTTCGTATTTATCGTATATGCAAGTGTGAAAAAAGACTAGTACTAGTGAGAAGTACATTACTGAGGCTGTGATTTTGCTTGTGCTCATGGTTGTATCTGTGAACCAGAGCAAGGGGTTGATTATTTGAACTTTTTCGCGAGGGCTCACTTCTCAGTAAGATATCGTGCAACAAGAAAGATCAACACGGAAAAGTTTGAAAAAAAAATTATGGCTGCCGTGGCGTCACTTAGTCTGCAACAATTCCTGCTTTCATGATTTCCATAATGCCTTGCGCCTTGGGGAGGGAAGATGCAAGGCTGTAGCCAAATTTAAGATCGTCGCAATTTTGCCAATAGACTTTTCAAAATCAACTGAAAATTAGGGTTTGTAGACTTCTTTTGAGCTTTGGTTTGGTCAATTTTCAGATATCTTTGTATGATGTTATCGAAGCCATTTTGTTGTATTTAACTACAATGGCTACCCCCAAAACGAAAGGCAATATGTATTGTTAATTGTATAGAGAATAAGTTAATATCATGCCTGGATAAAATCGATTGATTTTTATTTTTTCTATAATGTTCAAACACTCAGGAGATGATAAGACAGTATGCTCTCTTCAAGCCTCCAACCCACACCAGATATCGATACGCTCTGTTCAGGATCGTCACGACAAGTTTTCGCCGTCTCTTCCTGCAGAGTGTGCTTCTCTTCTTCGCGACGTGGATCCACATCAAGGACTGATTCTTGGTAAACCAAGACAGAAAAAAGGTAATGCTGAAGAGTAAATTAAATATATTATAAAACAAATAATTTAATATTGCAAAACTCTGTTCTAAGAGAAGAAATCCCCATGCCTATGGTACCTAGCCTGTGTACAGCCGTTTCCCACCCCTCTCCCCCTACGGGGAAAAACGGGTAGGGTTTTCCCTCCCTGTGTTTCCCCGTAGGGGGAGAGGGGTGGGAAATGGCTGTACACAGGCTGATGGTACCATGGGCAACTCTTTACACATTCTTTTAGCATCAAGATGGACTGTTATGAATTGTTACCATGTTCACACAACGATTTAATTGATGAAGAGGTCTATAACTTTCGAAACATCAACGTATATTAAACGAAGGTACAAGTACTGAGGTTGATACTGGGTGGATTCCTTCTCTTGCCCTATTTTTACATGCTATATATCGATGGATATGTTTATTCAGTTCCACTGACCAAAACGAAACAAAAATAGGTGTTTGGGATGCCAATAATTATATTCTGATTTATTCATTTACGCTTTGCCTTCGATGCAAAATGCCAAAAGCGTGTTCAGGACCTGGGTTAGTGCGCAGGCCGTTTGGCTTCGATTTTTATCGGTTGCAGCTTAATATGATTATTGACATCCCATGCACCATTTCGGTCTCAGCTTCTATGTTTTTAGACCCGACAACGCTTCTTCAATTGACTATATACTGACATGGTTGTATATACTTTGGCCAACATTATTGGGAACGATTGCTCGGGCCTTTAACATTTAAAATTCCATACTATATAGTCGTATAGATTTACGTAAGGGATGATTTACTTTTACAGCATCTATACAACTCATGATTTTCCTTGTGTTTCCAGTTTTTCTGACAGTAGGCGTGGCGTTCTGGGATGACCACGTGGACAACATTCGACCCATGCTCACGTCATTCATTACTCACGTGACCCCAGAAGATATGAAGGACGTTGTCATAGTGATATCAGTCAGCCCCAAACATTCTTCCTCTGCTAAACAATTACTCGAAGATGAGTTTGATCCCCAAGTGAAATCTGGCCTTGTGCACCTTATATCTCCGACCTCGGAGTATATTCGGGCATTAAGTAAACGCCCGCCCCTCGGGGATGTTTTTATAAAGGAGTTTTCTACAAAATTCTCAGAAAAAATCTTTGAGATCAACAAAAATATTGGCTTTCTGCTGTACTACTCAAGTCGTTTGTCAGAGTTCACGCTGCATCTGTCTGATGACAACATTGCCAAGGAACGATTTTTACCCGCCATAAAACACCATGTTTCTAAAAACCAAAACTCCACGTACTTTGCTTTGCTGTTCTCACAAATATGGCTGATGCACTCCAACATGTTGGACCAACTTAATGAGTTTTACACTATGTTTGGAGGATATAATTCACCTGCTTTACTCGATGAGTTCCGGTATGCTAAACTATCCCAAGGTAATTTAATCAACACAGAGCTCGATCTATTCCCACTAAGATCAATCAAGTGCAACAGGCCAAAAGCCACCTTAGACACCTCATTAGCAGCCTCAGACAAGCAACACGGGGTGTTGAATATCTACACTTCCGACAGTCAGAAGTATTTTTGGACTTTGACCCCAAAGAAAAATGACTTCTTGCAAATCACATTTGATGATGTCACCAAGTTGTCACGTGTACAGATCGTGACTGGATCACCGTTTCTGAAAGACACGCCCCAAAAAGCCGTCCTGAAGGCGTGTCCCGCTCAGGAAAATTCAAAGTCATGTAACATTTTAAAATGTCAGGATATAGCTACTCTTGGGGACCCAATACAAGATATAAGAAGTTTAGAAAGCATGATTAGATTTCCTGTCAAATGTTTAAGACTAGAATTTGTAGATCAAGGAAATAATTGGGTTATAATACGTGATATAGCTGTCTGGACTGCGTAGCTTTGATCGATCGTCCGCCGTGACGTCAATAAACTATGTCATATTATATATATATCGTGAGTGGAACATATACATCGAAGATGTACCGCCACTTTTGACATGATCAAACGTCAGGCTAGATCGAGGTATGGTTTGAGGTTTACAAGTGATTTAAGAGTTGAGGCCTTCCTTTGTACTGTATTGCATTGCATTGCATTGTACTGTACTGTACTGTACTGTACTGTACTGTACTGTACTGTACTGTACTGTACTGTACTGTACTGTACTGTACTGTACTGTACTGTACTGTACTGTACTGTACTGTACTGTACTGTACTGTATTTTATTGTATTGTATTGTATTGTATTGTATTGTATTGTATTGTATTGTATTGTATTGTATTGTATTGTATTGTATTGTATTGTATTGTATTGTAATTAAAGAAATGGTTCACGCTGAACGTGCGTCTATCGTGAAATGGTGCACACTTCTCTCGTGCTTAGCAGCCCCTCGCTTGCATCCATTTCACGACGGACGCACGCTAAGCGTGAACCATTTCTAAATTAATGAGCAATTGTTTGATCGAGAAACTGATTTGTAAAATAATGTTTAGCACTTTTAATGTGCAAATATCCGTATGAAATGCGGAACAGTGTGCATGAAACATTGATGAAATCCTGTCCACTGAATAGCTTCCATGAAGTATTTATTACAATCCACAGACTGATTCACTGGACAAAAAGACGGATTTACAAAAACTTAATGGTCATGTAAATGAAATAGTAAATTTGGAGTTGTAAATTTAATAGTAATTTAATTTTAGTAAATGCAACGTTTAACGTTTAATTGTTATTAAATGCTAAGTAAATATCACATTTACTTTAATTTACGTTTCAAGTAAATTACAATGTAAATTCTACAGTAAACTAGAATTAAATCACAATCAAATGTTCAAGTAAATTCCATGTTTAAATACAGTTTTGGGTACTTTTGGAACTCATGAAAATGCAAAATTTACAGTGACATTAAATGAGCAGTAAATTTTTAAACTTGAAATTTACAAAATTTACAATTTATAAAATTCAATATAAAATGTCATCAATATCAGTAGACTCAAGCGCACAAATTTACATGACATTTAATGAGCAGTAAATTTTTAAACTTGAAATTTACTAAATTTACAGTCTTTAAAATTCAATATAAAATGTCTTCAATCTCTAAATCATCATCGATCTCGTCACTTGACAAATTATCCCATATATCTCACCGTTATCATCAAGGTCATCAATTAAGACTATCCTCATCCGATGAAGGAGTGGATGTCTTTTGTGTCAGATCTTTTATCTTTTTCTTCCGGTATGATTCTAAAAGTTTTCTTTTGCAATTTCGTTATATAAAAATTCCAAAGTCTACATCAGGTTCAGAACTGGAATATAAAAAGAGCGAGCTTTGCCGACACGTATAGCTTATCGAGAAGTGTGACTAGAGCCACAGATAAGGAAATACGAGAATGAAATTATTGGATGTGAGACGTAACGCCACCTTATGACCCCGATCGACCTCTGTTCAGTCACATTTCAGCTCCGGCACAGTCTCGTGAGTGCACTTTACCGTTGTGATCGTTTCGATTCAGTACTCTACTAGTAGTCTTCATTCTTTGTCCAGCAAAATGGCGGAGATATCTGGTAAGTGATCAAAACTTATAAAATATATTAGGCCATATTCTAATGCATTGAAACCCCGTTACATTTAAAAGTATGAGTATACTGTAGTCCGGGTACTAACTAACTAAAGAGAATTGGCGCCAAAAATTCCATTTTTACGTTTTAGTAGCTTATCCCTTTGCTAAATGCTAAATTAGCCTATCTTACGCAAACCACGGTATATTAAGCATGTATAAAGCAGCGAATTAGCTTTATGTCCTTTTTTGTGTCTAATATCGAGTCTAATAGCTAGAGAACTATAACGGCCGTATATCAAAACTGTGCTTCATTGGTACGGACGAAACAAAATTCATCAGCAATAATGTAAATTAATGTACAATTTTTATGTAAATGCATTTGGAAATGTAACGGTGTAAAATTGCTTGCAATGCTGTCCTGTAAAAGGTAATTTCCTAGGAAATTTTCTTAAATTGCGATATGCATAAATTATGCCTTGTGTAACTGAATGGCGCCAAAATCAAATCAAGTACTTATTGATACTTTTCTGACACAATATTAATCAAAGCATGTGTATCTTAATGCTGCATCAAAGATTTGTCGTTATTTGTATTTTTAGGATCGTTTGCGGCATAAAATTAACTCAGAATGTAGACTTTATTTTGGCGCAAAAGAGATGAACTACTAGATCATCAACTGACGTCTAATAAGTGCATAATCACTATTCATTATCAAACTCATCAATACCACCTGACAGTGTAACGCTAGTCTACACGCAAATCGAGCGAGCATGTTCTGCTGTTTCAATTAACATAATGAAAAATGCTGGCAGTATCTCGATTAACACTCAAACTTAATTGTTACGATCTTCTAGAAACTAGTTGGAAGGAAGAGAGCGTTGGAAAGAACAACCGGCATTAGGGAGTGAAGATAAGGCACGATATCACCAAGCTAAGTTCTCTACATGGACTACATGTCATCGGAACGGGAGTGTTTTTGTTTGCACCTTTTTATAAGTAATACCATGTAATGGCACTGAGGGATATTAGAGACTAAATGTCCAGTCGAAGGCGAGGGAGGTTTAGTGGACTCTTACTAAACCTCCCGAGGCTGAGGGGACAGTTAGTCACTAATATCCCTCAGTGCCATGGTATTAATTACTTTGGAGGAAATAAAACGAAACCGTGTTAAATGTAACGCTTCGATGTTTAAAATTACTTAACTATCTGTTAAGTGTGGAACATTATTTACATATCGGCATTGCATGCGATCGAAAAATAAATTACAATTTTAATTTGATTTAGAATGTGTATTATGTTATTCATTTCACTATTTTGTAAGTGTATGTATTGTATATGAATTTATTTCATTAAAGATTTGTTAAATGTTACCAGATGTTGTTTATTCCTGCAATAAAATGGAAGAGGCGCGCGCGGGCCTCATCTGTACTGTACGTGCGTAATAATAATCTCAGAAAAAGAGAAAATTCGCATTTAAATGGATTTCACTTCGATCACATTTACTATTTACATTAAACTGTTTTGGTATTTAAAAAACATTTAATTTTGAATTTACAATATATGTAGTTTGCATTTAAATATGATATTAAACTTGAGATTTACTGAGAGTTTTACTTTACATTTAAGTGTTTGCTCACTTGGCATTTAAGTCGAATTAAGTACGATTTACATAGCATTAAATTTGCAATTTAACATGGATTTACTTGACATTTAATAATTGTAAACTTGGCATTTAAGTTGAATTTAAGTATGATTTACATAACATTAAATTTGCAATTTAACATGGATTTACTTGACATTTAATAATTGTAAACTTGGCATTTTAGTTGAATTTAAGTATGATTTACATAACATTAAATTTGCAATTTAACATGGATTTACTTGACATTTAATCACTGTAAACATCAAATTTTCGTAAAATTTACAGTAAGTTTACTATAATTGTAAACTGAGCTTTTACTGCATTTATGGGAGAAGTAAAGCTATGGGTAAATACCAAATTTACAGTGATGTTGTAAACTACCTTAAACTTCAGTAAATTTGAAGTTTAAGTCGAATTTAATAGTAGTTTTGTATACAAGTAAATCCGTCTTTTTGTCCAGTGGATTACTAAATAATTCTTGATGTTTTAGCAGCCCGTATAGTGTGCAGAGTTATGAGACCATTCAGTGATTACTGGTCAGTTTTCTCGAGCAAATAGAACATCGATACGTAATATTTATGGCGTCATCGTCACGTTACAATGATCATGTCGATCTCAATCAACTAAAGCGTTTTTGAAAACTCTATTTGTTGCTTAGGCCCAGTTCAGACGTCGAACTTTTGCCACGTCGAATCTAATAACATCAAAGAAGGCCGTCTAATTATCCATTGTTTTCAATGCATTCGACGCGGCAAAAGTTCGACGTTTGAACTGGGCCTTAGTCATGTTAGCCAACAAAGTTTAACAATGGGAGCTATAGCTATTTGATGTTTAGCATGGGTCCTGAGGAATGTGTAGGAAGCTATCTTGCTACTGAATACAAAATCACTATCAATCTAAAGCGATGTTATACAATTTACAATCACATGGCATTAAAACAGCATTTACTTGAGCTGTTTGTACAACTTTGCATGCATTATTTAGTACAATCTTTTAGCAATTTTAAAATTATACATTTTTTATTTCACGGATATAAAAAATGTTTGCATTACACTTTTGAACCGAAACAGTTGCTCAATATTCATTTGATTCCACCAGAAATCTCGAAACACACAATCACATTTCCCTGTGGATCAACAAGCTTGAATTTGATCGCCTGCTTTATAGTAGGCACATCCAGTATTTTCTCTTTCCAAATCATAACTCCTTTTTCTCCAGCTTTGAGAGGACATTTTAGACTGTATGCCTGACTGCACGCGTCTGCTTGGAGAACCGGCAAAGGAATATCAAATCCGGCTACTTCTAGATAAAGCTTGATGTGTAAATCAGACACGTATTCTTTCACAATAAAGGACAGTGTCACCTTTACAAATGTTCCTCGTTGAAGAATACATGGAACTTCGTCGCAAGGTGTTATATCCAGAGTGATGTTTTCAGCTCCTTTGGATCCGCAGTCGGTAATGTTAACATGTTTGCCTTCAGACTGACAAATATACAAAATACAGAGTCCAAGGATGACCTGAACAGTCCAAGAAAAGTATAGCATCATTTTCTTTTCGATCGAGCGTGTTTAGAAAGCATGACTTTTTTATATGCATGCTAATAGTGCCATCTTTTCCTGTTTCGTACACATGCGCTTTAAATCGTTTTAATTAAAGATGACAGAATTCCACAGTTCCAGAAAGAAAGAAAAAATAAATAAAATAATTAAAGGAAACTCACAGAAAGAAAGGAAGGAAGGAAGAAGCGAAAAATAGGAAAAAAATACTGAAAAAATGCGGAAAAAAGCAAACAACGACAACAACTACAAAATACACTGATTTAGAAATTAAGGACGAAACAACGATAGAAACAAAGAAATTGAATAAGAAAGAAATAAAGGAAGGAAGGAAGGAAGGAAGGAAGGAAGGAAGGAAGGAAGGAAGGAAGGAAGGAAGGAAAGAAAGAAGGAAGTACTGAAGATTGTTTATATATTTAGTAGGTGTAGTCTTCGCATGAGGGCTAGACAGTGTTTATGTTTTGTATTTTGATAAATATTGATTGTAAATTAGGAGCAAAAGTCCAATTCAGGATTCCTAATAAAAGTTTGTTGTATTGTATTGTATTGTATTGTATTGTATTGCATTGTATTGTATTGTATTGTATTGTATTGTATTGTATTGTATTGTATTGTATTGTATTGTATTGTATTGTATTGTATTGTATTGTGCCAATTAAAGAAATGGTTCACGCTTAGCATGCGTCCATCGTGAAATGGTGCACACTTCTCTCATGCTTAGCAGTCTCCCGCGTGCATCCATTTCACGATGGACGCACGCTAAGCGTGAGCCATTTCTAAGTTGGCAGTCAAAAAGAGCAATTGTTATTGAGAAACTGATTTGTAAAATAATGTTTAGCGTTCTATTGCGCAAATATCCGTATGAAACATGAACAGTGTGCATGAAACATTGATGAAACCCTGTCCAACAGCCTCCATGAAGTATTTATCAGTACAATCCACAAACTGATTACTAAATAATTCTTGATGTTATAGCAGAGTTATGAGACCATTCATTGATTACTGGTCAGTTTTCTCGAGCAAATAAAACCTGGATACGTAATTTTTATGGCGTCATCGTCACGTTACAATGGTCATGTCGATCTCAATCAACTAAAGCGTTTTTGAAAACTCCATTTATTGCTTAGTCATGTTAGCCAACAAAGTTTATAATATAGCAATGGGAGCTATAGCTATTTGAAGTTTAGCATGGGTCCTGAGGAATGTGTAGGAAGCTATCTTGCTAATACAAAATCACTATCAATCTAAAGTTATGTTATACAATTTACAATCACATGGCATTAAAACAACATTTACTTGAGCTGTTTGTACAACTTTGCATGCACTATTTAGTACAATCTTTTAGCAATTAATTATATCTTTTTTATTTCACGTATAAAATGTTAATTCCACTCCACTGTGGATCCGAAGCAATTTCTCCTATTATATGAAGACTGCATGTCTTATCGGGAGCAGCTAGTTTTGAATCAACAGGTCGTGACTAAAACACATGGAACGTTCAGCGTTTGAATTATGCCTTACTACTAGTCTCTTTTGGATTTTTGTTGATTGTCTTATGTCTGTAGTATTATACAATGCAATGATCGTAACATATTATCATATCATTGCCTTTATTACCATGCATAGTATTATCATTTTGCAATGAAAATCGAAATTAGTGATAGCCGACGTTTCGACGCTTAATATCATTTTGTCTGTCATTTTTCAAACGTGGTTACTTTGAATATTCATTACCGTTCAGCTACTAGCTCGTTACTTTGTGTATTTAACGGATATAAAAATATGTTTGCATTCCACTTTTGAACCGAAACAGTTGCTCAATATTCATTTAATTCCACCAGAAACCTTGAAACACACAATCACATTTCCCTGTGGATCAACCAGCTCGAGTTTGACTGTCTTCTTTCCAGTAGGCGCACTATCTGGTATTTTCTCTTTCCAAATCATAACTCCTTTTTCTCCAGCTTTGAGAGGACATATCAGACTGTATTCGTGACTGCACGCGTCTGGAGGAATCGGTAAAGGAATATCCAATCCAGCGTCTTCTAAATAAAGCTTGATGTGTAAATCAGACACGTATTCTTTCACAATGAAGGACAGTGTCACCTTTACAAATGTTCCTCGTTGCAGAATACATGGAACTTCGTCGCAAGGTGTTATATCCAGTATGATGTTTTCAGCTCCTTTGGATCCGCAGTCGGTAGTGTTAACATGTTTGCCTTCAGACTGACAAATATACAAAATACAGAGTCCAAGGATGACCTGAAAAGTCCAAGAAAAGTTTAGCGCCATTTTCTTTCGAGAGACCCAGTTTCGATCGAGCGTGCTTGGAAAGCGTGACTTTTTATGCAAATACTCTGTTCTTTCCTGTTTCGATCATACGCATGCGCTTTAAATGGTTTAATTAAAGGATGGCAGAACAATCTCGTACCCAGAGCCTGCGTTCCTGTCGCTGACCAAGAGGAACGCAGGCTCTGGGTACGAGATTGATGGCAGAAAGAAAGAAAGATAGAAAGAAAGAAAGAAAGAAAGAAAGAAAGAAAGAAAGAAAGAAAGAAAGAAAAGAAAAGAAAAGAAAAGAAAAGAAAAGAAAAGAAAAGAAAAGAAAAGAAAAGAAAAGAAAAGAAAAGAAAAGAAAAGAAAAGAAAAGAAAAGAAAAGAAAAGAAAAGAAAAGAAAAGAAAAGAAAAGAAAAGAAAAGAAAAGAAAAGAAAAGAAAAGAAAAGAAAAGAAAAGAAAAGAAAAGAAAAGAAAAGAAAAGAAAAGAAAAGAAAAGAAAAGAAAAGAAAAGAAAAGAAAAGAAAAGAAAAGAAAAGAAAAGAAAAGAAAAGAAAAGAAAAGAAAAGAAAAGAAAAGAAAAGAAAAGAAAAGAAAAGAAAAGAAAAGAAAAGAAAAGAAAAGAAAAGAAAAGAAAAGAAAAGAAAAGAAAAGAAAAGAAGGAATCTGGAAAAAGAAAGAAAGAAAAACAGCAAAGGAAAAAAGAGGGAAGCTGGGAAAAAAAGAAAGAAAGAAAGAAAGAGAGAGAGAAAGAAAGAAAGAAAAAAAAAAAAACACGGAAAAAGGGGGAAAAAAGAAAGGAAAAAGAAAGAAAGCGGAAAAAAGGAAAAAAGAACCAATGAAAGCCCGAGTAAATTAGAAAGAAAAAGGGAAACAAACAAACTATAACAAAAATAATTAACAGGCCAGAAAGAAAGACAGAAAGAAGGAAGAAGGAAACTAAGAAAGAAAGAAAGAAACAAAGCTGAAAGTAAAGGAAAAGAAAAGAAAAGTGAAAAGAAAAGAAAAGAAAGATCAAAAGGGAAAAAGAAAGAAAGAAAGAAAATGCTTCGAAACGACACTACTGAAAAGGTATACAGACTACTGAAAAGAATACGCTTGGAGAGGCTGGAAATTACTTACTATAAGTCTTGAAACAAAAGGAAACGGTGAGCCATAGTAAGGTCCAAGGGGTATGCCGCCGTAGGCGGTATCTACAATCCTTCACGGCAACAAGTAGTTGGGATGATGTGAAATTTACGGATTTTTTGTGCATGATACACTTTGCGGCCATATTATTGGACCCCCCCCCCCCTCTCGGGGGAACCACCCATCCACTGCGTGCGCATCTCCACAAAATCGTGCCAACAATCCTGGCAATGACTGTGATCAGTTGTCGTGTACCTTTAAAAGAATGTTCGTTCACAATGTACGGAACCCCTGCTTACCACACCCTTTTTTGTATAAAAAAAATAACAATCCAATTACCGTGTCAGTTCCTAGGGAGCCGTCAAAGGGCCATGTATACTTTTTATGCGACTTTTGCTGCAAGTTTTGTTGCAAGTTTTACTGCGACTTGCAATTAGTTTTACTGCGACTTTTGGTGAAAGTTTTACTGCGAATTTTGCTGCAAATTGCAAGCTTGCAAGTTTTACCACGACTTTTACTGCCAATTTTACCGCGAGTTGCAAGTTTTAAAAATCGCGGTTAACTTACACCAAAAGTCGCAGTAAAACTTGCAACTTGCAGTAAAACTTACAGCGAAAGTTGCAGTGAAACTTGCAACAAAACTTGCAGCAAAAGTCGCATAAAAAAGTATGCATCTTTCCTTGACGACTCCGTAAGTTCTTGTACGGAGAATTAGAATTGATCATATGAGTACAGTTGCTGTTTTGCATGTGCTATAGGAACGAAACTACAAAACAACCCACTTCCGATCGAACCCGTTGTCGAAACTCGTATCATCTATATCATATGATATTGAGCTCAAACAAGCATACTTCACCATTTTACAGAAACAAAAATCAGCTGTATTTTCTTGATAGATTTTGTGTACAAAAAGAGATATATTAATTTAATAGGAATATATTAATTTTCATGTGAAATTTGCGAAGCTGGATAATCAAAGTCCTTTTATGGTTGATCAGTACGTCCTTCCATTTCGTCCCATGTTTCATTTCTGCTACGCTGTTTCGCTTTTTGCATTTAACTTGATTTAACAACTGATAATCAAAAAAAATAAAATTAAACATTCACTGTCCAGTCCTCCTTGTGATCCTGACTAGTGATGACTATTGGAACCTGGAAACAGAAAACCATGTTGCCTTCAGGGTCAATCATCTCTCCTTTAATCCCCAATTTCTGCCGTGGAAACTCTCGTTCGATTTCTTGCTTGATCACAAAACGAGCCGTTTGGCCTTTGTTGATAGGACATACCAGACCATATCCTGAACAAGCGTCAGAAGGGATTGGGAGGGGAATATTCAAGCCATCTATAACAGCATAGGCCTTTACTCGAGCACTTGTGATGTATTCTTCAGAAATAAATGTGAGAGTCCCTGTCACTGTGGTACCAATCTTTTCGGTACATGGCAGTTCGTCACAAGGTGTGATGTCCATACTCTCGATTTTAGCTCCTTTGGACCCACAGTCAGTGAAATTCACGGTCTTGGCCGACGCAGAGTTGAATGCTAATCCACAAAGGACTTGCAAGAACCAACAGTAAAGGGTCACGAGCCATCATGGTGATTAGTAAGGCAGCAGTAACAGTAACGTGTAACTGATATGAAGGAATGGCTGTTCGTGATTTTTATAACCGGTTCCGTGACATATCACATGATTGTCATATGCTTGAACAAAGCGTGACATATCACGCAAGTCAAAGTATTTTGGCTAGCATGGCGGCGAAGGAAGCCCTTTTTGGCAAAAATCATAATTCCGAAGTCTATAGTAACAACTGTATTACTCTAGAAAGAACTTTCGACTTTCAACTCAGTTCAAACTAATAAATTTTCAATGTTGCCCAAATTTGAATATTTTATCTGTTTAGTGTTACCAAAAATAAAAATAAGGGTTTATTAAGTTTAGACTTCAGCATAGTTTTGTCATCATCAGGTGCCTATGGTCATTGTTTATTATTCAGTAGACTATGCCCTAATTTCGCTGCCATGGACGACTTTATAAAATGGCGGCCAAGTACATGACAGCGAGGCCACAAAGACTCTGTTACCAGAGAATAAGCGTGGCGACACTTCCGCTTCTATCAAGAACGATGTCTCCCTCTTCCTTTTGATTTATCTATTTTCTGTGCATTTTACAGGATATACTTAGACTCATTTGATGCCATGATGATTTTGGAGGCCTTTCTGGACTCGTTCTCGTGAACAATGAACCCGCCATTTTTGAAAGGGGGTCCCAAGGAATGCATGGTTCATGGGAAATAAAAGGACCAAATCACAAACAACTGTTTCATAATTTTCCGGAAAAAAAAGAAAGAAAGAAACGATTATTATACGCCTTTTTAATTAGTTCACATTACTTTGTTTACACCGTCATTACCTTTTGCGAGTGCTCTGGAAGTCAACAAAACCCAAAATTGCGGGATTGAGACAACTTGATCACTTTTCAACTTTCGGTGACAAACGACTGATTCACGACGATTAGGACAACAAAATCACGAATCTCGAGCTGAATTACTTTGGCCGCATTAGACACGAATCACGAGAAATGATTTTTTCCCATTCTCGACAGTAGCGGATCCAGGATTTTTTCGGGGGGTGGAGGGTGGGGGATGGGGTGGTTCCGTTTCTTAAACGCAGCTGTATACACCTATTTCAATAAACGTTGTCGGCAAAAGCCTATGCGACTCACCCGAAAGGAAGCATGGGTAAACATTACTAAAGCTATAAAACCACACAAATATCCACACCATAATTCAACTTCAGCTTGCCATGACCTAATACATCAAAGAGCTTCATTTGCTGATTTTAAAACCAAGACCAATGCGAAAAAGAGAGGGAAATTTTGCTACTACCCACGCTCCTTTTCGGTCTAGTCGCGTAGGCTTGAGACCTTTCATACGACAACCTTTTTTGAAATAGGCACGTATATAATAATCTATTCTTCATGGTCGATGTCTGACAAAAGAATGGCTTAAAACCTTCAAGGGGGTTCTGTAAACCCCTTCGACCCCCCCTTGGATCCGCCATGCACTGCTCGAATCACGAGAAATCAAAATGCTTGATCGTCACGCATCACGAAAAAATAATAACAACATGATATTATTATGATCGAGGCACGTGATATTTGTAATATTCGTCTCGTGGCGTACTTTTTTGTTCTCACAACATTTTGACGTCATCTGTGCATCGATTAGAGTACAGACGCACGGAAAAATGGAATCTATCTGTTTTATATAATATTTATCGAAACATTCCAACCAATCAGAGCGCGCGTAAGATTCGATGACGCCATGTATGTGTGTGTACTCTAATCACACATGGTTGTTCGACCAATCAGAGCGCGCGTAATATGCCAATTATTATATAATCGAAATTGATGCATGGCCAACGTCAATGAGATTGACCATATGTCATAGGCATCTTTTTTGAAAACTGAAGCCTAATTGTGCTCGTATTACTACCACCTCGCGCGCAAAAAAAATTATTTGTCGCACGAAGTAGGAGCATTGTCTACTTTTTGCAACCAAGAAAATTTGTTGCGTGCGGGGCGGTAATACGAGCAACATTTGCTCTGCAACTTGCAATGCAACAATGTTGCGCGACAAGTTGCACGATTCTGTTGCTCGTATTACCGGGTCTTAGCATGGAAGCGGTCGGAAGAGCGGCAACGACTGACATGCAAAAAAATGGACGGATATTCTTTTCCCAATATCCCCCTCCCTTAGTCCGCTTTGGGGACAAAACGAAACGACCGACCCGGGTATAGATTTTACTTTATGACGACTCAGTTTTCTCAGTCTAATGCTGATTCACGGTGACAAGCGATCCTGCAGACATGATTTCGTTTTGGTTTGACGCAGAAAAATCGCCTGATGGACGTCAATCATTCGTGAGGTTTCTAGACTGGCGGAACTACCGGACCCAAAATTCACTTTAAAAGCCTCTAAATAAAAAATAAACCTCACAGACGACTCAAGTGAACGTCAATCTTTACTTTTGAGCACTTTTTTTAGTCACAATGTAATGAAAAATCCAACAAATCGAAAGCATTTCTAACAGGGTGTGTGACAGTTACAACCACAGGAAGCCCAAAAACTATCAAGACAAAATCGCACAGATAACAATATCCCGCTGTTACTTTCCCCCTGCAGAGCCTGCGTTCCTTACTAGATTAACGAATGATATAATAGTACTAGCTCATCATCTAATCTCCCTTTATGCTTACCAAGAAAGGAATGTACAAAGATACCTTTGCTTGTCAGATTTAATAATGGTATATAATCAGTATATTTTCCGTGATTGTTTATTTGGTTGTTTACAAGTGATATATTTAACTTTGTGATGTCATCTTAACGCAAGCTCCTGTATTTAGCAATAAACATGACAATGCACTTCTAGTCACTCACGTCCCTGCTCACGTGCACAACATGTGAATATGCAGTAGTCTATATTAGCCAATAGAATCGCGTAATTTATTATACGTGTCACGTGAACATGCATTATAACTTAGCACGCAATCGAAGGAGCGTTCAGATGGATCTGATTTCTGCTTCAACAGTGATTGAACAGAAATAAGGTTGCAGTTGTTCTTACTCCCTTTGAATCAGTTTAACAAGACTTTCTTGTCCATCTAATTGCCCAAGATGTCTCTGTGCCGTCAGAAGTATCACGAGGAGTGCGAGGCTGGAGTTAACAAGCAAATCAACCTTGAGTTGTACGCTAGCTATGCTTACCTCTCCATGGTAAGAAGACACTTTGTAATGACGATGCCATCTCAAACTTTCTTGCTCAAAAATCTTGTTTTTTTCAAAATCTCAACAGGCCTACCATTTCGATCGCGATGATGTGGCCCTTAAAGGATTCCATAAGTACTTCAAGAAGGCCTCCGATGAAGAACGCGAACACGCTGAAAAGGTATGATCGCGTTTCAAACCGTCCTTGTCTCTTCGCTTTTCCTTTCGTCATGAACCTTTCGTCATGACGGGGAAACATTACGTAAGTTTTTAAAAAATCGATCGATCTTCAAAGACACTAACAGTTTTCAATTGTTTTAACAGCTCATGAAGTTCCAAAACCAGCGTGGTGGCCGTATTGTGCTTCAAGACATCAAGGTAAAGTTTCCACTCGCTTTCAAGTTCGAAAATAGCTGTAGGTGTCTTGTTGTTTAGGCGCCATCTTGTTCTTGTTGCAGAAAAGTACGACACGTTGCGTAACAAAAAAAAAACGTCGAAGTATTTTTCAAACTTTGTAATTTCAAGAGGAAATAACTTACCTTTTTTGTGCTGTTTTATTTGTCACTTAAGCCAGAAATTGATATTTTTTTATTGTTTTGTGATAATAAAATCCTAGGTAAAATTGATTATTTTGGAACGTGCAGACGTGCAAGAAAGGAACTTGTAACCCGACACGGAAAGTTGCCACATCTTACCTTAAAAGTTTATCAAATCCTTAAAAGTCAGATTTTTCAGAAGAAATACATTTAAATTATTTATAACGTTTTATAGGAATTTTTTAAACATTAAGTTATGCAACATTTATGTTAAGTTAAATTATTTTGAATTTATTATTCAAACGAAGCAGGTTTTTTCGTTCATTGTATTTGATTGCACCGTATTCATAGATCTCTTAAGGTGGAAAGTTTTTGAATTGAAGCTGATGTATCTATGGCAATACCACAATTAAAATTGCATAATTATCATTGTGCAAGGTGGAAATTCCACGTCCAAATTTCATCCTTATTTGCTCAGGACATATTCAACCAGCTGATCCCCTCTCTCTTTGCTTTAACAGTCCTCTCTCTCTTTGCTTTAACAGAAGCCTGAGAATGATGAATGGGGTTGTGGCTGTGATGCAATGCAGACTGCACTTGATCTTGAAAAGCATGTCAACCAAGCTCTCTTTGATCTTCATGCTATTGCCGAGAAACATGGTGATTCCCAGGTAAGGTGGTTGTGCTAGCTTTGTCAGGTTTCAGAAACAACTCCTAGTTCTTACAGTCACTTCTTGTCTTTTGAACACATTATTGAGACCACACCACATCAGGATTAACTTTGTTAAAAGATTGCTAGACAGCTACGTGTATATGTGTTTCAATATTCTGGAGTATTTAACTGACTTTTAAACATATTTTATGGACGTGAGTGACTGTATGTACTTGGTATTCAATGGTCTACCTAAGGTCATTGAAAATACTATTTATAAGCATTGATGAATACAGTAGAATCCTGATGCAGTGTTCAATAGCTTGAAATTACTACCGATTCCCTTAAAGTGATTTTTCAATGCCCTAAAAACAAACTTCTTACAAAACAGACCAAGTTAATTTTGATTTCCCTTAAGGTTATCAGAGTTCTACTGTATTGTTATTGAAAATCTATGCATGCCGTCAACAAGCTTGCCATTCTGCTATCATCACTGCTCTCTTGTACATAAACTTTAAATGACTATACAATTTTAAATGCTTAAATACAAGAAGCATAGGCAAGAAAAAAAAAGTGAGGGGAAGCTGTTAGCTGCTGTTGCATGTTAAGAATATGTTAGCAATCACACATCTCTTCTTCCCAGATGTGTGACTTCCTAGAAGGCAACTTCCTTACTGAGCAAGTTGAGGCCATCAAAGAAATTTCAGGCTATGTCACCAATCTTAAGCGGGTTGGCCCTGGCTTGGGCGAACACCAATTTGACCATGACACACTTGGAAAGTAGTTGTAATCATGATAAGGATTTGTGTGAAATAAAATATCATTCATTGCACTGTTTTGCTGTGTTGTCTTAAGCTTGCTTATTCATCTTTGCACTTAAAGTAAGCTGGGTTAAAGTAATGCATCCATTTGAAAGCTGGTTAAGCAATTGTCCATCTTAAACTGTAATTTAGAGCACTAAAAGCAAGTGTTGAAAATTTGTCATCTAATTTCTGTCAGATGATGGATTTCCTTGAGTCTAACTACTTGCATGAGCAAGTTGAGGCCATCAAAGAGCTGGCTGGCTATGTTACCAACCTCCAGCGCGTCGGCCCTGGACTGGGAGAATACATGTTTGACAAGGAAACCCTCGATGACTAAATGATGGTACTTTGCACAGATTGTTTTCAACCTGGCTATGACTCAACAGCACACAGCTAAACTTGAATGATTTGTTACTTTATTGACTTTTGTTTTTTTGTTTTTAGTTTGCTGAAAAGCAATTGTCTGATTATTTGATTAAAAGGCTTTGCATTTTATAGATGTCTCATTTGATGACTTAATTTGAGAGGTTATTGCATAGAAGACTACTGTCAGCAAAGGGGATCACAAGACCTTTTGTGTTTGATGTTTTAATGATGTCATTATGGTCAGTGATGTGAAAAGACTTGCCAATGATCCCATTGAAACTTGACCACTGGGAGTGAAAAGAGTGGTCATGTGATCACCTTTGCCATATGCCGTTTCCTGTGTACGTGTGGATCTTAATCTATTATATCAGAAACTTCCCCTTGCTGTCAAAATACACAAGAAATTCAATACATTTGTTGATTTTGATAATATGCCATTTTGAAATTTTCAACCAAAGTAATATTATACAAGATACCACTGCATTGAGCAATCTGTCCATTTTAGCCTTGGTGTTTGGGAGGCAAATAGTTGGCATACAGTTTATTAAGATAACCAAATGTAGAACACAACCATAAAAAAACTCATGGTAACCTCTGTGATGGTGGAATGCTGTGGAAAAGTTATGCTGAGCACTTGGGGTGCCATGAAGGATGGGTTGAGTTTTCATCGATGCCTTTGTAGTAAAATCATTTCATTTAGGAGGGTTTGCATTCATTGGGAATGTCTGATGGCATGTTCGGAATGCCTGGCATGCATCCTGGTCCTAATGGTGCCCCGGGAACCTGCAAGAAAATTGTAATTATTGAATCTAGAAGAGCTCATGAGATGTCACACAGCTGCATTGTGTTAAATGAACATTAAAATTTCTTGTGCAATATCGAGAGTCCTGGCATTTTCCAAATTTAAACACCCAGAATGCAACAGATAGCATCTAAATTTTCAAAATTTACTGGGGGAAGCATGCCTCAGACCCCCTAGAGTTATGTGCCTTATTACTTCATTGGAAAACCCAGAATACCAATGATGAAAGACGATGCAATAGCTGACATGAGTTACACTTCACTTGCCACATACAAAAGTATCAAGATGAGGCTACGTGCATAAAGCTCAGTCATTCGTAACAAGACAAAGTTTTAGCATGTAGCCTTGTTCTGAATCCTTTGTAAATATTGGCAGGTAAATAAAATGATAAATTTGGGGGTAGCTCATCACTTTTCTTGTTGGCAAGTGCTGAATTACGAAGGGCGCAGCTCGACATGATTGAGTCGAAAGAATACAAAGGCGCTTTCATTACGAGACAGTTGCACATTTACATACAAATTTACATACACACGTAGCAGCCACCATACGACCCATGTCTGATCACGGAGCACAGCTTAGATTGAAACTACAGATAGTTTGTTTTTACTGAGGGAGGAAAAACCGCAGTACCTGGAGAAAAAAAACTCGAAGCAAGGGAGAGAACGAACTCAAGCCACGTGATGCCCTGTTCGGGAATTGAACTCGGGACCACAGAGGTGACAGACCAGTGCTCTCACCGCTCGGCCACCCTTGCTTCCCAGGGTGGAGCATATCTCACAACTGGACTATTCATACTTACCATCTTGCCCACAAGCTCTTCAGGTGGTTGTCCACATTCCTGCATCTGAAACATTCACAGCCTCTTATCAGTCCATATAATGACCCAGCTGTCCAAACAGTACAGTGGAGTAGGCAATGTGGGCTGTATAATTTCTGTGCCCTATGAGGAGTTCCTTTCATAATAATTATTTCTCTTTGGGGTACCCCTACCAAGTGGGCTATTTTCTTACCACAGGAAGCCCAATGTATTGATCTTGGTTATCAATTTATGGTACAATCAACACCATGGTCAAATGTATTTTAGCGAAGAAAACCTAGGTACAAATTCTTATAAAAACATTCCACTGATCATAAGAAGTTGTATTGTTTAGTTCCAGAAAATATTCATACCCCCACCATGGAGGGAATTTGTAAATGGGTACCCCTATCCTCTGGAACTTCCATTTTTCTTCCATACAAACTCTGTAATTTTGTTCTTTCTCTGACCCCCTCTCCTCCCCGCCCCTCCAGAATTTCAAAATCCGTCCGTGGTGGGGGTTCGCATATTTTCTGGAACTACACATATTTTACGGATTTCTCACCTTTTGCATTAAATCCATGATTGTCTCAAATCTTTTCTTTTGTGTTTCTTCAGAATCATCAGGTTTCTCTTTTTCATATTCTTGACATAACTGTCCAACAAGCTCATACTGTTTGGTATATCTAGCATGTTCTTCATCTGAATGGTCAGACTTGTGTTCTTCCAACCAGGCAGGATACTGACAATACACATAACAAAAATTGGAAATTATTTATTATTAAGGTAATTCCGTAGTTTTGCAGTGCGCATCTCTACTGCGCATAGCATAGTTCAGCCTATTTTGATTTGTTTGATTGTAAAATATATATATTTGACTTAAAATTATGCAAGCTTTAGTCTTATGAAGTTTTGAACAGTAGACATGCTCTAAGAGGCGCTTTAGTGGTTACTCGCCTCAGTCCTCTTCGGTCACAGGCTGTTTACGACGTCTTGTTTCACACTTTAGCGCGGAAACGAGCACGGGCACCTATTCTTTTTATTTTTGCAGATCAACGGTAATAAGGTTCTCCATCATATATATAATTATAGTCAATATTCCATTTCCAGTTTTTTAGACATTTTATAAAACGTGCAGTTGGAAGGTGCTTTCACGCTGCTTCAAGGGCACGTACTATCAACCAATTTTACCTTCTTTCTTGTAGCAAACGCATTTTTACAACAATTTATTGCATCATAATACTAGGCTATTGCCCAAAGAGAGAAAATGAGCTCATATTAGTCAGCTAGCACTGCTCAGATTTAAGAAATTAATTATTTTTGACACGATTTTGATCTTCGAATCTTGAGCCCTCAAGACACAAAAGATGGTGTACTTTAAAGCAATCTAGCACAAAAACGGCTACGGTGACCCCCATTTTTTGTTTCATTTTTGGGATAAGCAACTCAAAAATTATCACTATGTGAAGTTTTATGAGAATTCCATTTCTAGTTTTATTTCTACGGAATTACCTTAATATATCATAAAATGCTAGAGTGGTGGCACTTAATCCGTGAAACAAAATCTAAGTCTAATAGTCTAATCAAAACAAAAGAAAACAATAGAAATAGTGTCTATTTTTGAGAGCTTTGGTGTTATTTATCAATAGGTTGGTAGCTCACGGGCAGATTTAGAGGAGAGGCACGGTGTGTGTGTGTGTGTGGGGGGGGGGGGGGGGGTACAGGGGATGCAGATCCTCTTCTATCCTCATTGATGCTCAAATGTTAATGGGTTAAAGTTCTTTTTCATAATTTGTGATGTCATAGGTACTATGGTTACCTTATCATATAATTCTTTTAAAGAGGGATACAAAATTTCTTTTGCTAATAAGTTCTTCATCATTCCTTGCATAAGTGGCATCATGTCCAACCCATCACCACTATCAAGCCCCATTGCAGACATGGCCTTCACAAAGTCATCTCCAAAAGCATCTGGATTCTATGATATATATATATACAAGATATTGACTGTATATTTATTTATCTGAATTAGATTACATGTGACAAATCTTACACTTTTTATTTTCTTGGAATTGTCATAGTTACCTCCAAGTCTCTGGCATTCTGTGCCATTTCATTCATTGTTTTGGTCAAGTTTTCTTCAAAAGCATTCATGGCATCTGGATTTTCTAACAATAAATTTTTGGTATAAAATACATTTTACTGAAAATCATAAATAAGCCAGGAATTATTAATAGTAGCTTAGTGAGAACTATCTCTACTCTATAAGTAGTTCACACAATAAAATAGATTTTATTACTAGTCAAGAGTGGTTTTTATTAAGACGACGTGAAACGAAGTGCACTAGTTATAGTGTAATAGTCAGATAAATTATATAATAATAGAAAACAAAGGAATTAGAGTGTAGTAGCGCCTAAATATACTTTAGACTGTGTATTTCACGGGTTTATGAAAACTGCTATTATTTTCATATAACTGTGAAAACAGTATTGGCAAAGCATGGCGAGGTCTGTGCTCAGGAATTTTCGTTTTTTTTTACAAAAAAAAAACCAGTGATGGCAATGGCCATGCATGGTCTAGCTGTTTCACACTCGTATGGAAATTCCTCTATAAACTTAACATGTACTTAAACACTTACCAAGACTGTGAAAAAGTGTTGTTTCATAACATTTTGACTCAATGAGACAATATTGAATAAATTTAACTTAACACTGTTCACAGCCAGATATTCCGCAATATACACTGGGTACCAGAGTTTTTTTTCCTGGTGAGTGCAAAGTGCGAGCCAAGGAAAAAAATCCCTCTGGTGGTCATGGCTGTCGGCAACCTCACTTCCGTGCTGCACCACCTCAATTCCATGCAAATCTCATCAAACTGGTTTATAGACATAATGTTTTACATAATGTACTAACTGTCAAAAGGAAAAGCTTTTGTAGTGTGGCCTTGATTAGTTTATATAGAATATACAACATAGATTTATTGATAGCTGGTTCTCTTTGCAAAGCTTATGTAATGATGACTCATATGCTTCTAAGAGATCACTACAAATCATTGTCTGTAATGTGACCACTAAAATCCCCAGGGGGGAACTCCCTTATAAAAGTGGTAGGGATGCTCGATGGAGGATTTTGAAAATGACCTGAAAGATAATAATATTATTATGCATAAATTATTGGAGATGCCAATTTTATACCCTAAAAGGTACAACCACAAGAATATTCGTATGTAAGATTGTTTCAATCGATCTTTATGTGATTTTCGTTATTCCCCCCCCCCCTTCCTGTCTGGTATGCGTTTTCGAAAACTGACAAGCTAATCCAATTGTAGTATTTTCCATGTTCAAATGTGTTTAAACCAGGTCTATTCCCTAGGGATAATGTATTCTAATGATATTTCATGTCCTATTAATAAGCTTTGATGCACTTAGGATGCTAACCAAATGTTAGAGTTCATTTCTTGAAGTGCAGTGGAAATGAGGCTGCCAACAGCTGTGACCAGAGAGATTTTTCCCTCAGCTTGCACTTTAATGTGCTCACAAATCAGAATTGCTGGGGTGCATCCATACCTTTGCGAATCCAAAGACAATGAAGCGGTATAGCCATGTTGGATGACCAAACAATAAACGCTAATGAGAAATCTTTTGTTCAAGGTCAACCAAGATGGCTGCTGTGACGTCACATGCACCCCAGCAATTTCAGGGGAAAAATCAATCCCTGTGGAACTCAGGGACTAAATTCAAGATACCTTTGGATGCTGCTTGCTTGGCTGAATGAGCTAACTGATTCAAATGAGCCATGAAGTCTGCATCTTCAACTCCACCCATCTTCTTCATAGCATCCTCTAAATCTGCAGCAGCTTCAGCAAAACTTTCAGCAAAGATTTTACTCAATTCATCTTCAGTGGGTTGCTTGTCTTCTTGATCTTCTGGCGCACTTGTAGACTCTGTGGCTTTGTCTTCTGCATTTGAGCTCTGGTTATTTGCCTTTTTAGTCGATGGAGTTGCTGGTTTGTCGAAGTCGTCTAGGGCACCTTAGAATGGTATAAAGAGCAAACCATATCAACGTAAATTCATTGCTCTTAATTCTTAAGCTTATGTAATGATGAAATATAATATTCACAAAGGGAGATCAAAAGGCAATGGTAAAAATCTACCAAAGCAAATAGAAAGTTCAATAGAAGCTACACGAGATCAGCTTAACTTTTTTTAATGTTTCAAGATAATCAGCAAAATACTCTCAAATGAAAAACTTACTATCGAGCAATTCATCAAGTTCATCATCGTCCGCCATCTTGAAACACTATCCGAAGTTACCACGAACGCATTACGACAAAGAACCGATTCAAGTGCTTCTACCCACAATGCATTGCGTCATTATTACCTTTGCCGATTCGATTCTGTGCAGTTGTCAAGCGCAAGTCGCAGTTTTTATCTGTAAATTTTCTGAAAAAGAAGTTTTTTCAATGCAGTAAAGAAGTGCGTGCACTAAATGCTGACATTTCACATTATGTCGCAGAGTTTGAAAACAATACGTTTGGTTGGTGCCCAGTGTCCCCGAAGATTGCAGTACTGTCTCTTTCACTTATCTCGACAGGTACATGGGTTTACATGCAAGGGCGGATCCAGGGGGAGGGTCGCGGGGGTCAGGACCCCCCTGTGTTCATCAATGAATATGTCGTGAATTGGCGACAGCAGTAATTTTTTTCTGTGAAAAGACTCACTTTTAACATTCACTGAAATATCACTAAGCAATGCCAACCCTCTACCCATTCAGTTGTAAATATCATATTTTTGTTTCTAATGAAAAGTGTTAAAAAATCACTAGTCTAAGCAATTGATGTCATATTTTCAGCGAGTTTCAATAGCTTAAGACCTTTTCGTTTGGGTTCCCTGTTTGTAAATGTCACGTGACCCCCACCTTTGAAAAATCCTGGATCCGCCCAAGGTTGACATGGGTTAATATACTGCAGTAGAACTACAAGTAGATTATGTTTGAACTTACTTTTAAAGGAACTCAGAAATTTATTAAGATGGCAAAATGCAAAAACACTGGTTTGAAAATTATTTTTTTGTTTTTCATAAATGTTGCACATCATGCATGTTTCCACAGGGAGCCCAATAGGTGAGCCTTTTAATATGCCTCATTTGTATAAATCAAATTTCAAGATACAGAGGCAAAGATTTGAAGCAAATAACTCAATTCTGACAAATATCCAAATTTCAATGGGAAGTAAGTTCAAAGTTCCCCAACAAAGTTCTTCGTGATCTTCCAAAGTGGGACTTGAAGTACTTCCAAACATTAAGTGCATCCCGCACATCCTGGATTTCTAAATTAAACAATGTTAAATTTAGAAACCTGGGATCCACTTTTATAAAATAAGTCAAAAGTAAACACTCATAAAAGTATGAAATTGAATGTCAAATTGATTTGTCCCAACTGTCACATTATTTTGCAGTCAGCTGCAAGAGCCACCAAACTAACTGAAGATGAGCGGCAAAATGCTTTAACATCTCTTCAGTCAACTGGTTGGTCAGGTGTAGTTGGGCGTGATGCAATTCACAAGGAGTTTCAGTTCAAAAACTTTAATCATGCCTTTGGATTTATGACTCGTGCAGCTTTGCTTGCAGAGAAAATGGACCACCATCCTGAATGGTGTAATGTCTATGGAAAGGTACAAGTAACACTGACTACTCATGACTGTGGTGGGTTGTCGAAAAATGATATGAAGATGGCAAATTTTATGGATAAAGTTGCTGTGGGATTGAAATGATCCAGAGACATCATGGCAAGAAGACCACCACAGTTCCCGTTTGGACCTTGACGTTGCAGTTGCTTTGTATTCATGTATGTGAAAACATTCATAGTTTTGTGCTATGGTGGTTCAAGAGGGGCACTACTCTTGGGAGCAAAACAGTGGAATAATGGAAATAATGTTGAAGTTGTGAAATTCTTAGCTGAGAAAACATTTTTCAAAGCATGACTGGTAGTATGGTTAAGTGGTCAGAGCATGTAATATCGTGCAATATATCCTGCGGTGCCAAGTTTAAGTCCCACTCTGGCCATTTTAAGCTAGCTAAGGTTGTATTTTTGTTCTTGGTGGCCCCTAGAACTTTCACATTCAACTTCTGGCCATGCTTGTAAATTAAACTGGTGCACCTCCTTTTGCTTATTATTTAGTTTAGTTATTTAGTTCTATGTAGAGGCTGGCCACAAATTTGCCAGTTTTATAGCAATTAGCTGTCATGCAACAGATACCCTCTTTAAATAAAGACAGTAATTGTTTATTTGCATTTAATAGAGGCTTTGCACCATCACATGACGGCAGCCATGACAGGAGACAGGAATTATAATAGAGTCTGGACTAATCTGGTTTACATGAGAAAGAGACTCTATTGTTCCTGCCCCATCATGGCTACCATCACGTGATGGTGCAAAGCCTCTACAACAGACTAAAGGCATAGAAAAAGGTAAAACAACTGTACATCATCAAGAAATATTTTATTTGGTTTTTAGGCTTGCAGCAAATACACACACATGTAATGCATGACAATGTTATGTACATGTATAATTGAAACTGTAAGATTAGATTTACACCAAGTAAATTTATTCAAATATAATTTATATACCAATCTTTTAATATATAGTCAATACAAATGTTAAAAAACCCTATTAACAGTAACTTTCTGACAAATATACAGTATCTAAAATATATTCACACCCAATGATTACAGAAGATGGATAAAATGGATATCAGATAAACTGATTATAAATTCAATCAGAACCAGTGTGGTGTTTTTAGTTGACTTTAAAAATGTTTAAGGTGATCACTGATAAAATATGCTTCATGAAGAGAAGTGGATCGAGACTTCATTATATAGGGACACCATTGATATGAGGGAAAATACAGCAGAGTGTGTTTGAGTGTTTGATGAAAACATTTCAAACATTTGTTTTGACAGTTTGAACGTGCTGTTGTTATACTAAATGTCAAGTGTTGTTAGGGGCGAAGTCAATGTTTGATCACTAATTACACGCATTCTGAAATTCTCACAGAACATTACAAATCTTCAAACTGTTAAAAATGTTTGAATAATAATCGTGAGTACTTTGATTTTGACTTGCAACATTTTGAAGATTTGTAATGTTCTGTGAGAACTTCAGAACGCGTGTAATTAGCGATCAAATGTCGACTCTGCCCCCTAACAACACTTGGCATTTTGTATAACAGCACATTCAAACTGTCAAAACAAATTTGCAAAATGTTTCCATTAAACACTCAAATGTACTCCGCTGTAAAATGCCTTAAAATAAGAACATTTTTGGACCTGTCCAAATTAAAAGTATTGTTTATTATGATAAGAACATTTTTGTTCTTATTTTAAGGCATTTTATTTTCTCCCGTATCAGTGTCAATAATGAAGTTTCTACTTCTTTTAATGAGGCAAATTTTATCAGTGATCACCTTCAACAAGTTTTGTGTCTTTTTTTATCACCTTTTTATAGTCCATATAAATTTTATTTTACGTTACTGACACATTAATTTTGCCCATGTATAGAGTGCAGCCATTATATAGCTATTTGCACAAACTTTCAAAATCATCAAGCCTAGAAGCTGAGACCAAAATATATGGATATTCATATGTTTTATCTGTGAATTCGCTACATAATGGTGTTTGGAATTCCAAGAATTTATCTTGGTCACTGTTTGAAACGTCCACGTCCACGCACTTCTTTAAAATCATCTAATCAAATTTCCCAGTGTTCCTTTCAGTCTCAGCTTCTATGCTTTGAAAGGGTCAATGTTTGTGCAATTAGCTATATATAAACATGAAATTCTACTAAATAGTACAAAATCCTGTTTTCTATTGTTTAGTTAGTGCTATTTGTGTAAATTTGCACAATTTAGTTTGAGCTAGAACATAAATAAAACTTAAACCTTAAGAATGAAAAATATATATTGGAACTAGTTGGTGTTTCTTTAGAGTATTTCAATCTAAACTCAGATCATTCTTAAACTAATAAGATCACAAGTGCTTGCATACTTATAAACTAATAAAAGTGAATTAGAATAACTCATGAGAAATACCCTATTTAGAAAAGACAATTCCTTTGAGGCTTTCAAGGAATTTTAGTTTGTGCTGTTTCATGCTTATATTGAATGTAGTCTCCACTAAAGGAACATTTGACACAAATCCAGACTTGTTTAATTTTGTCAAGTGTTTTAAGGACATTAAAATATTACACCTCCATGGGTTTTTTATAATTGTTATTTCCTAATTGCTATCACATTTTTCTCTATGCATACACACTCATGGACATCAAGTATAAGAGGCATATTGTGGAACCTATATCCATGTGTCGGGTCCTGACATGTTTGTCCAGTGTACTGGATGCTTGTAGTACACTGTCTTGGAACAAGTTAAATGAACTTGTCATCTTGCTTAGTTGATATTTTAATAATCCTTATCGATAAGGAACTGACACAATACTAAATTCTTGCAGAGTCTGTATAATGCATTAATATGACTATTTTGGGAATAATAAAAGTGACTGCTTATGTTAGTGATGTACATTGTAATAAGTAAGCAATTATGTGAGAAATATATTATAAAAAGATACTATGTTCTTTATGGGTAAAGTTATGATAGTTTTAAAATTAAATTATGACAAGATCTAGCTGGCGGGTCAAAAAAGTGCATTGTCACCATTATATATATATATCTTGTTTTGTCAGTGCAGATGGACAATGATTCAGGTTACTTACTCTCTCATCTTCCTTTGAAGTAATTCTGTTGCAGGATTACTAGACATAAACGTGATTGCTTGCAGCATAACAGTTAAAAAGTCACCATTATAATAAGTTTTGAATTTTTACAGGTTTAACTTTATGTATCAATTTATAGGTAGACCAAAAAGCAATTCAAAAAAAAAAGAAAAAGAAAAAAAAAAGAAAAAAAAATGATCATTACTCATTTTTAATGGACACCTTAATAAGATGGAAACCTCTCTACAATTATGGACGACACTGATTGCTGGTCCTTATCTATCAAAAACTCTATATTTCACACTATCAATATATAGACATCACAGCACAAACACACAATTCCGTTTCACAGTCATACAACAACTGCTTTATGATCTTCACACTGCAATACAGTCATTCTTTAAGAATGAACCTGTCATATTTGATGGATGTTTTCTTATACGTGAGTGCCATTGACTTCATCAATATCTCCACCATACACATCACAGTGTTCATCCCATCCAGTTCCTGTAAGATCTGAAGAAGAACTTATCAAACTGTCTCTGCTTGTAGTATTAGCTTTAGGTGTCTTGGAGTTCTTGGATTGTTCTGACAGCCATTCTTCTAACTCTTCAAACATGTGCATGCCACTTTTACTTGACTGTAGTTTTGATGTGTGGCTTTCTTTCTCATTTCTGTGAATGTAAAAGTGAAAAACAAATATCAAAATAATGGGGAGCCTTCATGTACATGCAATTTAAGCACTCAAGACATTGCTGGTAAGCAGTATTCCCCATTCTGTAGGGTGGATGTGAGGTGTTAAGTTCTCAGGATGTGCTCAGGGTCTCTATAAGGCTTTCAAGGTCTTCTTTGTTGATTGGTGGGACCAAGCTGTTTAAGCTTTTCGGCTGATTATTGCTATTATGTGCTGACTGACTTATTGATCATTTAATTGCCTTTGCCCCACCCAAACCTGATCAGGGTAGGGTAACTAGATACCAAAGGTAGCAGAGATACATAAGTCAGGCAAAGCCTTGTGAGGCAAATGGAGCTTCCCCATCCAGTCAAGCAAAGCAAGCCATCTGTTACTCACTCATCTATGACTTCACACTCACTTCATTTGACTTCTCTCAATTAATGCACATAGGTCATGATAACCTACAAAGCAGCAGTTCCTTTGGAGTTTTGGGATCCCTGTGGGAAAATACACTCTAAGGGGTGGGGAGCAGCGAGAAATGAAGGGGGGAGTTCCTTTCCTTTCCCCTCTCCTCCTCCTTTTCCCCCTAATGTCCCCTAAATGAAAAATGCCTACTTTGTAGACTAAGATTGTTACAAAGATCATAATTAAATAGTTTAATAATTATTAACCTTACAGCTAATTAAAAAACTGGTTGTACTTACTTTAAATGTGATGATTTGTGGTTGCTTTCCTTAACCATCAGACTGCCCTGGCACGTACAACTTGCAAGTGCATCCTGTAACTCATGCACCCGTCGCCTATAACGATCCTCCAACTTCTGGTATGCATTTGCAACTTTTTTCTGCTCTTCATACATCCTACGGAACTCTTTTTTCTCCTCTTCATACTTTTCCTTCAATCTTTGGTTCTCTACATTAAGTTTTTCAATGACACCAAAGTAGTATTCTTCAGTTTTATTCAGTCGCTGGAAATTTAATGAAAAGTTGCTCCCTTTCATGTCTCTGTTCTCAAAAGTTGGAGGAACAAACTTAGGTGGGGACATGTCTTTAGAATGATGGCTGCTGTCTTTTGAGTGATCACCAAATAACAAATGACCTTCGTTACTAAGGGGTTCACTCAAGTCACCACTTGATCTCTCCTGATGAGGAAGAAGATCCCACATGGCAAGACGAGTCTCATACAGTTCATGTGCTGAGGGAGGGAGCGGAGGTGGTGAGCCAACTTGTGCAGCTTTAGGTTCAAGGATTTCTTGACTTCCCAAACTTTGGCTGACAGGAGAAACCTGTGCTACTGGAACTGGGTACGTTTTTGTCATACCAAAGTTGTGCAAGTTGCTTGGTGACAATTCCTTGGATGTGTCCAGTAGGGGCTTCTTCAAATGGGAGTGGCTGGCAGGTGTAGTCTTGTAGTAAGCCGTTGGGTTGCCTTTTCGTTCAGGCACAAGCTCTACCACTGGAGAGTGTCTTGATGGTGTGTCTTGAAAGGTGCTAGAGAATTTTTCAGTGGTGGAAGATGCTGAAAGACCTAAATCCTGCTGTGGTTCTACAGTGGTACTGCTACTTAATAATCCATCTTCCTTATCTGTAGACTCAGGAGTGGCTGGAGAATACTCCACTCTCTGGAATTCTAAGAAATCCTTGTCTTTGGAAACCCCACTGAACCAACACTCAGCACTAACACTAGCAACCTGCTCAGCCACCTCTGCCTTGAATTGGTCATTTTGGTGTGACTCTTGTGCCTCAACAGTATGACTTTCTGTTTGATCTGAGTTGTCCTCAATGTCAAATATCTTGACAGGAAAAGGTTTAGTATTGTTTAAATCTAGCTTTTTGGAATTACTTGCAGTAATGTCAACATGCTTAGCATCTGAATTGCTTAAAGGATAGAATGAATGATCTTGTTTGGTTGGTAACTCTTGTGACTTCGACAAAACCTCAGTAGAACTGTCTGTAAAATCACTTACTATTCCTACAGTTGTATGCCTCTTTTGTTTAGTCTGTGGTTTCCTTCCTGATGTTCTGTCAATCTGTTGTCTGTACCCCACAATTCCAATGGTACGATGTCTCTTTAGTCTCGATAGTCTCCCTCTTGGAGAGTCAACTGCCTTATCTGTCAGCTCAATAACTTTGAATGGTGAACTTTGTGACACTACAACTTCACGAACTTCATAATCAGAATGCTCCTTTTGTATTGCAAAGTTAGCTGTTTTATAACTCTCTAAAAGCTTTTCACTTTTAGGTTCAGGTTTCCCAGAATAGGCTTTTGGAGACTCAAGTTGAGGTATAGTCTTGGTTCCTTTGCTGTCAAAGTCAAACCTGTTCTGAGGGCTTGATGATGCACAAGGGGGAGAACGCTTAGTAAATGCATGTGCTGGTATTGTCTTTGCACTTTTGGCTTGGATTGCTATCTGCTCTTCATGCAGTTGGATTAGTTCTTGCAGACTTCAATCCTGTGTGAGGCAAGCTCCTTCGGGACTTTTGTTGCTTTTGTCTTTCTGTCTCAATACAACCCCCCAGTTCTTGTCTTCACTGTGCAGACTTCTTGGTGGAGAGGAGGACTCATTATAGATTTTCTCAAAGGATGGACTACTCTCTTGTTGAGATACAGCTACTGTTTTCACCCAATTCTCTGTCTTTGCTCTGTTCATATCCTCCAAAGGGCTGCTATAAACTGGACGAAATATGTCTGACACTAATAGGTGTAAACTTCTTTGCCATTTCACGAACTGATGGCCCTTTATTGTCATTCTGATCAGATCCTCTACTGAAATCACTCTTGTTTGAAGGTTCTTTTTTGGAGGAATGAAGTTGTATTGTGTAGCTGGAGCTGTACTTCTTAGGCTTTGGTGGTACAGCTGGAGGAGAAGATTCTTGAATAACTTGGAACTCTTCTCGTAAGTCACTCTTATGACTGCTGAACTTTGGACTTTTAGAATTTGACATCTGATGTGATTTTGATGCAGGCGGATCTAACAGTGGAGGGATGTCTCTAATGTTATAGTTAAGTGATGGGCTCTGGTGTTGATGCCATGAAGCATTGGAAGAACTTAGGCTGGACTGACTGTAGCGGCGACTCAGCATAGGACTCATACGGTGATCTACTAGCTATATCGTATGCAGAGTAAATGCCCTGTGAATCTTCTTTCTCATCAGATGAGCCCACATAAGAACTAAAACTAGAGGATAACGATCTTGAAAGGTACATTCCATTTTTGCCTAAACTGTAGTCCCCCTGAATTTCCTTTGGGTGCTGGGTTTCCATATACGTAGGTGAATGTTTAGTATTGTAGTGTGAATTGTGTGTTTTATTCCTCTGTTCGAGGCTGTGGTCTATTCTGTCATCAAATGAATTTTTTGGTCTTTGTTTCCCTGGTGACCAAGAATGGTATTCAAGATTGCTGTAATCTGATGAGCCAATGTGAATACTCTGAGGTCTACGCTGAGAAGGTTGACTGCTGCTAGGCATACCATACCAAGTGTTTCGATTTTCTTTCTTATCTGGTTTGTTGCTGGCAGTCCTGTCACTGTAGTAGTAAGGGTTTTGTCTGTATACTTCCCATACAGAAGTAACACCATTCTCTTCACTGAAAAGCAAACAAAATATATATTTTGATGAAAATGACTGATTGTTTGAACAAATGTACAGAAACATAATCTCTGACAGACAGCTACATTAGCACATTAAAAATTCACTGTCACTGAAAACAGAACTGCACTTTTGGGATGATTGGTAAAGGTAAAATTACATTGATATTTGATAAGTGAACATAAAGATTCACAGGCTTACAATAAATTGCCTTTTTAGACGCAAAGAATAAATGGATCGGAATAGGATGAAAAAATTATTTGACGAATGTACATTATTTGAAAAAATAATAGGCAACAAGAATTGAAAAGAAAACTGGATAAAGAGCAATTTAAAGAGCTTACATATGTATATGCTGACTTAAGATCGTAAAACGAAATAAATTATATAGTTGTTTTGATAATACGACTACACAGAAGTTGCTTGCACTCAAAATCATTGATCTTGGATTTGGCTATCAAAGTAAATTTCAAAATAATTCATTGTTTATCACTAAACTTGCTTGTTCTTAAAGTTACAATTTTTCATAATTTTGTAAAAAATTTATACTCGAGATAGAGTATTATTATTTTATGACTACATCATTAATTTTGTGGTTTGAGTAACCGTGACTCACTCAACAGACAACGAAATAACAAAAGGCACATAAAATTGAACAATAGATGAAAGTGTCAAGAGTTAATTCTAGATAGCAAATTAATTACTTTCACAGATTTTGTAACTTTTGAAAGAAATTGATACACTTGCCATGATTGAAGTCTTTCATTTTAGAATCTTGGTCACAAAGAAATTTTGAAATGAGAAAAATCTGAATTTCACAAGTCATATAAAAATTGGATTCCAAATCGAATGCAATATTTTGTAGAAATTTCCCGGGATTATATATTATTTTCTTTCTTTCTTTCTTTTTTTTTTTACAAATGAATTATACTGTAAACACTTGTGTGTATATATATAGATTTTTGTTAGCAATTGATGAGTTATTTTTACAATCTCTCAAGCTTGAGATCATCAGTAATATCATTCTTTAGCTGTTTAGTCTATTTGTAAGCCTGCATTCACAGACGCTGCGCGCCACACTACAACAACGTGGTCGAAGCCTCAGATTTCCAACCAGGAACCAGTGAAAACCACTGAAAGACTAACCTTTTGGTCCGCGTCTCCCGAGTGGACGATACTGCGTTCTTTTTCCTACTCCCTTTGCTATCTCTCCGTCGGCAATGACTCCTTGATGAACTGTTTAGCCGTTGCTTTGCTCGTGTACGTTTGTATTCGGAGCGCTCGAGTCTTGCTGCCAGACGCGACGACGCTTCGGAGCTCGAACAACTGAAAGTTGATCCGAAATCTCGTGTCGCCATTGAACTCGATCGCGGTGTAAACAAGTCAGTGGACATATTTAATTAAGCTGCCATGCCATAGAACAAAGACACGCCGTTAAAACTGCCAATTTTTGCAAATCTAAAAGACTTCCTAATGCCATAAAAATTCACGGAATGTTTTGAAAAAACTTTATGCCGCGCTTTGGAATCAACCGCGTAGGACTAGACTCTAGTAGTTCCAGTGTCCACGCGTAGCGCTAGTAACGCCTGTTGGTTATTGACTTACTTGAGGGATTGCTGTTCCAAATCGTTCCAAATGTTCAGATTGCAGAGAATTCAACAAATAACAAGCTTTCTTACGAATAAATACGCTTCCAGTGTTCGCTGTCTGTTCCTCAGTACACAATATCCTAATATTGGCAATATGGATAAGGACAGAATTGTATGGGTTGATCTCGAGGTAATAATGTCGAGTATTTAAGCTCATGTTTTCTTTCAGTTCTTTCTAAAAATAATTGTACAGATACTAACCCCTTTTTTCATCTATCTTTTACAAAATATCATTTCAATGGAATAGATGACAGGTGAGTCAAATGACTTAATGAATTAATATATTTGTAATATTAGGCTTTAATGTAATTTAGGCAAGGTTAAACTCGAACATATTATATTGCTGGCCAGCACTAGTCTTACTAGTCTCCATCTCTTTTTTGTTTTTGTTTTGTTTGTTTGTTTTTGTTTTGTTTTTGGGGGAGGGGGAGGGGAGGGAAAGGGGTCTAGGGACAGCTAGCTTACTGGGGCCTGTACAAATTAATATGCTTGTCAATCCATCTCTGTCCCTTTTGCTGATCATCAAGGATCAAGCGATTGTTGCTCTACAGTATGTAGATGGTTGTGGATCTTTTTGTTGCCCTACCCACCTCATTCTTCATTAGTAAGTACTATAAGATACGTGCTTCACTGAGTGGTCAGAGTAACTGTGGCAGGGTTGCCATGGTCACCTCCATAAGTGGCTGGGATCAATGAGGCCAGTCCCCCTGTATTATTCAATACCCAACCCCAAGCTCATCTGATGGTGATGAGTTTTACTAAGTAATAATGTGAATTATTATATTTTGAAAATAATTCAAGAGTTTTGATTGGCTAAGAGCCACCGGATAAATTACCATAGTTGCCAGCTAGCTGCCCAAATTTGGAGTTATGAAAATGTTGAAAACCATTATTCGAAGTTATGACGTAATTTTCTCGAATATGGAAAATTAACTTGCGGTATGACGTCACGCTAATTTATGCGGTTAATGCCAAAAGTGGGAAAACAACAACAACATGTATTCTTGTCAACAAAGCACAACTGAGAAAGAATTATTTTCAAAAAATAATAAAACAATTATTGAATTCGTTTCTCGTAGGATATGGGGAATTATTATTTATTATTAGTAACACAAACCTCGGCCTTAATAATTCCCCATATCCTACTCGACCTCATCCAATAATTGCTTAATATCATGGATTGTTGCATGGCAGGTTTGGATGTAGATACATGTCATATTATAGAAATGGCTTGCATTATTACTGATGCAGATATGAATGTTGTAGCTGAGGTGAGTGATAATCAAGAAGAAATAATTGTTGGAAAATATATACTATAAAGGGTATGTTCCACTTAGGAGAACCAGCCTGCCCTATATGTAACTTTTGCTTGTGATGTTTGCATGTTTTACGAGGTGTTAGTGAGAGATGAAAAATATACTGAAATCAGTATTATTCCCATTTGGTCATGAGCTATTGCACATTGTCACTAATTATCATTCACATTGAACAAATTCAAGAGTTTCCATGGTCTAACTGATAACAATTGACAACTACCATGTTCCATTTGAGTGCAGATTTATGATATTCAGTGATGGCTGTTAGTTATATTGACATTGACTTTCATGCAATAGCTTTAGACGGGCAGTGCTAAACCGCGAAACGCCGAAACGAAACACCGAAACGAAACAATAACGAAACAATACCGAAACGAAAAGCGAACAATAATTTTTTAACTGTACGAGAACAAGTTCTAAACAAGTTTTCTCTGAAGCCGATAAATTTTGCATTTGGTTGTCAGACAAGCGCGCCCTCGACGTTTAAAAAGCAATTTCAGTTGGAAAATATAAATTTTAATAGTGACAATTTCGTATCAGCGGGAAACTGACAGCGTACAATTCCGCTGATAGCCAATCAAAAAAACAAGAACTTTTTTTGAAGAACCAATCAAAATTCACACTTATCGCACTTACGGTTACCGGAGTTACGATTACCGCTTGATCGCCCAATCAGGAAGCAGATTTAGTTATCGCTACTGTCACACTTTACGGTACTGCGGAGTTTTGATCCAATCGCAACAAAGCCAAAGTTTTAGAGGACCAATGAATCACTGATCACAGTTTGATTAAAGTTACGGTCACGGTATGGTACGGTTGGTTTCCCACTCATGCGAAATCGACTCTATTCACGGACACTATATTATACATAAAAAGTCTGTAATCACAAACACAAAAATCTTTCACAACTTTATTTGAGCTAGTTCGTTCATACGTTACATCGCTTTGGTAATCTAACTGTTCAGCTTCATCACTCAAACAATCGCGACTTTTAACAGTCAATGAACAGATAAACGATCTTTTTAAAGTTAAAAACTTTTCTAGAACACTTTTAGATTCTTGTAAATCTCTCGCGCGCTAATCTCAACACCGTTACGTGCGAACAGTATTTTCAAAACGCACTGAACGATGGTCAATGTAATGACTGAAACGTTTGCGTATTAAAAAAAGACAAGTTTCATATCTATCATGTAACGACCTAGCAGTAACTTTAAAATAGATACTTGGAGAAACTACATATAAACATCATGTCAACCAAAACAGGTAGGATGCTGCTGCCTTTTTCATACGAAAAACCTATTAATACACACCGGTTACGTCATTTTCCCCAAAAAGGTGTCATTTGAGGCCAAATATAAGACGGTAATACCCATTGGAAATCCGGTTTGCACGCTGTTTAGCTGTAAACGCTTCTAATATGATTTGATATGAGCCGTTCTTACATACCTTCGATGGAAGCCATCACTCACACGGAAAGAAAGATTTTTGTACAACGGTGGGCTTCCTGTGTGAAATAGACACGTGATGCCCAGTCCCAGTCCACAGATTGAGGCAGGCTCGAGGCCAGCCAAACCAAAAAAGGAGCAACTATGCCGTAAATATTCCTATAATTCCCGGTTGTACAGTGATGAAGAAGAACTCGAAGAGAATTACTAGTGTTGACAACTTATAAATATCAAGTAGGATGCTTTGATCTTGCTGGAAAGGAAATCAACTCGCTGTGTGCGGCGGGGCTTTACCATACATAAAACTTAACTTATATCAATATTTTTGTTCTCGTACAGTTAAAAAATGGTTGTTCGCTTTTCGTTTCGGTTTTGTTTCGGTATTGTTTCGTTATTGTTTCGTTTCGGTGTTTCGTTTCGGCGTTTCGCGGTTTAGCACTGCCCGATTTAGACCATCACATTATGGAATCCCTCCAAAGGCAACACACAACAATTACTGACGGCTCAGGTCGCAAATGCGTCAGGCTGCGCGCCAAATACACACTTGTGCCCCAACTTTTTTTGACTGCTTCACTTCACTTCACTCATTTTATGATGCCATAGTCATATATAGATCAAAATAACATTTTGCTCCAGGGCTAATTTGAATCCCTCTAGATTTGTAGTCAACTTGATGACTGACTCATTCAAATGATTCCAATCAATTACTGATCTAGGCAAAAAGTAGATTTGTACGAGCATACGGGTAAAGGTTATTTCGGGAGCTCAGAACGACATTTCGCGTCAAAAGGACCCCATTATTGGGGATAGGTAAGGGTTACGTTTAGGGCTAGGGATGGGATAGGGTCTACCCTTAACGTAGCTCGAAACCTAACCCTAATAACGAGGCCCTTTTGATGCGAGATGTCGTTCTGAAGCTCGCGAAATTATAACCTCTACCGAGCATACGATATGAGTTGTGTTAAGCTCATTCATTGCATGTTTTGCGGTACGGTATTAATTGTGTTACGGCGTTGTTTTGAATAAGCATTGGTCATGATCTTTTGATTCATGTGGTGGCTCCTAAAAGAGCCGTTGTTTTTGTGTTGTAAACAGTCAAACTGTTTACGAGCTTTTCTTTTCGGTCCTTCTTGGGCAGAAGGACAGCTTGAATGTTGGGCAACACACCACCTTGAGCAATGGTGACTCCACCAGAGAAGCTTGTTTCAACTCCTCGTCGTTTCCTCACTGCCAACTGCAAGTGACGGGGGATGATTCTGCTCTTCTTGTTGTCACGTGCAGCGTTACCGGCCAACTCGAGGATCTCAGCGCTTCAGGTATTCGAGAACATGCATGCCAATTAGACTGGAGCACCAGCACCGACACGCTGAGCAGTAGTTGCCATTAGCGGAGAAGACGATGGATACGACCGACGGGGAACTTGAAGCCCTGCACGGGATGAACGGGTTTTGGACTTGGTGCCCTTGGCTTTTCCTTTTCCACGTCCAGACATTTTGAAATCGTTACTTATAACACTTATTGTAAGACAGAATATAATAGTGAATAGGATCTTTGAGAGTATTTATAGCAAAACCATGAGTAAAATAAGATCGAAATCCACCAATCACAGACAAGTGTCATCAAAGAAGGTCACTTATGTCAGCATGAAATCTAATCTTCCTTATTTCCACCAATCAGATTTCGATACCTGTGATCCGCATGTTAATTAATCTCTTTCGATTTTGATATAAATACGAGTTGATTCAAGTTCATCTACACTTTGATTTTGCTAATCAAAACTCTATACTTTGTAAAAAAAGATGCCTGTTAAACCCGCCACTGGAAAGAAAGGTGAAAAGAAAGCCGGCAAGAAGGCCGCGCTTGGTGACAAGAAGAAGAGGAGACCTAGAAGAAGAGAGTCTTATGGCATCTACATCTACAAAGGTCATGAAGCAAGTCCATCCTGACACTGGTATCTCCAGCAAAGCCATGAGCATCATGAACTCCTTTGTCCACGATGTCTTCGAGCGTATCGCTGGTGAAGCTTCCCGCCTTGCTCACTACAACAAGAAATCCACCATTACATCTCGGGAAATCCAGACCGCTGTTCGTCTTCTTCTCCCTGGTGAACTGGCCAAACACGCTGTCAGTGAAGGCACCAAGGCTGTCACCAAGTACACCAGCAGCAAGTAAACAGTATAACTGTTTACAACAACAAAAAACGGCTCTTTTAGGAGCCACCACATGAATCGAAAGATCATGACCAAATGCTTTATATCACACAAATAATGAACTCCGTCTGGGCCTTAAGCCTATGATATATCGGTGTAGTGTTACAAGGCAGTTATATGAGTAAATTCAATCGTTCAAATTTTATACTAGACCACAACAAGCACTAGCTCTTTGCATTAATCTCAAATTGGCGCCATTTTGAAGCAAGCCCTTTGTATCTTACTCGGGCTACCGCTTTCAGTTCGTTTCAAAGCTCTTAAGGTGGCTCCGGCATAATTCAAGCGTGTTTTGGTAAAATTTAACTATGAATAAACAAATACAGTTGACACAGGATCAGCCAAGGTATCGATGTTTTCTTGTTTCCATAAAACAACGCGTTGCCCATGGACATGTATCTAGATGTGTTACATATTATGTGTGGTTTGGGCTTCCTGTGTTGGGTTCTCATAAGCGACCACTTTCTTCTGATCCCAAGGGTGCTCGATTACGAGAGAGTCAACTGTATTTGTAGAGTTTAGTTTGGATGCCTTCAGTCAAAATTCATGTTTATTTACTGTATTCCTCAATATTTGTGGAGTTTATTTAGGTCAGCGTTGCTTACTATTCATAAATTTTGACTATTGTGTTTATTTACTGTATTCCTCAATATTTGTGGAGTTTATTTAGGTCAGCGTTGCTTACTATTCATAAATTTTGATTATTGACGCGAAGCGAGCGAGTTAAAAATTTTACCAAAACACGCTTGAATTATGCCGGAGCCACCTTAAGCCCGGGCTTTAAGAGCTTTGAAACGAACTGAAAGCGGTAGCCTGAGTAAGATACAAAGGGCTTGCTTCAAAATGGCGCCAATTTGAGATTAATGCAAAGAGTTAGTGCTTGTTGTGGTCTAGTATAGAAGGTCTATCTTAATTTGAACGATTGAACTTACTCATATAACTGCCTTGTAACACCACACCAATATATCATAGGCTTAAGGGGCAGACAGAGTGCCATTTTGTGTGCATGATTTATAAATTATTCATATAAACCAATATATCATAGGCTTAAGGTGATTCCTCTGTTTTGCACCGCGCACGTCTACCGCGCATGGTTCAGAAAGCACAGTATTACGACTTTGTCAGCATTTTCATTCAAATTACGACTAAAAATGCTGAAAAACACAATTTGAAACAATTATGCAAGTTTTGGTTCGACAAATAGTGAGTTTTGTCAAACTCGCCCCAGTACCTTCTCGGAAAAGTGCAGATTTTACCACAAATTTGATGGTAATTTTGAGAATAACTCTCTAACGAGCACGGTGACCCCCATTTTTTATTTCAAATTTTGCTTTCTTGTTATGATTTACAAAACATATTTGAAAATTAAGAAAAGTTATAGGTAGAAACATTGAAAAAATGACGTTTTTTGTGAGTATTTGGACACTAAAATGTCCAAACTCGAACGTTTCCGCGCGAAAGTGCTTTCTCAAATTTGTAAAAAAAGTCCTTAAATGCATTTTATCAAGCTTAAAATGGTCTTTCTTAAGAGACAACTCGCCATTTAATCTTATTCTACTACAATGCTGCTAGCTCTGAGTCTATCAACTTATTTCTGAGACCCGATTGACTTATCGACGAATTAGCCGGAATACATCGAACGTGCGCGAGAAATCGCTAAAACACCCTTGTCTTTCAAGCCAAATATTTCTTAAAAGAGCATGGTGACCCCCTCGTTTTTTGTTGGTTAAAAAATAAGTAACTCAAAATCTACAAAATATCCAATTTATAGCGATTTTTATAGGTAGGATCAATTACCGAGGAATCACCTTAAGGCCCAGACGGAGTTCATTATTTGTGTGATATAAAGCATTTGGTCATGATCTTTCGATTCATGTGGTGGCTCCTAAAAGAGCCGTTGTTTTGTGTGTTGTAAACAGTCGAAAACTGTTTACTTGCTGTACTTGGTGACAGCCTTGGTACCTTCACTGACAGCGTGTTTGGCCAGTTCACCAGGGAGAAGAAGACGAACAGCGGTCTGGATTTCCCGAGATGTGGTGGTGGATTTCTTGTTGTAGTGAGCAAGGCGGGAAGCTTCACCAGCGATACGCTCGAAGACGTCGTGGACAAAGGAGTTCATGATGCTCGTGGCTTTACTGGAGATACCAGTGTCGGGATGGACTTGCTTCATGACCTTGTAGATGTAGATGGCTTAAGATTCCTTTCTTTTGGACCTTCTCCTCTTCTTGTCACCAAGCGCGGCCTTCTTGCCGGCTTTCTTTTCACCTTTCTTTCCGACTCCAGCTGGTTTTGGCGGCATTTTCTTCACAAGTTTCGCTTGATTCCAAAATATAATGATGTTCTCACTTGGGGAAAACTCCTATTTATATCAAAATCTAATTGGATCGCATTAACATCCGGATCTCAAGAGCGCAAACCTGATTGGTGGAAATAATATGGAAATGACCTCCCATTGAAATTATTGACCTTCAGTAGATTTGTGATTGGTTTATTTCGATCCTTTTCTCTTGAAGCTTTCAGTATAAAACCTTTGAGGCAACCAATTTACAATCATATTTAGTAGAATCAAACGTTGAAACTTCAAGATGTCTGGCCGTGGAAAAGGTAAAGCCAAGGGCACCAAGTCCAAGACTCGTTCATCCCGTGCAGGGCTTCAGTTCCCCGTCGGTCGTATCCATCGTCATCTCCGCAAATGGCAACTATAGCTACAGCCGTGTTGGCCGCTGGTGCTCCAGGTCTACATGGCGGCAGTTCTCGAATACCTGAGTGCCGAAATCCTCGAGTTGGCCGGCAACGCTGCTCGCGACAACAAGAAGACCAGAATCATTCCCCGTCACTTGCAATTGGCAGTCAGGAACGACGAGGAGTTGAACAAACTTCTTGGTAAAGTCACCATAGCTCAAGGTGGTGTTCTTCCCAACATCCAAGCCGTCCTTCTGCCCAAGAAGACCGAAAAGAAAAGCTCTTAAGCAGTTTCTACACTGCTCAAACAAACAACGGCTCTTTTAGGAGCCACCACATGAATCAAAAGATCATGACCAATGCTTTAATAAAAACACAATGCAATGATGCAATGAATGAGCACATGCAACTTATTATATGCTCGTACAAATCTATTTAAGTTTATAGCTTTTTGCCTAGATCAGTAATAATTTGAATGAGTCAGTCATTAAGTTAACTACGAATCTAGAGGGATTTAAATTAGCGCTGGAGCAAAATGTTTAGATCTATATATCTGATATATGACCATGGCGCCAATGAGTGAAGTGAAGTGAAGCAATCAAAAAAAGTTGGGGCGCAAGTTTGGATACGTGTATTTGGCGCGCAGCCTAACGCATTTGCGACCTGAGCGTCAAAACCTGATTATTGTTCCCTTGTGTGTATCTCCTGAATCACTCATTGATCCAAAAACCTAAACTCGTAGAGGCAAGTGTCTAATCGACTTGTGCCGCATACAACATACTTCCCTAGTTGTAAAGATCACTTCAAGAGCGTTGTGTGAGTGTGTGCCTTTTTTATAAATATCAGTATTTATGCAGCATGTTGACATTGACTTTCTAAGCATTTGATGGCTCCTAAAAGAGCCGTTGTTTGATTGTGTTGGTAGTTGACCTAACCACCAAATCCGTACAGAGTTCGTCCTTGTCTCTTCAGCGCGTAGACCACGTCATCGATGTCACTGTTTTTCTTTGGCGTGCTCTGTGTAGGTGACAGCATCGCGGATGACGTTTTTCCAAGAAGACTTTAAAACTCCCCGCGTCTCTTCGTAGATCAGACAGAGATTCTCTTGACTCCACCACGACGAGCAAGACGACGATGGCGGGCTTTGTGATGCCTGGATGTTATCCCGAAGGATCTTACGATGACGCTTGGCGCCTCCTTTTCCTAGACCTTTTCCTCCTTTGCCTCTTCCTGACATGATTCTAGATTGTTGCTTTACAGAATGATAGCTCTCGTGACTATGCCTTGGCTACTTATGATCGAGGTTGTCGAACCTCTGAGGAAATAGCGTTATAAGTAATCCAATTGGTTGGTGGCAATACAATAAGACCACAATCTAATTCCAGGATTGTGATCCTTGTTTTGATTTTGGAGTTTCTCAACACATACTTTGATGGACATTTTCTTTTGCTGGAGATCGAAGATTGCAAAATCTTTATTCTCAAACACTAAATCGCTCTAAAATATTTGTATACCTGACGTAGAAACTGTAAAAAGAAGTGAATAAGACCTTCATTCATGTGAGTGAAAATTCGCGAGCTTCAAGTTTTCGAAGTTTGAGCAACGGCGGGCTCGGGAACCAGCCAATCATATTTCAACAGATCCACCAAAGTTACCCAATAGTGGTGCAAGATTTCTGTGTCCAATCAGAACAAAGCGCGCTCAACATAAAATTGTCAGCCTCACTACAAGCATCATTCATTGCACCATTTGAAGGCAACTAGAAGTCATGGCTCGTACCAAGCAAACCGCTCGTAAATCAACAGGAGGAAAGGCTCCTCGAAAACAGTTGGCCACCAAGGCAGCACGGAAGAGTGCACCAGCTACCGGTGGTGTCAAGAAGCCTCATCGGTACAGAACCGGTACCGTCGCTCTTACGTGAGATCCGTCGTTACCAGAAATCAACCGAGCTGTTGATCCGCAAACTTCCCTTCCAACGTCCTTGTCCGTGGAGATCGCTCAGGACTTCAAGACAGATCTCCGCTTCCAGAGCTCAGCTGTGATGGCCCTTCAGGAGGCTAGCGAGGCTTACTTAGTTGGTCTGGTTTGAGGACACCAACTTGTGTGCCATCCACGCTAAGAGAGTCACCATCATGCCCAAGGATATCCAGCTGGCAAGGAGGATCAGGGGTGAACGAGCTTAGAATTCCTTTCCATCAAAACAACGGCTTTTTTCAAAGCCACCACATGCTATAAAATCAATGGCATGATGCTTAATCCTTAATAAAAGAGTCTCGACACAAACCATACTCCTAAAATTGACCTACCTAGTACTCACTGAAACTAAATAATCTCGGTTCTCAGCACCTTGATTGCACGACACTAGCGGTAGCATTATTTTAGAATTCTCTTAATTGACAAAAGTCGTTGCCTTGTACGCACTTGCCGCCAGTGAAAAGTGCAGGTGCGATTAAGAACAAAGCGAGTTGTTCCGATAAATTGCCAGACTTGCCAGAGACTTCGCCATTTCTTGATAACTTAGTTTATAACTACCATATTCGGCAGTAAGACTAAACAAATTGTAGAATTTAGTTTCTTTCCAACGAATTTATGGCTATATAACTGGACAAGGTTATTATAATCATGCACCACTAAATTATGCATAATATGCACATTTAATCTTATATATAACAAAATATTATATGCAAAAACAAATTTCTGTACTTAACAGAATTTATGCAACTGATTACTTGCTTAAATTCCGTTATATAAGAACACGATTTATGCAACTGATTACTTGCTTAAATTCCGTTATATAAGAACAGGATTTATGCAACTGATTACTTGCTTAAATTCCGTTATAAGAGAACAGGATTTATGCAACTGATTACTTGCTTAAATTCCGTTATATAAGAACAGGATTTATGCAACTGATTACTTTGCTTAAAATTACTATTTATACTATAGTACATAACAGAATTTATGCAACTGATTACTTGCTTAAATTCCGTTATATAAGAACACGATTTATGCAACTGATTACTTGCTTAAATTCCGTTATATAAGAACAGGATTTATGCAACTGATTACTTGCTTAAATTCCGTTATAAGAGAACAGGATTTATGCAACTGATTACTTGCTTAAATTCCGTTATATAAGAACAGGATTTATGCAACTGATTACTTGCTTAAATTCCGTTATAAGAGAACAGGATTTATGCAACTGATTACTTGCTTAAATTCCGTTATATAAGAACAGGATTTATGCAACTGATTACTTTGCTTAAAATTACTATTTATACTATAGTACATAACGGAATTTAAGCAACTGATCAATTGCTTAAATTCCGTTATGTGTATTAGATTAATTTTTTTTATTTTTTATTATTTATTAATACATAAAGACCTTTTTGCATATTTTATTTTGTTATATATAACATTTTTATTGCATATTATGCAATTATATATATTCCCTAAGATATCTCTCAGAGACGATTTTCAAACTAAAATCCGAGCCTGCGAGCCCCTTGTTTTAAAATCCGAGCCAGCTTTCAACATGCAAAATCCGGAATCCGAGCTTCCGACCCCAGCATTTGAAAATTCCGAGATTCCGAGCCTAATATCTTGAAACTCCGAGCCTCTACAAAAATCAAATCCGAGCTTTGCGAGCCTCTTTATTTTTTAGACACCATTCTATACCCCTTCTATTGGTCATCATCATTCCTTTCCGTCGTTTACCTGAGGGCTGCCGAGACACAGAAACAAACTTCTGAACTTGGAACCGTGATAAACTTTCGGATAATTCTATCAAAAATATAAACCATTCAGTCAAAAAGCTTTTTAAACATTTCTTATTTCCACTGGCGTAATACGAATTTTTCTTTCTCTTATTAAAGTAAAGTTGGCGGGAAATATGACCGCTGATGTAACTGGAAACAGTGTCGAAACAGTGTGTTTGTTGCTTGAGCGGAAACTCGAATTTCTTCAAGGCATTACTCCGTCGAGTCAAAATGGTAATGTTTCTACGTTTGTAGATGAATGAAAAACTTGTTTTACTCAGAATTATGGTGATCCAGCTTTCGACGATCGTGTAGTTGGCAAGAATACTCTGCCAACGTTGGGAAGGAAGTTTGGAAAATAGATACATAATCGACCATAAGTCGGTGTAGATGGCAAAGATTCTCACCAAAATAAGCCTGGTGGATCTTGATGAGTACTCAAACCTTTAGAAGCCAGTGAAATAAAGAAAGCAACTAATGATCATTAAAGATATGTTGCCAAAGTCACGAAACAAACACATTTCTTGCCCGTCGCCATGTTTGACGACCAGTTATGGTACTGTTTCCACGGAGGTCCGATATCGCACATAAATAAGCACAGACCACTAATCGCGCCATTCTTTCTACTTGAACTCAAAAGCAAGAAGTGTTCCAAAAGTTAGTAAGTGAAGTTCAAAATGTCTGGCGCTGCATCACAAAAGAAGGCCAAGAAGCTCGCCAAACCCGCTGATCATCCTAAATACAGCGAGATGATCATCGCTGCTCTGGGTGCCTTGAAGGAGCGTACCGGATCGTCCCGCCAAGCCATCGAGAAATACATCAAGGGCAACTACAAGGTCGGAGACAACTGTGGGACTCATCTGAAACTGGCTCTCAAGCGTATGGCTGCGAAGGGAACTCTTGTCCACACCAAAGGGACAGGTGCATCTGGTTCGTTCAAGCTCAACAAGATGCAAGTTGCCGAGAAAAAACCAAAGAAGGTCGTCAAGAAACCGGCAGCCAAGAAACCCGCGGCTAAGAAAACCACCGCCAAAAAACCCGCCGCCAAGAAACCCGCAGCAAAGAAAGCAGCAGCTAAATCCCCAAAGAAGAAAACAGGAGATAAGACCAAGAAAGTAACCAAGAAACCCGCTACTAAAACGAAGGCCGGGGCTAAGAAACCAGCTGCCAAGAAACCCGCTGCAAAGAAAACAGCCAAGAAAACAGCAGCCAAGAAATCGGCCAAGAAGTAAAGTGTTCACACAAACAAACAAAACGGCTCTTTTAGGAGCCACCCACATGGATGAAAGCAATGATATAGATGCTAGTTTTTATATAGAAAGTCGTTCTAAAAATTGCACGCTGTGTCCACTCCGCTGGCGCGCACCGATTTGGAACGAATCGTGGGAAATAGAGTGGATTTCGTATGACTGTGAAAAAGGCACCGCACGGTTACGGCAGGAATTTCGAATGTTTTATAGACATCACGGCACTAACACGGTCACAGAACGGCGTGGTCCGTTTCACACTCATACAAAATCTGCTCTATTATAGCCAAATTTATACGCGCAGTACAATGCTAATTGCACAAACATTGAGCCGAGCCTTTCAAAACAAAAAAGCTGAGACCGAAATGAACATTGGGAACTCTGTTGATTAGATGATTTTAAAGAAGTGCGTGTTCGTTAGTGTTTCAAAACAAAGCGACTTGAAGTAATTTTTTGATATTAGAAACATGATTATGTGGCAAATCCACAGATAAAATATATGAAAATCCATATATTACTAGTGTACCCAGGAGGCATTTCGGTCTCAGCTTCTAGGTTCGATGATTTTGAAGGGGTCTGGAATTTGGAAAATTTCTTCCAGGGCCCTGGGAAATTACTGGAAATTAAAATTTTCATACCAACTCCTGGAAAACTCCTTGAATTTTCTATAGATATTAGGTCAAATAGTTGGAAAACTAAAAAGTCGTTAACTTGTTTTTGCCAAGAACATTGGCAATTTGTAGGTAGTAAATTCACAAGTCTTTTAAATCCACTTTTTACTTTTTGCAACGACCTTAAGGGCCCTGGAGATTTTGTATTTCTACCCTGGAAAATTCCTGGAATTTTTTAATTTCCTAGTAGTACGAACCCTGAATTTGTTTCTCCTTGTGGATTCCTTCATTGACCATACAATTAATTAGGAAGCCTCCCAACAAAAGGAGAGAGAGATAGTGAAGGACCAAGGCTTAGAGCACATGATTTTTAAATATTATTTTGTTATATTTTGCAGGCACCAAATTTAGTCATAAACCAGTCTGATAAAATACTAAATGAAATGGGAGAATGGTGTAAAAAACATCATGGAGAGGTGAGAATTAACAAACTATAATGTAAAACAAGCATTATTGTCTTTCTATATTTTGCACTAAAGTTACTATCAGCTGAAATTCAGCCTTGATAAAATCTTCTTTTGGTTTGCTTAAAACAGCAAGTGATAACATCTGCGCATGTCTCCAACTTCTATTGTTTTGGACAAATGGATAATTTCGAAAGGATAATTTCTAGCTGTTCATACTTCTGCACTCGACTGTAATGCTCCGAAAAACTTTGGGGAGACTATATACGACTCTCTTTATGAGAGAAGTGTAGCCCTAAGCTCGGTTAAAACCGTAATTGAGGCCACTTCCGTCCAGCGGCTCGCGCATACTCGTCATGTTATCACTTGCTGTTTTTGCTTAATATTTTTCTCAGTAAGTTTGCAACTTCAGAAATTCACTGGAAACTCAGCCGAGTGTGAAAAAGTATATTAAATTATTCAAAAAATTCAGCTAATTAAATTACAGATTGATTTGTACAATGTATCTTAATTACCAGGGTCTTTTCGATTATAAAGCTGAGAAGGCCCTTGGAATGACTATGGTGACTTTGTGTCCAAAGTTTCCTAAAGCTGAAAATATATTTTGATTCATTGTTTTGTTTTTCAGTCAGGATTAACCAAAGCTGTCAGAGAATCAGACTTAAGCTTAAGTAAAGCTGAGGATATAATGGTAGCATTTCTAAAGAAACATGTCTCGCCAAATGTTTGTCCTCTGGCTGGGAATTCTGTTCATGAAGATCGGCGATTCCTCAAGAAATACATGCCTAGATTCTTAAATCACTTGCACTATAGAATAATTGATGTCAGCACTCTGAAAGAATTGTGCAGGTAATTTGTACTTGAGAAATGCAGCCCATATTTTAACCTTATTGCATATAAGTGGAAGAAGATGCCAAAATTGTGATAGTTCACTGTTGTATATTTAGTAGAATTACAAAAAGTTAATGTTGCCTGTGATTCCCAGTAGGTAGAGAGGGTGAATCAAACTGTAGGTTATGGGCAAAGTGTGAATTATTAATTCAACGAAAACAGAAATTGTAAATGAAAGTTTTCATTTTATATTTCTAAGTGTAACTTAAAAGTTGTGGGATACCTGTGGATTGTAAATATCCAAATTCAATGTATTGTAAAAATCCAAATACAATGTTGACTTTCTTTGATCATAATATCTGTAGGCGATGGTATCCAAAAGAATACAAAGATATGCCCAGGAAGGCTTTAAATCACAGGTATGGCATTTAAACTCACGTTTTTGGGTAATAGCGAACAATCCGCTGTAAGTGGTCAATAAGTGGTTTGTCAACAGAATTTGTATTTCACCTGAGTCTCAACTATGAAGCATTGTCCACTATATCCCTTATCTAGAAAATTGAATGTGGGCTTTTGACTTCAAGCGTAGGGTTGCAACCATTTGAGAACTATCACAGAGTATATTTGTAAACAATAAATTTATTATATTGACTTACGAATAAAATATAACTATAATTTATTATAGGGCTCTGGATGACATCAAAGAAAGCATCAAAGAACTACAATATTACAGAAAGTCAATTTTTAAGTGACTAGTCATTGCCGCATTTTAATAAATAAATTCATCTTTGTATTTATAAAACTATAATTGATAATGTTAATATACATTCTGTTTGTGCTACTTATTGTGTGCCAGAAGGTTATCAATTTCTCTGTGGAGAAACAAATAAAATAACATGTCAATAAAATAATCAAGTTATTTTAAGAGCCCATACAATAATCCTAGGAGGACATTGATATTTGCTAAATAGTGGCTAATCCTGTTTTCTGATTCTTTATATGACTGTTTACTTTGTCTACACTGCCTAAGTTGTGTTTAATTATGAACTAAGACCATATTTCAGGAGGTTTATTAAGATTTTATATTATAGAACATCTGCCTGTGACAGCCGGGCAAGACTCGGCAAAGTGAGTCATGCTCACAGCCCGTCAATTTACCAGGTGCTTGGCCCTTGAGGAACCCAATGGTATTTCTATGTGCAAGTAATTGACTAACTTACAGTCAAATTCTAAACTAGCACTATCAAACAACTAGTAAAGGCTTATTCCATAAGGGTTATTATACAAAAGACACGCAAATTTATACCTTAGTTGGCTCTTCAGATCTTTTGCTCTCTGTCGTAACATTTTCAAAATTTCATCATCAACAAATTCTTCTTCAGAACTTTCGGCCAGGACAATTTCTGTGAGGAAGTGTTTGATATTATTGATAATCGTCTGTGTTTCAGGAACATATTTGCAAAAATCGAGCTTAATCAATACTGCCAATCACAGAATGGCATTAAGGCCATTCAGACTTAAAGGTACTGTTTTGGTTAGTCTCCCCCGCAGCCGCTCCTAGTGTCGTCATGCAAGGATTCCTCTATGACTATGTTTTGGTAGGATGATTTTCTCCTTCAGCTGACCAGTTTTTTGCTCCATTTTTCTCAAACTGCCTCCCCCTCCAAAAAAAAGGTATCATTGGACTTCTCCATGCTTAAATATCAAGGTCTGTTCATTTGAAGGTCTCCTGGAGAGAATTTCCATAAACACCTGTGGATTTCATTTGAGTCACTAACATCATTTTAATGGGAACCCTTCAATTCTGTTTGCAACTCATCACACAATGGCCTAGCTTGCCAAACAATTTGCATGAACTGTTGCAGGGGTGTTATACAGTTGAATGCCAAACGAGATTGCCATGGTTCCAGTAACTTGTCTTACAATGGTTTTGCATGATGCATGCATGGTATGTTAAGGTGGTGTTACACAAGATGATCTTTAATGATGATTTTCAGTGCAACGGCGTTGCATTAAAAATCTTTCTCGTGTAACATGACACTTGGAATAATTTTCCTTGCAATTTTTGCTTTGGCAATGCGTTGCAAGTTTTTGAATCCAAGTCAGAAACTCGCAATACAAAATATTGCAAGTTGTTGCAATGTTGTGCAGAAAATCATCGTTAAAAATCATCTTGTGTAACACCACCTTTACACCCTGCAATGATTGTGCAGCTTGCTTTGCAATGCCATTGTGAGATGAGTTGCAGAGGAAACTGCAATGTGTAACAGCACCTTAATACTGTTAAAACAACATCAATGCTAAAACAACAACAATGCTAAAACAACATAGGTGAGCAGTGATCAAATAGCAAATTCTCCCTCAAATTTCTTCATAAACAGGAGAAGTTGGCTTTTGATCATAAGGCACACATGCTATTTTTGCAGGGTCTTCTTCAAATATTCATTTCTTGGGCAGGTAATATGGATATGTTCAGTGTACCTTCTGGTTGAGTACTTGAAGGTGCAGCTTTATTTTCATGCTGTGGTTGTGATTCAATACTTGTTGTACAACTGCTGTTATCTCCTTCAGTTGATGACATGTCACCAGCAAACAGGTGTTCAGAAATAACCTGGTAGGGCAGATATGATGAATTAACATAACTATATCTCAAGATAACTGACAAGGTGAAGAAGGCATTATCGAGGCACATGTTTGTCATATGCAACTTGTCCATAATCTGTTGTATTTGTTTATACCACACAGGATTTTGGGCATATTTTTTTTCTGATAAGAAAAGTATTGCAGCTGTGTTTCAATCATTCCCTTGAGAACCATAAGATGGTCAGGAGTGATTTATGATAGATAAACAGAGAACCTGTAACTTGCAAGAAAGCTCACAAAGCCCTCTAGGCCCTCTAAATCAATCATGCTAATGAATGTGCAATAGCTATTGCTTTTTTGGCACAGTATTTTTTTAAATACAGTATTTTTAACACCTCTAACTTACACAGCAGTATTGTTGTTGTTGTTCACCACTGTTGCATTACCGCCATTACAACACCTCAATAAAATCTATAGCTATTGGTAACTTCTAAGTTTTATATGCAGTATTTTTATTACCTTTCCAATAACATTTTCCACCATATCAGCTGTGTTATTTCTTTTCTTTCCATCCCTTTCTTCTTTTTGATGTATTTTTTCTTTCATCTCATTTCTTTTCCCTTCCTTTAATCCCTCTTTAGCTAGTTGTCTCTGATTACTTCTTACTGAAGTTTTTGGTTCTTTCACAGTGCTGGTCTGCATAGAAGTGTCTTTGATTCCTTGGATTTCTGTGCATTGCTCCTCTTTTGGTTTTTCATTCTCTTTTTTCTCTCCAGAAGAAAAACCTATATCCTGAATGAGTTTTCCCACTTCCATCTTTTCCTTATCTACAGAATAAGTGCTACCATTCCCATTTTCATTTTCTTTACTTTGCAACTCGTGTTTCGTCTTGCTTACTGCTTCAGTGCAAGGACATGGTAGTATGTCACAAGCAAGATGCATATGAGGGGTTAAACTACTGGAGCCACCCAAAGCTGTTCTTTCTAAATGTCTGCAAGGTTGGGATATGATGGGCGTGGCCATGGGTGTGGTCACAGCACAAGTGGTAACCATAGCAACAGAAGAAGCATCTGGTAATCCAAATGTCTGGGAAACAGCAGAGGAAGTGCTTGTGGCCATAGCTGTTGTTGGTTCTAATCTGGGCGTGGCTGCAAAAGGTGTATGATGTTCGCTCGGTAGAGTCTCTAAAGGTCTTTCAGTATGGTCTCCTGGTAGATATACCCCAGTTGTGTTCCTCTCAAGATTACCACATATCTCAAACTCACCAGGAACACCAGGAACATTAAGAGGCTGATGAGTTCTCCTTAAACCATAAACATCACTACTTGTTCTTGTTCCCAAAGGAGGCCCTCCTTTAGGACCCACAACGGCAGAAGCCCTATCTTGTGCTTTCTCCATTTTACGAGCGAGACGCCACTGATACAGTATGTCATCTTCAGGCCATGGGTTATGTTGGCGTAATGATGGTGTTGGTAGTAGGTTAGTTGTTGTGTCTGTAGTGGGTTTAGTAGAAGGAGATGGGGTACTGCTTTGTCTGGGTGTGGGGTCTGACAAGGTTTTTGGCTTTACTGATGCAGGCTTTTTGAGTGGAAGAGGAAATGGTTCAGTAGAACTTGTCTCCATGGATGTTTCACTTTGAGCAAGAACAACATTCAAAGTTACAATTTAGGTGATATTTTATTAAACTAAAAACATGGAGAAAGTATGACACTGGCCAATAAGTGACAAGAAATAGGTTTGATATGGTGTTTAGCCAGGGGTACATATTGTTGGGTTTATCTAAAGTGCTTAATGGTTAGTATGTGCCATCATAGGTGAAAGGGTTCATGGATCCCATTGCCAAATCCTTGTTTCAGGAAATACAGAGCACATCACCTGCCCCCATCAAAATGATTTTTAGATTAAGGGGCAGGTATGTGAAGGGTTCATGGATCCCATTGCCAAATCCTTGTTTCAGGAAATACAGAGCACATCACCTGCCCCCATCAAAATGATTTTTAGATTAAGGGGCAGGTATGCAAAATATATTGTGCTTCACCTTTTTTTAATATTAAATAGACTCACCTTCTCTCTAATAGCTCCTTTGCTCTCCTATTGAGCTCTTCAGTAGTATTATCACTTGGATAGACAGATGTTGGTGTTGATGTGGATACTGGACCTTTTGTTTTCTAGGTTCAAGAAAATTTGAAAAGTATAATATTAAAAGAATTGGCCATGAATTGATGTGCTGCACAGTAAGTTTTAAAATACCTTTTGCAGAGAACCTTTTTTGGGTGAAGGCTTCAGTCTTTGAGGCGGCGTGTCAAGCGTGGGAGTGGATTGTCCACTTGGTGGTGATAGCCACCAGAAATCTGCTTGCTTTTGATTTGTAAATGATGCCTTATCACGGCGTTGTCGAGAGGTGGGTGGGGCATTGCGGAACCTGTTTATAAACCTTTAAAACAAATTTAAAAAAATTCTCATTGGCTGGATATTTTCTCGCATGAATATGATATGGTGAGAATTGCATCCAATTTTAACACTGTCTATATTGTTCCCCCTTCAGATTGCTGTAAACTAAATTGATAATGGCATTGTTTTTCCCACTCTCCCTTTCCCACTTCATCTAATAACTGCAAACAAAAATAATTCAAATGAAATGATTTAGTTCTTAATCTAGGAAATCAAATTCATTTGGAGTGGGAGAGCGAGGATTTGGACAAAGCCATGAACAAAAGAGAATATCAAAAAGAATCAGAGCATTTAAAAGGCCTTGACATGTGATGCAACTTTTTCAGCAAAATTGAGAGCAATGTTACAGAAGTTGAACTTGATCCTAAATGCGCTATCAACCGTTGCATGCAACATTGGACAGTTGTTGCAGGGGTGTCCAAATGGTGCAACTCCATCTTGTGCACAATGCTATAGAAAAAGTTGCAGGAAAAGTTGCTTTAGAGCAGATTTCACATGAGTATGAAACAGACCACACAGTGCTATGACTGTGTCAATACCCTAATGTCTATAAAAACATCCAAAATTCCTGCCGTAACTGTGCTGTGATCATGAGGTGCCATTTTCACAGTCACACAAAATCTACTCTGTGCCCTGGCCTATCCTTGATAACCTACCATCCAAGTGTAGAGTTAGTAGCTGGTTTATCCTGTCCTGTTAGCCATTCTCTCATCTGTTGTGACATCTCTAGTGAAGAAACTGTCCCATCAGACTGTGGGGTACCAAGTGAACCTGTCCTCTCTGTGCTTGGCCATGACTCATTGAACTGTGATGTTGATGACAGATCAGCTGTTGACCCATTCTCTCTTGTAGGGACATCTTGTGCTTTAAGTGTGTTGGTTTCTTTGAGGAATTTTATATCCTCTGGGCTTGTCACTTGCTGTTGGGAACTGACTGGAACAGACAGACACACCTAGAGGTTGTTGAAAAATGTGGAACATCAAGTTTGTGGCTTTCATAATGTCTATAAAGTCTGAATAAAACCGACAGTGGAGTGCATTTGAGTGTTTAATGAAAACATTTTGCATGTTTGTTTTGACAGTTTGAACGTGCTGTTCACACACTCACTCACTATCCAGTTTTACGTCATTTTTCCACTGCTGTGGGTGTGATGGTGTATGGCTGTTCTCAGAGCTTTCTTCCACTTCTCCCTATCATTGGCATCAGTGTTGTTTTAACTAAATGTCAAGTGTTTTTAGGGTGCAGAGTCAATGTTTGATTGCTAATTACACCTGTTCTGAAGTTGTCACGGAACATTACAAATCCCTGTCAATCCCTGTCAATCCCTGTCAATTATCTGTTGACATCACTTGTCAATTGACCTGCCATCAAGAGAGCTTGTCGGTGAAGAATATATTTATCTAACTATCGAAACCTTTGTAAAAAGATTATTCAACAAGAGCCAAAGTTCATTGAGATCAAATTGCCTTGACTTCCCGCCATCTGTGTGGAAAACATAACAAGATTTTGGTTGCCCTTTACTTCAGCTGTCATCGGGCAAGATTATTGAAGAAATGGTCAACACTCAGCGTGCGTCCATTGAGTTATGGATGCACGCGGGAGGCTGCTAAGCACGAGAGAAGCGTACTGCTGAGTGTTGACCATTTCTATTATAACATAGACAAACGAAATAAGCCGCAAGTTTAACCTAAATAAAAATACTGATGACCTTCAAAGTTCTCCATACATGGCGCGCGCTGTAAGAAAAGGAAACATTGACGTCAGTGTGCTGTCCATCGAGTTCTGGACGCACGCTCGCGCGCGCTTATCATCCAATCAGAGCGCGCGTTATATATTACCTATGTTATAAGAGATATTATAATCCCCTTATATCAACAAACCCGCTTCTTGGCTACAAAACACATTTCTGCGTTTTTCTCGGAAGTGAATTTACGTTCAATTAGCCGTGTATTTTGAGTTCCCGGTCAAAGGGATTTTAATGGATGCATCTGAAATTTGGCAGAGGTCGTCTTCGATAGTTGTTCTTTAAAAGTGTGTCTCCGATTTTCGATTTTTTGTATTGGATACAGCTATTTTGGCGGTGTTGTAACTTTAGGAACGTATAACAGAACAACGGGGCAACTAATCAAAAATCTGAGACACACTTTTGACAAGTGATATCTCATGATCTCAGAAAGATAGTAAACATTGTTTTCGGATCAATATTGATTGACCGGGAACTCCGCGAAGACACCTCGGTGAAATTTTGAATAATTCGCTCTAACCTAAAAGGAAAAAATTATTTTACGATAAACTGAATAATAGAAATAGTTTCTACATTTATTCAGCTTTTTAAAAATGTTTACTTAAGCTTAAATGGGGTTTAGTACCCTGATACCTTAAAAGAATGAGAAATGTTGATGAAATATTTCATCAAATATGGAAGATGTTGTAAACTGCGGACGACGACCATGGTGACAGCTTTAGTAGAGTTAACCGCACCATCCCTCCTTCGTAGACATGACTATAGTAGTCCAGTATTCTAAAGTTTAGACGTTATTAATAACATTCTACGGACCCTTTTCTCTTTCTTGCTGAGTTCTTTCTCCTTCGTCGGATAATAAAATGCCTTTGGTAAAGGCTCAACTTGGAAAGGATCGCTAGACAACAAAACAAATCAAAGAACCTGAATATTGAATTGTGTATGTAAAACGGAAAATAGAATTTCATATCTGG